>OY757906.1:66154677-66242177 GCA_963585895.1 Sepioteuthis lessoniana | reverse complement strand
CTCTCAGGAGATATTTTTGAATTGGAATAAAGCCGAAGTTTATGCAATCGTTAAAAGTTGTGGCTTCAGGAAGAAATAATACGTATTGTAACAAAATACTAGAATGTCCTATTTTACTTTTTTCGTTTTCTGCATTTTTTTCTAAAATGTAAACAGCGAAAAACGAAATAAGAAATTTTTTTTTTAAATTGGAAGCAATTGAAATAGTAGGAGAATGCGTACATTTTTTAAATTAATGTATTAGATATCTTAGATTTTACAAACAGCTGAATGAAATTGATATATCGATTAGAAATACGAGACACCTAGTGAGAACGACAGCTAGCCAAGCTAACTAAACATTCCGCCACGGAGGGTGTCATTTAAGTTTAGAATTGTTGTTTTTTATTAGTTTGTTGTTTTTGTTTTTGTTTTTTTTTGGGGGGGGTCTTTTAATAACATAGCCTGCATTCGAATCCAAATAAATAAAAGAACATTTAATACTATTTTAAGGTAATAGGATCTTCATTTGGGGAAAAAAAATCTTTTTATTCTCATTTGCCTATTTGTAATCTTTATGTAATCTAGCATCAAATAAAGCTACCGTTAGTAGCTACTTATTTTATAAGCAATACTGAAAATACATTTGCTATACCACAAAAATATGTGCAATCACTCAATAATTTTTAAATAATTAAACGTAAGCATAAGCTATAAGCTAGAGAGAAAGTGTGAAATGTGTAGATGTTATTCTATCTGATGTTTTCAGCGCATCAGACAGAACGAGTAGACATTTAAAGGAACCGTGTAGAAAGTCAGCTGAAAAAGACGATACGCAGAAGCCTGCAAGTCGAACAAAAGCCAGTGCCAAAGGCGAGCATTCTTAGGTCGAAAGATTCTCAAGCGACGACTTTTATTGGCATTAATATCGAAAGGAAAGAAGAAGAAAAATAAAATGAATCAGTCGGAGAGCTTTTAAAAGGATATGTTTTTATTTCTGAGTTAGGCAAACGAATCTACAAGTGTAGCAATGGCTGTGAATATACATGGATTTCTGTGTTGCTGAGTATTTCTATGCTCATATGTGTGAATATATATATATATATATATATATATATATATATGTGTGTGTGTGTGTGTGTGTGTATGTGTGTGTGTGTGTGTCTGTCTGTCTGTCTGTCCGTATGTCTGTCTGTGTTTGCGTGCATTTACACGTGTTTGAACATGTGTGTATTTGTTCATGTATGTATATGTGCTAATCAGAGGCTTAATTAAACTTTTAAAATTTATGAAAAAAAGATACTTTTGTCTTTCGTTCTCAACTCAATTTTCGCAAGTAAAATATCCCAAAACATGTTAGAGTTCATAGTCATTTGCTAAACTTAACTTAATTTGATACAAGGCCAGAAGTATAGTGCATCCAGTGAAAATCGAAATCATTACTAAAGTTGTTTTACTATTGTTCGCTAACCATTATGAAAAAAATAAATGATTTTTGTGAAAAATGCATTTTTGGGGGAGATGTTTTTCCATAAATGTAAACTTTGCATTGTTTCCAATTGGTTTATAGCAAAAAAAATTACTTTAATCTGGCAAAAATATTTCTTTGAGGCTATTAAAAATTGCAAATCGAACGGAGTACTCAAGGCTTGAACTGAGTAATGTCATCAGATTTTTTATGGCTGCAAAGTGCAAACTATGTGAAATTTACAGAAGAATTGTGATGTGTATGGAGAATTATGTTTTAGTCAAAAAATGTTTACAAATGGTCTAAACATACGTTTACCACTACAAACCAAAGTTGAAAAGGCATTCTATAGAATGTGAACACTGACACTCTGGGAAAAAAAGTTCCATGCAGCGGTAAGCGGTCAAGCTCAAAGGGTTCTGGGATATGAAAAGAACTATCAGTAAGGATTTTCTTGAAAAAGACACATCTGTAAACAACACTTCCTATTGCCATCTTCTCTGGCTAAATTCACCGTATTCATTAAATGGACACCGTACAATGAAAATCACCCTAATAGCACAGTTTACGCGAAATATCTAGTGACAAACAGAACTTTTTTATGCAATTGACATATATATACATAAGAATGTGTGTGTGTGTGTGTGTGTGTGTGTGTGTGTGTGTGTGTGTGTGTGTGTGTGTGTGTGTGTGTGTGTGTGTGTGTGTGTGTGTGTGTGTGTTAGGAAGGAAATTACTTAATAAGTGATTGATACTCACCAAAAAGTGAGCAGATAGATACATATTCATACATATGAATGTTTATGTTTCATAAATCATCATCATCATTAAGTCGCTCTGACAGCCGGGATTCCCCCCTTCTCTCTCTCTCTCTCTCTCTCTCTCTCTCTCTCTCTCTCTCTCTCTCTCTCTCTCTCTCTCTCTCTCTTTCTTAATTGTATTAGGTATAATATCCGACAAAGTGGTAAGGTAAAAAATAGAAATTGAAGACCAGGAATTGACTTTCTGAAATTGAAAATAAAAAGTCTCATTTCTTCCCGTATATGATATTATATGGACTTAAAGCAAAAAAAAAATTGCCAGCAAAAAAAACAAAACAAAAAACCTTCATCCTATAAGTAGCATTTCGAGCCCAAATATTTCTTTCAGTGAAAATTTCTTCATAGGCAATACAACTTCAGTCCTGATATGTTTTTTGAATGCCACAACATGTTCTTTTTAGTTCAATGACATATGTATAAAACAACTTTAAACTCTTACTTTTTTTAGAAACAATCTCGTTATTTTTTTAAACGCTTGTAGAAAATCACAAGATTATGCAAGTGCAGTACCGATAGAAAAAAATAAAAGAAATACTTAAGTTGAATAATAAGGTGACTATTTTGAAAAAATATTGATTATTCATTTCTATCTTAATACCTGAGACTCTATATTTTTAGCACGCCTCGTAAATGCTTTGAACAAATACTGTCTATTAAGAATTTAATCAAATAACCTTGGACGCGTGTAGACATTAGCAATTAATATCATCTCTTGAAATAAATTTTTTATCTCTCATTAAGCATGAATTATTATTATTATTATTATTAATAATAATAATAATAATAATAATAATAATAATCTTCGGTTGTTTATGGCTTTGATTGCCATTGTATTTGTCATTTGATTATTAGTCTTTAAAGCGAGCTTGACAACATAGTTGATTTTTCACAAGAATAACAAAAAGCAAATACTTATCAATATTTTTAACTCCGATTAATTTACTTTGCTCTCATACTTTTAATTAATCAAAATATTAAAACTCTATTGTAATAAAATTAAAAAGAAAAGAAATTGTGTAGTGGAGCTTAATGCATTTGCCTTTAAAATGTTCTCATCACCTTTTTATTAATTATAATATCTTGTAACAAATTTGTCACTTTAGGAAGTGATATTTTTCAATTGCTCATGCGTAAAGTTAATGGAAAAGGTCTATTTTTCTCTTCACATTTTGTTTTGGAGATACCAAGGAGTGTATAATGATGAAAGACTATATTTAGGCGCTAAAATATGAAAGCGATTTTCATTAGAGTCACAAATTTCGAAAAAATATTCACTTCTAAAAATGTTTGTCCATTTTTGTATAACTTCAGTCAAACTCCAAGTAAATTTGGATTCTTTGTTTTATTCCCACCTTACGTAAATGAAAATGTGCAAAGCAGTCCATTTTTACACAGAACATCTTAATTCCAGATGCTTTTTATGATAACACTCAGACCAGTAATTCTATGATCACTTGTTAGCATTGAAGATTGGAAATAAATGCTAAGTCTCTAGCAAGAAATATGAGACACCCAATCTAAATCACTAACAATAACACCAAACAATCAGTATACATTTTTGGTTGCAGATCATTAGTTTTCCTATTTTATTCACTTTAAACGCTGGCTCGGACCTTAGATCTCACAATTGTCAGTCATCGGCACAGTATGTGTCTAATGTCGACGTCCAGTCATGTTGCAGACTCTTAAATCGACGACTCATTACATATTGGAAACTCACCATCAATACTCTTCTAACTTAGCTCCCTTCATTTCACACCGCGGCGCTTTAATCAATACATATGAATATGTTATGTAGTTTCCTTTCTTAAAACATTAACACTAAATTTTGAATATATCTCTGAATCTTTTCGCTCGTAGTAAGTAATTTATAATTACGCTGTAGGAACTCCAACTATTTCGATGTCTCTATATTCAAAAATAGACACTGATGAAAAATATTTTTTATTCAAAATTAAAAACTGAGTTTGCTAAAATCACGACATTCATTCTAACCGACCACATAGTATTATTTCGATATGCAAAATAGCTAAGAGCAAGCCTAACAAATACATAAAACAAAAATCAATGATTAATTAATCAATTAATTAAATCATGTGGCTTTTAATAAATTTGCTAATATAAAAAAGATTAGGTCCGGCATTTTTTTGAAATTAATTATCTACAAGTAGGCTTCAGAAGATTACAGGGAGATAGAATCTATCTATCTATCTATCTATCTATCTATCTATCTCTCTCTCTCTCTCTCTACATATATATATATATATATATATATATATATATATATATATATATATATGCATATGGGTTGGGGAGTAATGATTCATGGTTTAAAATCAAATGTATGTTCGACTGTTGAAGTTTGATTCTTGATGTACTTTTTGATTATCACACTTCAATATGACCGGCATCTGTGTTGATAGAATTTCAAAATTTTTATTGTTCTCTTCGCCGAACAACACAGAACAAAATGAAAATATTTCAGCAATAAAATACTGTAACAATAAAACTAGATCTAAATTCACAACTCTGTGTTTGACGTCGAAGATCTTCATGCGAGCCGCTATCAACACATCGATAATCTATAGTGGCACATCTGTCTCATGAATTTTTATCCTATTTTGTTATTCTATTTACTGTTGAAAATATTGTGTTTATATATCAAAGATATTGATTATGTGAGTTTTTGTCTTTTTATTCATTTTTAACATAGCGGGCATATATGAATGTTGTGGGCGCTAAAAAGAAAGGAATTTAGAGTAGGAAAAGAAAATAGATAAAAATAGGATATAATCCCTCTCTCTCTCTCTCTCTCTCTCTCTCTCTCTCTCTCTCTCTCTCTCTCTCTCTCTATTACAGGGGTTGTGGAATACACCGACACTACCTCTGCAGACGGGTAAGATCCCCCCGCCTAACGAGTGTCCTGTATATGACACTAAATAAATCTGATAGTGAGGTTCAAGTGATGCTGAGGCTTTGGGGAATGCGGAGCACCCCATCATTGCCATTGCTCTCAGGTGCACTCTGATCAGGAATGGTAGCACATGATAGGACCCTATCTATGACTTAAATATATAAGTAAACTGTATACTTATGCTAAACTGAATTGTTTGAATTAGAACTGTTTGACTAAACTGAATAGCTTGAAATTGAAATGTTTTTGGCAATTAAACTGTGTTCTCATGCTAAACTGAATTGTTTCAAATAGAACTGATTAATTGTTTTGAAATAGATTTGGCATTAAATATCCTACTGAGGCCATAAACCCAAACAACCAAACAACCAACTATATATATATATATACGTGTGTTTGTGTTTGTGTGAATTCCCCAACTGGATATCACAGAATGCAAGTATGTATTTTTCTCGGATTCTAAAGAGCTGCTCAATACATGTACAATTTAGATTGAATAAAACACGACTGACTGTAGTCTTTGCATCGCAATCTTATTTAATTACAAATTACGTAGATAGATAGATAGATAGATAGGTGAAAATAACAATCATCGGATTTCAGTGCTACCCAACGTGAGAACTTCTCGTAAAATGATCATATTAATTCCTTTGCATTCCCCAAGGAAATTCTTTACAAAATCCAGACCTTGTCCGACAGCCTTTCTCTTGATGATTTAGACCAACCAACTCCAGGAATTAATCAATATCTTGGCTACTTTACTTCTATATCTTTTATGCTTTCGACTTCTGTAAACTAACTTGACGTTTCGACTCAATATATACTGGTTCTTCAATTCACATGGAAATTATGTGAGATATGAGTAACCCCATGAGAAACATTTAAAATCTCTAGTTGCTTCATTACCTAACTGCATTTTAATGGATTCTTTTAATTTTCTAGACAGCTCGTAAACCTGTTGGGTTTATCTTGTATACAGTTGTTCATAATGATATTGAAGTTTCTATTTAGAAAAGAGGTAACAATTCTAATGAGAATTTCATAGTTGTACTCTGTTTTATTCCAGGTTGATTGGTTCATTGGTGGGTTGGTTGGTTTTACGCCAACCCTAGTTGGTTTATTCAATGCCGAAGTCATCTCTCTTTTTGCAAGCAATTTTATGGTTTTAAGTAAACAACGATAAGTATTTATATACAATTATAGTTTCAAGTATCTATTCGTAATACAAATAATTTCAACAGTTTTATGACTTCAAGTATTCCAATCTTATAGTAAAAATTTGTATAGAATTATATAGTTTCAAGTAACTACTAATCATAATTCTTTGCAAACTATTATATAGGGTGTCTCAAAATAGATGCAACTCATTAATATGATAATAATCTATCACTGAGACAAGCACAATGGCGGTCATTTGCAACACGTCCAGGAAAAAATGCATCTTTTGAATAGGGACATCAAGTCAATCTTTTTTTTAATTGTTATTATATTAGCTTCCAGGACATGCAATCTTTTTTTTCTGGTCTCAGTAATAAATCATTATCATGTAACAATAATATATACAATATAGAAATTGTATCACTTTTTGTTGTATTTGAGAAAAAGACAAATGAGGTATCTGGCTGGAGCAGTCTTTCAATATAATACAATTTTTTGGAGAGAGAGGCTTTTGCTGGAGAGGCTTTAATTCTTGGAGAGATTTTTTTTCTTATTCTCCTTGGGTCTTGACATCAGATATCTTCTCTCGTCTCACTCTTAAAACTTCTACTTTTATGGAGTGATTCCTCACGGGACAACCAATCACAGATCATTTCGTATTCCTCAAATTACCTTTTGATTGGTAAGTCATTCGAATTTGGTGATCAACGTCTGTGGGAAGCGTATCTCTTCCATGTATCAGATTTTAGTTAGTCATTCAATAAAACCACTATATAGGCTCATGGTTAATTAAGGGTCCCAGTCTACGCCCTGAGGAGGAGTATCTCTTTTCACATTGACCAAAACAAAGGTCAAAGGTCTGATTAATGTATCCAAAGATTTAACCTTTTAACCCCAACAGGTGGGCAAGAGCTAGTTCGGGTGTCATAATTTAAAATGGATCAATGTATCGACAAAACCATAAGCCTCCTTATTTTTTTGTTTCGACAATTTGAAAGTTCGGTTGGTACTAGTTCCTCACCGACCTTTTAAAATGATGTTTGAATTTCTTTCAAAATCAACAAGTCTTTTTTACGGTGTTATAAAAGGAAAACTACAGTTTCCTAAATGAAAAAAATGCATCATGCTCTCCATAACTTTTTAGCTCCAGTGAATACTGCATATTGTCATAGCTGTCAGTCTGAGGACCGTGCAAGGGATTCAAAGAGTTGGATGAGACCAATGGTGATTACGATGTTATGGCAACTTGGAAGCCTCACTTAGATCATTCTGGTAAGAACTCTCAAATTTCTTGGTAGTAACAACGATCTGAGCAAGTGAATAAGATCCACAGCCAGGGACATGGGAGTGTCTGAAGCAATGAATAAAAACATTTTCTTACACAAGATAAGAAAGAGCCTTTTTTTTTCAGATCATGAAGAACAAGATGAAAAACCACGCTGCAAAGCTTTTTAATAAACTCAAGTATCCCCTCCAAACGAATAAGCTTTGCTTTTCCTAAGATGATGAAAATTTCTTCCAGGATCACTTTATGAACTCAAAGAACAACTGTTGGCCTGCTCCTTCCCTACAGGATGTACCAATATTGATGAAAACCAAACGCCCAGTTCATATCCAGGCATTTAGGGAGATCACAAGCGATGATGATGTTATGCTTCTATTCATCTTCCCACATGGCCTCAAACTTAATACAGAGGCCTACATCAAGTGCCTGGAGAAGATAGCGTTGACCTATATCGAGTGTGTGGCTGGTGGAAGAATTTACTTCCGGCAACAGGACTCTGCGCCATGTCACACAAACAGAAGAACACGGTGTTGGTTGTGAGAAAAATCCTACGACCGCATTACCTCTAATGACTGGCCGTCGAACTTTCAGATTGCAATCCCCTTATTTATAATGTGTAGGACGCAATTGAGAGAGAAACCATCAAAACTCCGTGAAACAACAAAGATGAACTGAAGAGACTGTCAGCAAGGCTTTTTAGAGATTCGGAAGTCGTCTGGAGACCGTGGTTAAAGCCAGTAGCGATTTTGTTGAATAAATCTCATCTACCGTATTTCAAATAATTTTCATGTAATTTTAGTAAATATATCTGATAATTAGAGATGTCGATGTTGCTTCTATTTTTGTAAAATTTAATGACAATTTACACATCGCACCTCTCTCTCTCTCTCTCTCTCTCTCTCTCTCTCTCTCTATCTATCTATATATATATATATATATATATATATGTGTGTGTGTGTGTGTGTGTGTGTGTGTGTATACACAGTGAAAAGTTTTAGAATTTTTATTGAGAAATAATATTTGTTTGCAGAAAATCTAATGGTCTATTTAAACAATTTATTTTCTATAAATATTTTCTCTTTGCATAGAACTAATATACATTGTACAGGGCCGCTAAAGACTATAAATAATAATAGTTATTATTTTACTCATGCGAGTTTTTGCGTGATTCTTGAGTGATGGCTTTCGACTAAAGGCTGAGTGACAGCAAGTTTTCTCAAGTCATCAGAATACATAATTGTTTCCTTTCTGTCACCACATCGCCTACACTTGACATTCTCTTATGTATTATTATTATTATTATTATTATCATTATCTACTCCTTTACGAGTTTTTAACACCACCATTAGCCGATGGAGTTTGAGTGACAGCAAGTGTCGTCAAGTCGTTAGGAATTTTCTCAGTATTCTGGCCAATCTCAATAATGCTGTAGTTTGGATGGTTTCCTCTCGTCCTCTTATTTCCAAGTCCATCAGTCCTTGTGCCAATCCTTTGGCGACTGTACTAAGAGCACCAACCCTAACTGATATCACCATTTCTTTCATATTTCACAGATTTTTTCAATTCCCTAGCAAGGTCGAGATTCTTTACTTTTCGTTTCGCTTTCTTTCAATTTTACTCTGAGGTCAACCGAGACAGCAAAGTCCACTATTCAGCAAGTTCTCTATTTTTTTTTCTAATTATTACTAGGTCTGGTCGTTTGGCCAAGATTAGTTGATCCGTTTATTTAAAATCCTGGAGAAGTTTGTGTGTCTGATTCTCCAGGTAGTGCATACTCCATTTTTTCGTATGATCAGATTTAAATCTATTTCACAATTCCCTGTGGATTACCTTGCCCGCCCAGTCGAATCTAGTCTTATACTCTTTCTGTGCTAGTTTGCCGAATTCGCTTATTATGTGATCGATTGTTTCGACTCTATCACCACATAACCTACATCTGCTGTTTTGTTGCGTCTTATCTATGCTTGCTTTGATGTGATAGGTCCTTATGGTGTTATTTTGTGCGGCTATTCGAAGAGATTCAGTTTTTCTCTTTTAAGGTTTCCCTTTCTTAGCCACGTCTACGTTTTCTCGAGTGAGATGTCGCTTGTTAGTCGCCTAAAATGTCCGTAGAGTTGTTTTTCTTTCCATTTTTATTTTGGTTGTTTTTTTCGTTCAGTTGGTCCTCGTGTTATTAGTATTATTTCTGGAGGCAGTAATCAGTCTTCCTCTGTGTTTTTCTATGTAGTCTTCGAGTCGTTGTATCAATGCGTCAACGCTATCTTCAATGGGGGCAAGTCCTTTTCCTCCTTCTTTTCTTGACACATATAGTCTATCGTCATCTCGGCGATGTAAAGCCTTATGCATCATTATTAGTCTTCTTGTTCTAAGGTCCATTTGTTAAAGTTCTTTTCTTCAAGATTGGTCCCGAGTATCTTACGAGAAGACAGCTATTCCCAAATATTCGTAGCTTTCCTTTTCTCCGTGCGCTCAAATTTTTTCTTGATTTGGTAGATTCTTTCTTTCTGTCATATGTCGTTTCCCGCTTTTCCTTTTTAGCAAGCCGCATTTTTCTATGCCAAATTCCATCTACATGTTCTGACTGTATATTCTCACTGCATGTATTAAATGTTCCAATTTTTTTCGTTTTTTGCAAACAGTTTTATGTCGTCTATGTACATTAGGTGATTGATCTTTTCCTGTGATTTACTCAGTTTGTATCCGTCAGTACATTTCCTGAGTAAGTGATTGAGTGACATCATCGCAATTATAAATAGTAATGGTGATAGTGCATCTCCCTGGAATATACCTCTTTGGATCTTTGCTTCAGCTCAGCTTTTCCTTCCTGCTGTCAATTCCACTCTCCAGGTTTTCATGTTTTTCTCGATAAAATTTATGTCTTCATCTGATATCTTGTACATTTTGAGGCAGCTTATTATCCAGCTTTGCGGGGATCATATCATATGATTTTTTTTGTTGTCAATTCAGGCCATAGCAAGATTTTTTCGTCTCTTCTTCTCGTTAAGGATGTGTTGATCAATGAAGAGTGGCGCTCAGCGGCCTCTTGTTCCCTTGCAGCATCATTTGTGTTCCTTGGAGGAACAGTCATCGGCTTACTAGTCAATCGTAAATCACTTGCCTAATTTGTGCCGTTTGCATTTTCCGCGTAGGCACGTTATGGTTCTGTAGTTGTTTGGGGCGGTTCCTTTGAGGGGGTCTCTCTGCATCAGTGTGGGTTTTCATTTGCTCATCCACCCGGGTATGTGTGCTTCTTGTAAGCATTTGTTCATTTCGAGTGCTAGTCTGTCATGAATGGAGGTGGATTTTTAACCAGAACATCATGGCTTGGCGTTTTCCAATTTGGTATTTTTAGCGTTGTTCTGAGTGAATCGATGTGTATTTTTGAATTCAGTCCTTCTTCGAATCCTTCTAAGTCTTTTTTCATTCGTTTTTGTTTTTTGTTTTTTGTTATCTTGTCTTGGTAGCCATATTTTGCTCCAAAATTAGTTTGCTTCCCTTGCATTCGATTTTGGTATGTCTTCGTTTCATCTCCCACTATTTGCTGGTAGAATTTTGTCATCGTTTTGGAATGTCCAGCTTTGAATTATTTTACCCTGTCCCGATATCTTTTTAATCTTCCTTCTTTCACCAGTACGTTCTGGGTTGTTTCCTCGAATTGTTTTGTCATTTTTACTTATGTTGCTTTTTCCTTTTTTGTCCCAACATATTCCTACGATTTTCCTTTGTTTTATCATTTTTGCTTGTTGTCGTAGATTTCTTATTTGCGTTTCCAGTAGAATTTCCCATCCAGGTTTTGAGTTTCTGTTCGTTTTTTAAGGGGAAACCCGATTTTTCGCAGACTAATTTTGCTCCCACATAGATTAGTTCTTTTAATTCCGCAGTGTTTCACGTTAAGATATGCGTTAATTATTTGTTTATTTTTTCAATTTCTACCTTACTGTTCTCTAGTATGTGTTTCTTAGTGGTGATAATGTTGTCTTCTTTTTATACATTTAATTTTCTAAATTTATTTCTTCTTTTTGTGTTGGTTTTTGCTCTGAGTGGTTTAGGTATCTGGTGTTTCGATTGTTTCGGGGGGGGCTAGTAAGACCCCCCAATGAGTGTCCAAGATATGACACTAAAAGAACTGATGGTAAGGTTCCAGTGATGCTGAAGCTTTGGGGAATGTGAAGTACCCCTTCATTGCCATCGCTTCCAGGTCCACTCCGACCCGGAGTGGTAACACCTGATAGGGTCCTATCTATGGGTCAGATAGAACTAAACTGCATACTTATGCGAAATTGAATTACTTGAAATAGAACTGTTTTGATATTTGAACTGCGTACTGAATTGTTTGAATTAGAACTGTTTGACTAGATTGAATAACTTGGCAATATAATTTATGTACTTACATTTAAACTGCGCACATATGCTAAACTGAATTTTAGAAATAGAACTGATTATTTGTATAAAAATGGATTTGGCATTAGATAACGTACAAAGGTTTATATGCCATACAACCCCAAAAACAAAACAATTGCATATCTCTATCATCCTTTTCCTATATCCTCTTCGTATAGGGTCGATCCTAAAATAACCCTTAAGTGCAAGATTGTTGTCTTCCCTAGTCTATGTTTTGTGTTTGCGTCTCTCGTTTGTGTGGTTACTTAGGCCGTCGTTCGTGTACCTGAAAGAAGAACAGCCAACATTCGCCGGTTAACGATCGGATCTCTTATGTTAACTATCAATGGAGTACCTGCCGATCATGATACCCAGGCTGTTGTCTGGGTCCCATGTTCCGTAATAATTCAATTCGACATCTTTATCATGGGTACTATATTGTGGCTATACCAGACCCTGGGGTTATTTAAAATCTGCGCACCTTTCACAAATGTGACCAAGTTCTCTTAAATAACAGAACTCATAAGCGGGTCACAAAAATTTTCGATGGCTGTATCTGCTTCATAAATAGACGCCATGTTTTCCTGACTGATCTATTTGATACTGGCCGTTGACCTGTGGGGTTCTTCCGCCCAGCATCAGGTGAAGCCTGCCGTTGACCCATCGTTGGGTTCATCCATCTTACTTCATATCCACCATGCTGCTTCACATGGTTTCCGTGGTGTATCTTGTGGGTTAAAAATCCTCTCCTTATGTACTTTAAGTTTTAACTTAAATAAAGTCCAACTTTTTCATCACCTCTAAGTTGTCGACCTCGTCATTTTCCTTTTCCTACAAATGTGATTTCTTAATTTATTTCGATAGTTGTTCACGAGATATTAAGAAGATTCGATTCATACAGGAAATATTTCAGACAACCCCAAACTCTGTCAGACTTTTACTAAACCAATCTTAAAAACATGCGAAGATTTAAACATAATAATAATACCTGCAAAATTAACAATAAAAATTACTACAGCAATCATTCAAAGAAATGGAAGAGAAAAAAGGTTTAAAAAAGAAGAAAATTTTATACAAAAGATAAAACACTTTATGTGGCTACTTACAATGGTTTTGTGAAACTAGATCAACGTGTAGTTCCAGTTTAATTGATTTCACTCACACAAAAATAAAGCTGGGTTTTTTAATGTTTATTTTTTTCCCTTTTTTTTTACTTTCTCTCCATTTCTATTTCTAAATCTCAAATCAAAGCAACCTTTGTCTTTCGTCGTATTAGATTTCTGATTTACTTTATTTATTTCAAGAATCGATCACGTGAAATTGAGATGATTATCTTACTCCTTACTCGTTTTCAACACCAGCGTAAACTGTTGGTATTTTACTGGAGTCTGTATTTTAGCCGACCTTAACAATGATGTGGTCTATATGGTCTCGATTCTTAGTCTGAATTCTAATTCTTCCAGTCTTTTTTCTAAGCCTTTAGGGATAAATTCAAAGGTACCAACAATTGATATCACCGTTACCCTAATATTCCAAAGTCTCTTTATTGATACATTTTTATATCAAAATCCTAGAGAATTTTTAGGATCGATTCTTATTTATGCATATACTATTTGGTAGAATGGTCAATTTTTAATCTCTTGCACAACTCCCAATGGATCACCTTTGCAACCCAATTGTGCCTAGTCTTGTACTTCTTTTGAGCTAGTTTGCTACATTAGCATATTATGAGATTAACTGTCTCATCTTTATCCCCACATAACCTACACTTGCTATTCTGCAGCATATAAAACATTTTCGCTTTAGTATAATTGTTCCTTATTTTATGCTGCTATTTAAAGAGATTCAAATTTTCTTTTGAGGTTTCATTTTTAGCGATGTGCAATTTCGCAAATTTGTCGCTTGAAATATCAAAACAGTTGTTTTTCTTCCCATTTCTGTTTTTTTTTTTTTTTTTGTTTATCCATTTATTCTTATATTGCCATTACTGTTCTGGCTGCCGCAATTAATCTTTGTTTGTTTGTTTAGGTTTTATGGCATATCAACCCTTGTAGGTTATTTAATGCCGAATCCATTCATAAAAAAATAAACAATTCTATTTTAAACAATTCAGTTTTGCATAAGTACACAGTTAAATTGTCAAAAATATTTCTATTTCAAGCTATTCAGTTTAATCAAACAGTTCTAATTCAAACAATTTAGTTTAGTATAAGTAAAATTTTTATTTACACACAGTTAAATCTTAAAACATTTCTATTGCTAACAATTCAATTTAGTGTAGTATAATTTCAATGTCTATTTCAAACAATTTAGTTAAGCACTTATACGCTGTTTAGTTCTATTTAACCCATAGATAAGGCCCTATCAGGTGCTATCATTTCGGGTCAGAATGAAGCTAGGGGCGATGGTAATGAAGGGGTGCTCCGCATTCCCCAAAGCTCCAGCATCACTGCAAACTCACCATCAGATTATTTAGTGTCATATCCGGGACACTCTTTGGAGGGGTCTTACCCCTTTGCATAGGTGCAGTCGGTGGATTCTACATCCCCAGCCAAATGGGTAAAATTAATCTTTCTATGCTCTTTTAAAGTTTTATCAATTTTTATAAAGGTTTCAAGTTTTTTTTGGTAAATATCTCCATTCCATCCATGTAAATAAGGTAATTTATCTTTTTGCAGCTTCCAGTACATTTCCTATATCTATAATTAAGTAACACCATTGCGATTACAAGTAGCAATGCCGACAATGAGTCTCGCTGGAAGATGCCTATTTGGATTTGCTCGTGTTTATCTTCCCGCTGCTAATTCTACTCTAGTTTTCCATCGTTTTCCTGATTGAGTTTATGATTTTACCTGATATCTTGTACCTTTTCAGAAATCATAGCCCAAGTTTGTGGAACAATTGGCTTTTTTATAGTCAAACCATGCTAGGGCTACACTTTCCGCCTTGGTTTCAATTCTTTGCTGCATTATATATATATATATATATACATTAGCAGCATTTTCTCTAATAAATTAGATCGAACAGAAACTTCATCCTTGTCGGTTTTATCTTTGATTCATTCAAGTCTTCCTATGAATCGTTTAACTTCTTAAAGGAATTTAGAAGGGTGCCGAATTTTTTCCAAGTACTTTCGGCCCCAACTGGAGTTATCTTTGCGGAAACAAATTCAGGAAATGACAAATACAATAAACCATATACATGTACATAAAGAAATGGAGGAAGAACAAGTGAGAGGAAAATTTAGAGAAGAAAAGAAGTTTACAATAAATCAGAAGAAAAATTGACGGGAAAAGTGTTTAAAAGATTTTAGAATGTAGCTTCTACATTCGAAGTTGATCTAGTTTAAAGAAGGTTTGTTAATATCTATATAGAGAGGTTCAAGAATTTGGTGTTTTTCGTAGTATAATATGGAAGTGTTATCCCTTAGAATATTCGGATCATTGACCGCATTTTTATTTTTATAATCACAACCTTTAATTGGTTTTCTACAGTAGACTGGTTTATGAGTCTATTTTAAAGACACTTCTTAGATTTTTTTCACATTGTGAAAAGAATGATATCGGGAACATTTGCATATGTTTTATTTATAACGATTCTTTATCTTTGCTTTCTCTTTAAAAATCCAATCCCTCTTTCTATTTGTTATTTACGACTTCAATTTTGTCCGTTTCTTGAGTGTTTCTCGTTCATCGATAATCTCGCATGCATACAAGTTGCAAAGGGTAGATTTTTCCTATTATTTCTTGCTTATCATCTCCACAGGGTGAAAAGAAATGCTGCGCTCGATTAAGCTATTTATCTGAGTGAACTATTGTAAATAGCTTTTACATTTTCTTGCGTTCGTTTATTTTGTCTGGCATGTGGACATTTTATCTGAGCTCTCGCTGGGAATACTGTTTGCTTTACAAATGAATCCGGTTGAAAGATTAATTCACAAACCATTTTATGGTAGGTGCATAAATTTATCATGTATTCGTCTGGTACAAAGCTACAATAATGGAGTGATAAGTGAGAATCAAACTAACTACAGCAGTAGGTAACTCTTCCCACCCAACTTTTTTACTTCCTTTGAGATATTTTGCTGATTGTAATAAATAGATTTGTTTTATTTTCTGCTAAAAGAAATTGAATGTGTGATTATCAATGTTTCTGTCTCACATTCGAAGTGTTCTCTGCACAACCACGTCATTTCATTAGCGTTTTATTTTTATCTGTCAAACCATATTTCACACAAAACATTAAAATGTCAAACAAAAATTAAAATTGAAATACCATATGAGATTAAGTCTCATATGGTATTTCGATTTTAATTTTTTGTGTGAACTAATGTTTTAAAGTCCTTTTATTACATAGTTTTCTTATTTTTGCTTTTTTCTTACCTAACGGAAACCGTCGCTTTCACATCCCAACATATTTGAGTACTGTAGGTTTCTCTTCAAGTCTTAAATTAAATTAAATCTTTTCTACGTCACCAATATGTCATATAATTTACATTTTTTCATCTATCAAAGCTATAATCATTATCGTTAAAATATTGGAATTTAACTTATCCCTGTTTTTTCTTGATATTGGCCAGTAACAGGATATTAGTTAAATCACTACGATGATGACATGCGTCTTCAGTTTTTTGTCATGCTTTCTGTGCCCATGTTGTGTTTTTAAAGATTTGCAAAACGAATATCGACACAACTTGGTCGAAACGTCTCGTGACGATTTGGCCTTGACACGAATCGTTAGGTTAATAGAAATGAGTTGCTGTGGAGAGTGGCAACTTCAAAAACAAGAGAAAAATCACAATAACTATATAAGTTTTTATTGCAATTGCAACGGAAAAAGTTTCTCACAATAGGTAAGGCAGAAAAGACACGGGGAGGAATTTGGCTGACGTTTGTGCTTTATGCTATTTAGCAGGGAGTTTTTCAGGGACAAAGATGATATTAGTACTGTAGGAAGAATTTTGGAAACCTGGAACTTCGTTACTTCTTTGCTCAAAAATTCTTCTCGTGGCAAGATCTTGTTCCAGCAGCAATTTCTTCTGATGGCAAAATTCGGAGTCTCATCTTTCTTACTGGGTTTGTCTTCTCTGCTCTGAACAGACTCAGTGCCCATATTTTATGGAAATGTTTAGATCTGCCAACCATGGATATCACTTTTCATTGGCCTGCCAATGACGACCTACGTTTCATTCACAGAGATCGATGGGAGGAGCAAAAACCCCATTGACTTAACTGAACAGTGCATTTTCTTATCGCATTGTTTGAGTCAGAGGAGCGTTTTTGCTGCTCTGTCTTGAGTACGTGTTTACTGGCTTGGCTTCTGACCTTTTGGTTTTTACGTGGGTGATTTTGGAGAGGTCAGGGAGAACAATTTGACTGCAGCTTCTGGAACGTTTGACAGCTTTGATAAACTTAAGAACTTAGTCGATTTAGTGACCTTTGCTTTGAATTTTTCCAATTTAGACAACATTTTGATTTTGTCTTTCATTTAAAGTAAATTATTTCTTCTGACGACTAAACAAAATAATATAATGACTTTTCTTTTCTATTTAATAAATTTTAAACGCCAGTCTAATTCTTCGTTGCGTCATAACCACCAAAAAACGACAAAGTCTTTTATATTTTGAACATAATGAATATTTAACAGATCTTAAGTAATTTCCATTTTACCAGTATTAATACACCAAATATGGAAGCAAAAGAAGATGATGAAAATAAAGATGGTCCGGTATCTTTAATAAAACATGCCTAAAAGAAAAATTTCTTCATTAATGCATAAGTTGGCCGACCTTTGGCAACTCGAAATCCCCCTTTTCAATAGCTATTTTCAAGGTATCGGGGAGGGCGCAACTCCTTTCTCTTGTTTGATCCACTTACCCTTGATCCGTAACTTATAATGGTGAGTGTTAAACAAAGAAGCATCAATTACCATTTTTTGAGTTTTGGTATGACTCGACTTGAGATTGAACCCTTGTCTCCCGGTCTATTGGCGAACACTATCTCTCTCTCTCTATATATATATATATGGGGGTATTTTCCCCACCAAACGACCTGTATGTTATCGAAGGTGAATTTTTAAGCAGAGTTTAACTGGTTTGAATTTAGTTTTTCCCTTCTCCTAGATCGGTTGCTTTATCAAGGTTGAACAGTGCTAATATTTACTCATAATAAAGAGTTTACCCTAACATTTAGACGCCCGTATTATAATGTTTATCGTCGTAAGAAATGGGTACGGCGATACGAATTCTAATCCTGAACGAAGCTGATTGCGTTTCACAAAGCACTAATAGCCTAATAAAAGGAATGAATTCAATTCCTTTCAGTTATGGGTAAAAGAGTAGGGCGGACTGGGCCCTTTAGACTTGTTTGACCAACTGGTCTTGGAGAAATAAAATTCTGAATTCAAACCTGTTAAACTTAACTTAGAAATTGACCGTGTATCACATCCTGCCAGTGCGGAGGGGATGGTAACGATAAAGAGCATATATATATATATATATATATATATATATATATATATATATATATATATAACGTGTATGGTGTATGTGTGGGTCTCTGTGTGTGTTTCTGGATTGGTGGCCAAGGAGGAGATCTTATTTCCAGCATCTTTGAAGCGGCAGCGGAGTGTCCAGAAGACCTTTCTTTGTCTGTTTTGGTGCGAAGACCACACAAAGAGCTGTGCCCGCGAAAACCTGTGAAACCGGAAGAGAGGGCGAAGGATGTTAGTCAGTTAGGAGCAGAGTGTCAGTGAGTTAGTGGCTAGACCCCCAAAGTGGTCAGTCCAGAACAGAGACGCAGTCAGTCCGAAGTGGAAGGTCATACATTTCAGAAGTCGGGATTGGTCATTTAGGAGTGAGACTCCAAAGCATGGAGTCAGGATAAAGCAATGGAGCCGATGGTCAGATGTCAGCATTTTTGGTAGCTGTGTAGGGCTTTCGCAGAATTCTCGTATTAGCCATAACAAATACACACAAAATGCCAGACTTCACCTCCTGAGTTTTGCAGTTCTAAATCCCTTTTTATCAGTGTCTTTCCTTCCAACCTCTGTTTGTTATTTCTTAAAGATTTTTTACAACCTGTGAAATGTCCACACAGGTGGGTGTGAGAATTAACAACGGGGTCCACACCACTAGACGAACAGCCAGGCCAACAAAACTCGCCGTTTGGGTATTGTTTCTTAAGTACACGCCCTTGTATTTACTCGCAGCTAGAGTGAGAATAGTTGGATTCATACTTTTCTCAAGAGTAGTAGCGCTATGTAAAATACGAACACCCTCCAGGGTTTGAACTCGGGTCGTTATATGTTCAAATGAACAATCAAAACTTATGACGATCGAAGCGCCCTTTTCTCCCACATGTTAGAGCTCAAACACACATTCAATTTTTCCCAATTCACCTTAACCAAATACATACACAGCAAAACATCCCGAAGACTACGAGAATCTGTGATCATTTCCAAAACAAACTACATAAAACAACGTCCGGGATTTTACCAGATCTCACCATACCTGGTGAACATCATACTAAACGAAAACAAAATCAAATCAGAAAACAGATAAAAAAGACATTTCTTCACCTCGTGCCATCATACTTTTAAGAATTATTTTCTTATCACTTTACCTTTCCTTTTTCTCGCCCCAATTGACACCTAGACACCACTATATTGACAAAGTTCTGCGACATTACATTATTGTCAATATTTTTCCACAAAACAAGATATGCCGAAACCCCTTTCCCCAAACTTTTCCCTCTTTCTTCCCATCAACTCACAATAACCAATTCCACTTTAAAAGATATATGAGAATACGGAAAAGGTCTGAGCCAAACCATAACCAATAAGTGTATGTATTTCTTTTATTTTAACTTTTTTAAACTTAAAGTAACTTGCCAGATGAGTTGGACTGCTGAACGAATATTTGAAATATAATTTCTTTTTTGATTACATGACTGCTATATATATATATATATATATATAAGGTGTACACAAAATTTTTTGCGTCGCATGTTTTATCAAAATAAAAACCGTTTTTACTCCTTATTCAGTCTAGCTTTAAAAAAGGGGAGTGATCGGAACATTCGCATGCACGTAAAAAAAACACCTACTCCACCCTATACATATATATGTATCTGCTGAGATAGTTGTATATTTTTTACTTGCAACAAGTTTGTTTTTGTCCGAGTCAGGATTTTGAAATCTAATTGATAAAGTCTCTCTGTCTGTCTGTCTGTCTGTCTGTCTCTCTGTCTCTCTCTCCAATCAGGTAATATAATGCAGCACAAACTCCTATTTTCTTAACCTATCCTTGTGCCAGGTAGAAATATATGTCGCTTAAAAAAGGCATCTTTGTAAATCACAGAGGTTAAATACTTCGGAACAGTTGCTTCATTTTCCGCATCTCACGACATCGTGTCCATCTTAACCTACAGAATCCCTTGTCTTTTAAAAATCTAAAATTTAACTAGAGTACTGGCTCCCTTCTTGCAGGAAAAGCATTACCTGAGAGAATTCTGCCAAAATTCTACACTACTAAACAGCAGTTGCTTCTCTTGTTTCTCTTCCCGGGGCAAAACGGGTTAAGAGTGCATAAAGCCTGAGGATAGTTTTCATATTTAAAATATTGCCTTCATCTGTAAAAGCCAAGAACAGCGTATATAAAGGCTTCTCTTCACTAAAAAAATCGATTGCCTTATTGATCGTCGTGTCAAGCAAACAAAGTTCACTTATTTTTTTTTATTTGCCCTATTTCAAGAAGACGGAAAATGTCGAGAAAATTTTGATTCTTTTACTTGTTAGTTTCGATTTGTTCAGCAATTTTAAACAAAAAGAATTAACGAATATGAAAAAGTCCTTTGATAGAAAAGTCAAATTACTATTGAAAATTTGTAACTCAGGAAATTCTTCTAAATATTATTTATCTGAGATTCTGACGATTTATAGTTCGAATAATTCTAATTAACCGGTTCCACGAAATTCAGTAACATAAAGGGCATTAGGTTTGTCATTAGGTAACTTGGTACAGAATTGTTCCGTTAAGAAGTTGAAAATATAAATACAGCTCTGATGACTAGTAATATCTCAAGTAAGGTCAATATATATATATATATATATATATATATATATATATATATATATATATATATATATATATAATGATGAGAATAGCGAAAGAAAGAGAAGTAACATTGGTGTCTGAAGTCAGTTCGCAGTACAAGGTAAAGAGGGATTCAAGACCGCCAACCAGAAAGAGTTTAATCTGTAACAAAGTTGAAGAGAAGATACATTAGAAGATCCGGCTCAGACTAATTTTCAGGTAGGGTCTAGTTCTCATTTTTATGTCACTGTCCACCTCACATAAAAAACCTGAGTACCTATTCCCTTGGTAATCATTACGATGGACAACCCCACCCACCCCTCTCTCTCTCTCTCTCTGTCTCTCTATATCTGTGTGTGAGTGTGTGTGTGTGTAAGCATTTACATTCTCTCGGTAGCGACCAGGTGTCGTACTAACAAAGAATCTATTTAATCTCAACGGTGGTCCAGCCTAGTAACTAAAGACTTAGAAACCCCATTTTTAATTTACTTCAAAATCTGGAAAATAACAAGATTAAATAAAGTTGATATAGATCCTATATAAAAAAATTTTTAAAACAATATGTTAGGAATATGGAAAAGTGGTCACTTTGGATTAAAGATCATATCTATGTCTGAATGCTTGATCAATGCACTCTTGAAACCCCAAAGCGTTCACCGAATCAATAACTCTGCTATTGATGCGATTTCATGACGAATAAAATCTTTCAATTTGTCAGTTGGTTGTGACTTACGCTTTAAGATTTGAGCATTCAGGCATCCCCAAAGAATATCATCACAATTGGAGGAATCTGATGAACAAGCTGACCACGGATGTCAATTAAACTGTTTTAATCAAAAGGGCACGACTTTCACCATTCTAAACCATGATGGCAACTACTTCTCCATGACATCCCTTCCATCCGCTTAATAGCCTTTGTGGTCGCAATTTTCAGTCGGAAAAATCGTTCTTCCAGCTATGGATATAATTTGTTTAAAGATCACTTTCAACGGGTATTAGACTCGATGAAATATCTCATCCTATTCCTAGAAATTATGTTATGATTACTTGCAAATAAATCAGAGGAAGTATCCTATAATTACTCATTTTTTTCTAAATTCTTATACTTATTTACAAGCTGCAGTCCAACCCGGTTGCTGTTACTCCACGGGGACACCCTCTATCATGGTTGGCAACATTTAGTTTATTTTAATGTTGACTTCTTATAAATTACTTCAGTATTTAGTATTTTCTTGCTCCCTATCATTTCTCTAAGGTTATTTGGTTGACTATGGGTCAATATGCCTTGTTCTTGAAAATATCTTTTGAATTGAGGTTTAATTTCAAAATGTCCCGACGATCCTTAGTTATTTGAGCAAGTGTTAGGAAAGTATTGTTGAATTTTTTTAAATGTTTTTGATAATTCAAATTTAGACAAATCGCTCCTCAGATATGTGACACTTCAATAATTATGACAAATGGAAAAGCTTTTGTCACACAAACAACAAAACCTTACTCTGAATCTAAGCCAATCGACAGTATTCATGTCTGTATACCAGCTGCAAAATTTTAAGATCAGTTCAAGATCTTGAAATTTTGGGTTCTGAAATGTCATTGTTTATAGATTTAATCAGAAGAAAGGAACGTAAGAAAGAATTGTTCCCCACTTTTGTTATCAGTTAAAATCATACAAATATTGGTTTAGAGTTGTTAATAAAAGATTTACTTTGAGTATGTTCAATGTAAATACAGTCTCTTGGCTAGGCAAACACTTTTCGGTTTTAGAAAATGCTATTGAAATCTCCATCATTTATCAATAGTTGACAGGATCTGACATCGCCTCTTTAAATCATTTAAGTAATGTCGGTGGTGTCTGGATTTCCCTTAGTGTATACTGAACTTCCTTTCAGCACGTTCCTCTGATAGTTGAATACATTTATCAGGGGCACTCATAAAAATCCTCGAAATCTTTCTTGAGAACATCTTTGAAGCGCTACAACCTCTAGAATGCATCTTTTCTTTCAGGACACCATGGTACGTACGGCAAAAGGTTGACATCTCGTCGGCATGTCCAGCCCATCTGAGAAGTATAAACCTTTATTGATGGAGATCCTGACTTTGAAATTATGAATAGTTCTTCATTGGTCTACTTCTTCTTCTATGAGACGCCTGAAATAGATTTGAGACATTATATAGGGAGGCTTATAAAAGGCTAACTCTAAAAAAATAAAACACTTTTCCCTGCTACTTTTGTACAAAAACTTTTGTAATGACCACTTAGTACGTGGTCTGTCACTGTACCATGAGTTTTCAATCTTTACACGAAGCACTTTATCAGGTTTGTACTTGGAGGATTCTTCGCATTCAAATTGGTCAGTCGGTATTTTCCTTCTGTTGAAATTGTAGCTGTCAGTTGAATTGTAATATTCTATTATTTTAGTTTGTTCTTTCACATTGTAATTTAACTTTTTTTGCTTCCTATGATTACTTATAATATCCAATGAATAATGCAAAAAGTAAATTAAAAACCAGAAAGTCATGGGTTTTTAAAATGAATCAGTCTTTTGTGGATCATCCTGTTTATGAAAATGAGTTAATCAAATCGCTTAGTGACATTATGACATTATCTTCAGCGTTATACAATAATAATGTTCGTCCACTGATTTGATGACGACCATTAAGCTGAATTTTTTTAAAAAATGGACTATACAGGTGATTTGTTTATAGTGGTGATGACTTGTACAAGAGTAGTCATGTTTTTAGGAAGAATGGCGCACGGATGTGCCGCAGATTCTCCAAAAAGTACTTCTTAGACTTTTCCTTCTCCCAAACTGGTCACCCTTCTAAGGCTAAAGAATCAGTCTGTCCTACTATTTACCTATAACTAGATAAGGAAGAGACGGATTCATGTTTTTCCAAGAGCATTAGTGCGGAGGAAAGCATAAACAGCATTGTCCAAGATTTAAACTTGGCTCGTCGAATCCTTTTCTTCGGTCAGTAACTACAACACTATAATACATAAGCCTTGTAGACTCTAGTCTTAATTGTCACACTGAGATGGTTGGTTCTACAAACACTTTGATGCGTCGATCCCATATGAAAGGCATAAATATATATTTTGATGACTTGGTAATTGTGTTCTTAAACGTGTTTGACCACTGTCAACTAAACAATTGTCTATGTCCTTCTGGAAGACATCTAAATACTAATTTTGCTAACAGGAGACGCCTTAATATAGATATGAAACATTTTATTTTAAGGACATTTAATTGAGCCTCTTGATGTAGGTATGTAGGCCAGAATTAGATGCTTCGCTTACTTAGGGTAATATCAGTACTGAATTGATCTTTTATTTACCTATAAACTTACATTCTTTTGAGAAATAAGTACATCTTAATCTGCACCTCAATATTTGTACGAAGTGTATTCAAAAAATTTAAAGACTGAAGCTGTATCTTCGAAAACAGAAATGAATGCTGAATAACACATTAATTTTTTAGTATAGTTCTGTTGGCATTCAACCCATCATTCCAGTGGGTTTCCATTGGTCATAACAGTTGGATCACGCTGAAGGTACCGGTCAATGAAGTCTAGTAACGATGAGCTTGTTCTGTACTTAAATGGGAGACCTCTTAAGAATAGTAGATACAGTAAGTAACATAAGGCCTGTGTGTCAGACTAAGCAAAGCTGAGTAAATAACAAGAATAAATAGATTATTAATCTTTTTTTATATCTCCAGAGATCTAATATAATTTGTCTGAGACACTGATGATTTCACTGTGCGATTATTGAATAATTTTAATTAGCAGAGCCGCTGAAATATTAGTGATAAAACTTCCGAATACAGCAAAATATTATTTACTGGCTGATGCATTCATCAACTTATTTACATTTGATGTAAAAAGTACCACAGTCATCAATTTTAAAGGAATTTATGAAGGAATATTTTGGTATAAAGAAAAACTGTTCCTTTTCAGCTTTACAATCATCTATTATTCAAATTGATTTTATAAACACTTACATTTTCAAATGAGTTGGCATAGGAAAAAAATGACATCCACATGTTTATGATTATAGTCATATATGCTGCAATGATGGTGAAGTGCTAAATAAGATAGAGGCCAATAATTGCTGAAGAATTCGACTCTCCAATAGATCCACTTAATTCCTATGCCTAAATCAATTTATATGAACCAACAAAAGAGATTATACTCTCATGCACACACATATAAATATATATATTTATATATATATATATGTGTGTGTGTGTGTGTGTGTGTGTGTGTGTGTGTGTGTGTGTGTGTGTGTGTTAAGCACTAAAATGATCTTCAGACACTGAAAAAGTAAAAATTCAATTAAATGACGAGCGATATAAAAATAACAAGTGTGCTCAATATTCAATTGATAAATTGAATATAATTATAATAATAAAATGCAAAAGCGCAAACTTATTTTTCTAGTGGGTTGCATTTTTGAAATTATTAGTCGAGCCAGGAACATCAATGTATATTTTTATTTTTCGCCTGATGATTGCAGCACAGCAGAAAACTTGAAGTAGTGAAAAAAATAAATTTGTGTTTTATCGAGAAAAATAAGTTTGTGTTTTAGCATTTTATAATTATCTATCAATCTATCTATGTATGTGTGTGTGTGTGTGCACGCGTTTGCGGGTGAGAGAGAAAATGTTTATGGCTTTTTGTCTACATCTCCCTGCCTAATGTGTTTAATAAATGTAAAGATAATAAGCAAGTAGTTGGTAGATTATTCGACTGGAACAGCAATAGCAACGTATGTAGAAAACCTGTAACAAAGAATGGGGAAGAAACGAACGACTGGTGACGGTTTAAATCAAAAAGGAAATGCCGAAAAAGAAATAATAATTCCAGCAACGATCAAAATCGAATCTACCTTTTTCGCTTGGTAGGCTTCCAACTGACGAACCTTTTTGTCCATTCGTCCGCTTTCACCTCGATTTCTTTCCTTTTTTTCAGTTTCATCCATGATCGTGCGTTTCTGTTATCGCTTTCAGCCTTCCATCTGTGTGATTCATCTTTGTTTTTAAGCGCTTCTTTCACTCGAATTTATTTCATTTTTCTGTTGTCCTTTTTTCATTTCTTTATTTCTGTTTGAATTTCTTTCTTTTTAAGTGTGTCCTCTAACCTTCATTAACTAAGCACCCAGTGAAGATAAATCTCCAAGTCGTTTATAAGATCACTGCTGTTAATTGCTGTGTTAGATATTCCCATCGTAATATATATATATATATATATATATATATATATATATATATATATATATGTGTGTGTGTGTGTGTGTGTGTCTGTGTCTGTGTCTGTGTCTGTGTCTGTGTCTGTGTCTGTGTGTTGGGGAGGAAATTAAAAGAAATATGTGGTTGCATCTTCATACTTTATCAAAACATAAAACTGTCAAGAAATACATCTCCCATATGAATTTCTTCACAATTTCAGAAGCACCTCGAACAAGAGAACCTCACAGGAATAAGTGCGTTAAATGTCAAGAGAAATATACTTGAAGATAAGGTTTAATAAATTATTCATTTTTCCTTCTAAATACAGCTTCAGTTGAGATACCTTTTGAACACATCTCGTTTATACACGTTTTTATTCTTGACGGAACTTCTAGTGGTTTTAGGTTATTTACTCTCAAGTGTAACAGAAAAGTTGATGGAAACATTAGCTTTTGAGTTTGTTTTTTGTTTGCTAGTTGTAGTTTGTATTTCCCTGGTGTTTGGTATGTGCACATTTCATGTTGTATTAATGGAAGGTTTAGGGTTAAAAGACTGGATGGAAAAGTCACTCAACTTCAAACTTCTAGTGTTTCAGAAATGACCAAAAACTCAGCCTGACATTTATGCAATGATTTTTGTCCGCGAAACGACGTAAATATAAGCGATTACACTCTCACCATCCATACTGGTCTTAATTTGTGTGCATCCATGACAACGGAGATAAGGGACTATGCACTTTCTTCTAAGTAGAAGAGTATGAAAATCTTTCCGGTTCAAGCGAAGAATTCAAAAGTGGAAAAAAGAAAAGAATCAATTGTGTACAGAAAGACAGAATATTGGAATCGGTTTTCCATGAACAGAAATAAAAGAGAAAATGAAATAAAAAAGCAAGAAACAAAGGCTTTTCAGGAAAAGGAATGTCATATTATTTTCTAATCCACTTTTTTTTTTCATTGATATTTTCGTTTAGTATTTAGGGCAGGAAATCTTTTAATCGAATGACCTCTTTTCCAGAATTCTACAAGGTACGTTCCGAAAGTAAAGCCTCCCATTTATTTCTTCGGAAACAATAACAGACACTGGAAGCTCAATAATATCTTCAATAGAATAAGTTTTCAGCCGCAAAATATTATCTTTTCGCGAAGCCTCCACTAACGACTATGCATTTCCGACACCAATCACCATCTGCCCGTGTTTGTCGGGGTTTCCTTCTAAATGAGAAAGAGTCATCAGTTTCGTGGCGTACCTCGAACATCTGTAAACTTTTTTCAATTAGTCTTTTCCGGTCGATATTTCTGATATTACATATCCCCCCCCCCTCATGTCTTTTGCTCTTACGTTACAAAATGCGAGACATCTAAAGAAGGTCGGAAAATACAATGACCGAAACGTTATGATGATAATAGAAAATTATATTTCGATATTATTTCGTTAAGATATATATAATATTTAGAGTAATTCATCGTTCAAATTCTACCTTAAAAAATCATGCAATGAAAATTGGGTGAATTTTGATAACCAACTTCTTGAAGATTGATGGGCTGATGTTAAAGCTATGATGAAATATTCACCGTACGGAGAATGTAATTGTTGAAATCGATTAATTAGTAGCATATACATTAATTGAGGGATGAAAGATTAGATTAGATTAGTAATGTTGTGCTTAGTGGAAGATTTTGTTCTCTTATTTGCTAAAAATATTGCTTTTAAAAATTTTTTCCAGTCATGCACAGTACTTTTGGCAGATTTTTATCTCAAATTTAATCATATATATATATATATATATATATATATATATATATATATATATATATATATATATATATATATATTTAAAATTTAAATCTAATTAAAAAATATCTGTAATTTAAGTCTAAATGTAAAATTAATTTTTTTTTTAAATTGTTTTAAAATAAATTTACTACATTGCCAACCGAAAATTTAAATTTAAAACGGAAGTGGGCTTAATGAAGAGATAACTCTTCACCCCTCTTCTATCCCCTCCCACTCTTCTATCCCCTCCCACTCTTCTATCCCCTCCCACTCTTATGTGTCTACTCTAGTTTTTTTATCTAATTGATCTGATGAAGTCCTGTTAATTTTTTTTCGTGTTTTTGAAAATTTCAAAAATGCGTAACAGGATTGAAATAAATTTATAATCCTTTGTGATTGGTTTCGTTGTTTTTTCTTAAAGAAATTATTGCTCTGTATAATTGGTACATTGAGCTCTTTACCAGGAAGATTTAAATATTCATTCACGAATAATTTCTTGTCTTGATGGAATTACTCCCAACTCCGGTTTAACTGGACTAAGTATTCTCTCTCTCTCTATATATATATATGATATCAGGTAAAACTAAACATATAAGTTCCGTTATAAATTTATTTCAATTCACTTTTTTATTAAAAGGCCATTTCATCAGATGGGTACAATATTTGATTGAGTTTCTTTGTTACACCTGGGAATAAGTAATTATGTATATATATATATATATATATATATATATATATATATATATATGGAAAGGAATTGTGCCCTCCCTGACACATCGGTGTAGTAGCTATTGATAAGGGAGCTTTTGGGTCACCCTCGACTACGATCGATATATATATATATATAAAGGGAAGAAATCGAGAAAAATATTTATCCAATAGATTATGAATTAAAGTTTAGCCCGTTATTTCCCGTGTTGTACCGAACAATTTATATTTATAAACAAACATAATTTTTCTTATATCAATTTTTATACTTTTTAATATTTTTGTACATTGTTATATATATGTTCTAATTTTTCATAATAATTACTAACAATATTTAAAACGTGTCCGATACCCCAAAGATGAAGCCCACTTAGTATCAAATATGAATTACAAATGTTTCCTCCAAGAACTACGAGGTGTTATTTCAAGTTTCATTTATGTCTTGTTACAATCTTATTTATTTGTTTGTTTGTTTGTTTGTTTGTTTTGTTTGGTTTTGTTTTGTTTTTCATTTAAACTTGTTTTTGTCAACAATGAGTGAATAAATATGCTCTAGTCTATGAACTCTTTTGTGAGCTCAGTATCTAGAAAAGAAGAGACGATGAATGTTTACTGTTGTAATTTAACCTTTTCCTGATTAAATCTATTTCCCCAAATCTCAACATCCCCCATCAATGGACCATATAAGCTGAATTTCTTCTTGAATTTGGAAGAACTGGCGAGGAATCATTATGAAATTTTGTAAATTGTGTCAGTGAAAAAGGGATTGGGTGTGCAGCTTTTATTCACTATTTTCTTTTCTTTTTTGTCTGTTTTTTTGTTTGTTTGTTTGTTCTTGTATTTGTTGTTGTTGTTAGTGAACGGACCAAACTGGACGTTTGCTTCATTAATACAAAAAATAAAACTGTGAAACTTGCATGCGAAAACCAATCGATAATTTCTTGCCGCGCAAAGAAATGATGAATATAAAAACAGTAACTTTTCATTGATGACTTATTAACAAAATCTAATTGAATAAAGAATAGCAACAGACAATTGATCTTTAAATTGTCAAGAATTTTTGATGTTTTTTAATTAACTTTTTTTCTTAGAAATATAAGCGGATTATATTTTAAATCCAATTTAAAACTTTTGATAATGTAACTTAATGAGATTGTCGAATAGGATTAAGATGGACTTCGAGTCAATATTTAATTATGCTGTTCACGACTGCTTTAACCCCTTACATACCGTAGGCACGGTTGTCAAGTGCCACATCATAACCAGGTGTGCAGGCTGAAAACTATGTTCTTCATTCTTTGCATGACAGGATATTAAAAATCAACATGCTTCAAATTATGAAGAATACAATGGTGTATTTACACCACTACTGGTAGGTACGTATTTACCCTGACCCTACGCCATGGACAGGATGTGAAACAAAGTCATTTTTTGCAGCATACTGCTATTTTGAATACAAATTTTTCCTTCTCCTAGACTAGCTAACTAACCAAGGCTAAAGAATCAAGGCTGCCTACCTATTTACTCATAGCTTGGGAATTAATCTATACCTTTCCCAAGTGCATTATCGCAAAGTGGAACCCGGTTTACCAATCCTATTTCCTACAATTATCACCATTATGCTTAGCACGCCTCTATTAATTGGAGGCGAAGTTATCGTTCGAAAAAAAGGACGAAGTTGTTCACATTTTATTCTGCGCTAATGCCACGTGAAAAGTTATGACTCCATCTCTTCTCTAACCAGTAATGAATAAATAGTAGGGTAGACTAAGCGGTTTAGCATCGGTAAAGTAATCGGTCTAGGAAAATGGAAACTCTGAATTTAAATCTATAAACCAACGTGATAGGTTAATTTATTGGTAGAGTGACAAAACTAAACGGTAGAGTCCCTATTGCAGTCCAACGTTGTGTTCAACTTCGTTCTGGCAACTTGCCCTTCACTTTGATAATATCGTTACCTTGAAGACAGAATACATGCAGCATAGGCACCTGCAAGTGTTTCATAGAACTTCAGTCAGGTATGTGCCAAGATCCAGGTACAGATCCATGGGGTCCTGCGAAACTAAGAAGTATTAACATAACATAACAAGTGTGAAAATTGCAATCGCGGAACCGGTCAGTCAGAACCTTAGTTATCGTGTGGCTTTGTAGGTGCAATGTATGGCCTCGTAGCTTAGATATTAAAGCGGCTGTTACGCAGAACAACGATTCCATAACAGCTTTGTATTATTTATCCTTACTTCCGTTATGTACCGTTCCACGTTGTCAAAATGACGATCGGAGTGAGTTACGATAGAAATTAATAACAATAAAGAAGAGATTACTGGTAACAGTTAAGCACATAATAAGTGAGAGAGGCAAACTGGCGATAGATGAATACGGGAATAAGTATGACTGCATTGGAAAGATTATTTACTGAGAATTAAGGAAAGGATGAAAATTTTGCCATGCTGACCTAAGTCATTGAAATTGAGACGCCCAAATTCTGTGAGATTTTGAAATATAAACTGATCATCAAATCCCGACCAAAAGACCAGACCTAGTGTTAATTAAAAAGAAAAAGAGATTTTGTCATCTCGTTGATTTTGAAGGAAAAAGAAAAGATATACAAATACTTGGATCTTGCCAAGAGCTAAAATGTAAAATCATAAAACAATGCTTTTTTCTTTGCTTAAAAGTTAGTATACTCGGGATTGCTAGATAAATCGCTTAGGTGGTTTCTTGGAAGGTTATTTGAAAAGCGTTTCGATTATAATGATGGAATAAGTCATAAGAACATAGAACGGGAAGGCAATGGTCACGTCGACATAAAATCAAAGAATATTGGTTATATATTTGAAAGATATTGAGTTGCAATCATCAAATTAATGGTGACTTCTTACTAATTAGTTGCATCCGATATAATTGATTTTCATGCTGAAATTATCAACAACCTTGCTGACAGAGTCAATATCATAAATGCATACATATACAAGGGCCATCAAATAATTTTCCAGACTTTTTTGTACAGGCATTTAAAATTGTCGTAGACTCTTGAAAATTCAATATGTTATTACTATACGATGTGCATACGATAAGTTTCCAGACTTTTCTCGTATGGGCTCTTTTATTGATAGTACACACATGAAACTCTAGTCCCCTTCCAAGTAATCTCCTCCGGCTGCAATGCACTTGTACCGTTTCAACAACTTCTGCAAGGCCCCATAGAAGTCCTCTTGTGTGAGCGTGTCAATGACCTTCGTCACAGCCTCTTTCATCTCCTCAATTGTCTCATATCGACAGCCTCTGAGCTTAGAGAATAAGCAAAAGTCACAGGGAGACTATAGGGAGGCTGAGGATCTGTTTTGGTCAAATAGTCTGTGACAAGGATGGAGTTGTGGACTGGTGCATTGTCCTACTGGAAATGCCACTGAGCCGATTTGAAGAGTGCTGGCCTCTTCCCAAGGAATCTCTTCCTGAACTCCCTTAAAACCTCAACATAGTAACCCTAACCGTTTGGCCAATCAACTCTGGTGTATAGACTTCCTTACTCCTCCCACACCACTCATCATCCCTCACAGACTCCGTGCTTTTCTTGAATCTCTTATGCCACTCAAAAACTGATGCTCTATTCAAGCAAGATGCTCCAAAAGCAGTCTGAAGCATTCCGTACGTTTCTGTGGCAGTTTTCCAAGTTTAAAACAGAATTTTATTGCATATCGTTCTTCTAAAGTCACCTCACGTCCAGATTGCCTTTTTAAAATTCACCTGCTGTGACAATAAGGTTTTAGTAGGGTGTATTCCAATTGCTGCTGTAGCTGTTCATTTGAACCTGAAATCATAAAAATTGGTTAGTCATCTCATAAGGTGTATAAAAATAACATCGTGAATTTTCAAAAGTCTACATCAATTTTAAATGCCCGTATAAAAAAAGTCTGGAAAATTATCATACGCACCTCGTACATCTTATGAGATGACTATCAATAAAAGTGCCCATACGAAAAAAGTCTGGAAACTTATTGAAGGCACTTCGTATATCTGTATCGCTTTCTCTATCTCTCTCTTTCTCTTTCTTTCACAATGTATCTATCTGCATTTATTTCTCTATCTATCGCTTTCTTTTTCTTCTTATGTCTATACATCCTACAAAAGGATATTTTTAAAGAAAATTCGGTCTTTCGTAAAGCTAAGTGTAGCGTAATTTTTTCAAAAACTATATTTTTACTTTAGACTCTACTAAATGTATTTCCCGGCATTAAGAGGTGGTTTACGAAGGTATTTGCGAGACTACTGCTTTCTACAATCCTTCTAAGATTCATAACCTTCGATTGAAAATTTCACTAGATAAACTTCTAGTCATCATTATCATCATCATCATCAAGACCGACCGACCATGAATTCCCTTGACTCTCTCTCCCTCTCTCTCCCTCACACACACACTCACACATCCTCATCATCCTTGCCTATTAGTTATCGCTCTTCAGAGGTCCTCTCAACCGCGCTCAGTGTCTGTACAAACTTGATAATTTTTTTGGCGATTGGCTAACACAATTGTGTCCATGTGTAGAATTCCGTAGAAAATTGTTCCTCATGAGTCCACCAGCAGTGCCCACTATTTCTCGTCTGGGATGATTTATGACATAGGAGGTAAGTGACCGTACAACTGAATCGAACGCTGTGTGATATTGGCACTGAATTATTTTAATGCTGATTGTATGTCTTATATACGACGATTGTATGTCTTATATACCGACGCCGACTACGCCGATGACAGCGATACTGGCAAATACACCCGACCAAGCCGAAACACTACTGCATAGTCTGGAACGAGCAGCTGCAGGCATAGGCCTCTATGTCAATGCACACAAAACGGAATATATGTACTATAATCAAACGGGGGACATCTCCACTCTAGACGGAACCCCTCTTAAACTAGTAGACAAATTCACTTACCTAGGAAGCAGCGTCGCATCAACCGAAGAGGACATCGACACGAGGTTAACGAAAGCATGGACAGCTATCAATAGGCTATCGATTATATGGAAATCAGACCTAACCGATAAAATGAAACGCAGTTTCTTCCAGGCAGCGGTCACATCGATACTGCTATATGGATGCACTACATGGACTCTAACAATACGGCTGGAGAAGAAACTAGACGGCAATTACACAAGAATGCTGCGAGCAATCTTGAACAAGTCCTGGCGGCAACACCCCACAAAACACCAACTGTACGGCCACCTGCCTCCTATCACGAAAACTATTCAAGTTAGACGAACCAGACATGCAGGACACAGCTGGAGAAGCAGGGACGAACTCATAAGTGATGTACTCTTATGGACCCCAACACATGGCCGTGCAAAAGCAGGAAGACCAGCACGAACATACATTCAGCAACTATGTGAGGATACGGGATGTAGTCCAGAAGACCTGCCGAAGGCGATGAACGATAGGGAAAAGTGGCGAGAGAGGGTCAGGAATATCCGTGCTACCAGCACGACATGATGATGATGATGATGATGATATACGACAAAATCAGTAGCTTTACAAATGCTTTCAAACATTATCAAACACAAATAGTTTATATACAGTCACATGGTTCCAATATTACAATATAATACAAAGAATTTGAACAGAGATAAATGTTTTCAAATATTCTTATCAAATACAAATAATTTTCAATCAGATCAATATAATATATAAATGGGCACTTTAACAGGCACAACCACTCTCGTTGAGAGTGCACCAGAACAGGAGCCTCACCACCAGATGCAAGTTACATGCTCTTTTAGTGGTGAGATCATTCTGCTACAGAGAATACAGACGCCATATTCTAACTATTGTAGACAGGAAAAGTTAGCATTGTGAAGTTTTTTTTTTCACTTTAAAAGATTTCATTGATTTACAAACCTCTACACCAAAGATGCAAAAAGACTACTGTAACTGATTGGGTCGTGTCAACATGCGTTGGACAATAGAGGGACGTGATGCGACGTTGTTTTGTCGTTACTTGTGATAGATGCTATATTTAAGCACCATGTAAAGTAATTAGTATTTTGGAAGGGTAACTCAATCAATTTGCTAAATGAATCAAGTTACATTTTTTCATGTATATTTTTTGTTTCTTGCAGTTATCACAAAATACAACTCTCTCTCTCTCTCTCTCTCTCTCTCTCTCTCTCTCTCTTTATATATATATATATAGCTAGCTAGCTAGCTCTCCGTCTTCCTCTTTCTGTTACAATATATGTATCTGTATCTATTTCTTGTGTGTATGTATCCTACAATAGGATATATTTAAAGAAAATCCAAGTTGTTTGCAAAGCGTAAAATCTTTTTTTAAAATCATCTTACTAAGGATATTTTTACTTTAAACTCTACTAGATGTATTTCCCGGCATATAAAACGTAAAGATAAGCAAAGTGAGGACCAGCGCAATTTTCTACAATTGTAGACCTCGTTTGCAAAATACCAATCTATTATCAATAGAATTAAAAGATAGATTGGCGTTGTTAGTTCCCTTCTAATTGTTAATATAGGTATTCAGATGACACATAATCTTTTTGACAACCGTACACATTAACACATACACAGCACTTCTAAGACCACATTTTAGTCGGTCAACTTCAAAGGCGTTGCATATTTCTCTAATGAAGTCCCTTCATTCGACACGATTCAGATTCAGCTCTTCCAAGCTCTGTGCATCTATGTGTAATACCTTTAACTTTTCCTTCATATTATCATTAAGGCTTTACTTAAGATTGAATTGTTGATTCTTATATTCAGTTCCCTATAGAAAAATTGTTTGTAAAGCCTATTATCCGCCATTCCTTCAACGTCTCCATCCCAACGCATCTGGTTGGGAATTATCATAGCTCGTACATTCTAATCTTTGGAGGACAATAGTGTCTGTAGGACGGTTACATACATGCATACATGCATACATACATAATACCTCACTAGGACAAAGGCATTGTATTTAGTGGGTAGGTGGTAAGGGAATTTTTTTCTTATTAGCTTTCTTTTCTCTTTCTTCTTTTTCTTCATGTATAAACATACTTCATGCTACGTAATTAATTGGTTCCAAAATCTGTGACGTAATACATTCTTTCTACGTAAACTAAACACAATATATATTAAATTGAGAACAAACGCTGTAAAACTAACGTAAATAACTCACGAAAGATTATAACTATCGCTTAACGTTAAAGAACACCAAAGCAAATTTTACTCATATTTCTTAAGAATAATGAAGACAATTAAAAAATTAAAACCAACAACAACGCCATTATGCGACAAAATGACATTTGTTTATAATTTGTTTACATTGTTTTATGGAATTTAAATTTTTTATGGTTCTTTTTATGTATAATATTTATTTTGAATATGTATTCTAAGGAAAAATTTATTCCTGTAAAGTTCTTTTGTTATGATGTTAGCGACGCTGCTGAATGACTGGGTATTAAAGTATATAATTTATATCCCCTCCTCCAGACATCGCGCTGTCTGAACATTGCAAGCGCATAAAACTTAGTAATAACTCACTTTTATTGTGAACGTCTTTTATCGTTATAGGTTTTAAATCAAGTTGATTTCGATTTTGCAATATTAAGAATTAAAATACTGAGATAATAGTTATATCGATAACGTTCTGGAATAATTCGAATGATTCGAATAAAAGTAAGGTGAAAATCAATTCTATTGGGACGAGAGTGTAAAGTCGTTCAGTAATGCGATCCTTTTTGTGACGATCTCTTTTTCAGCTATTGGAGACAAAGTTGATGTTTGGATCGAATGTCTGAGTTAGCAGTATTCGCTTCCCAAGTTATCATCTGTCATCAACATGTTGGTTTCCCTTTCCTCACTTATATTATTCCTAATAGTATGTAGCTTATTGTATGAGGAGGTGTCCGTTGTGTAATGGTTACTGTCGTAGGAAATGTACACAGCAATTCTAGTTCAAATCCTGGGTGGGGTTGTTTGCATTTTACATAGCGCTAATACTTTGGGGAAATATATGAATGCAAGTATTTTAACTTAAGTTATGGATAAATAGTACGGTAAATAGTAGGGCAGACTGGGGTCTTTAACCTTAGAAAGACAAACGGTTTAGGAGAAAGAAAGCAGTGAATTAAAACCTTTTAAACTCCACGTGCGCAAGGGTAAGATATAAAAATGTATATATAATTTATGGTTTTTGGGTTACTATGTAACGTTTTACCCTTCATTATACCATCATTTTTCAAACACAATTGAAAAAGTTTTGAAACCTTGAAAATACTGTCGTTCTATTTATCATATACGAACGTGTCGTGACTTTTTGCGAATTAAGAGTTTAAGATAAAATTTTGCGACCAAAATTTCTTAAACTGGAAATCTTTGATTGAGTAATTGATTGATTTTAACAGCATTTCAGCCTGTGTAGGGTAATTTTATGTCTAGATGTAAGTAAATCGCGTTCATTATACATTTATCTTTCCTTTTTTGTATAGAATTTACTTTTAATATTCTAAAACAATCTTTTCACATATTAATATTTTTTACACAATCCTAAATTCGGCTCATTGGCCTAGTGGGTAGCGTGTTAGCCAATGGTCCGGGACACTTGGGTTCAATCCCAGATCGCCTCATACCAAAGACTCAAGAAATGGTACTTGATACCTCCTTGCTTAACGCTCAGCAATATAAGGTACGTATCAAGGGTAAAGTGGAGCAATCTAGGGAAAGGAGTAGCGCCCTCTCCTACACATTGGTGTAGTAGCTATTGAAAAGGGAGCCTTCTGGTCACCCTCGACTACGATCGCCAACTTTACTTACTTACACAATCCTATCGCATAGGAATAGTTTTTTGTACACAATCCTATCTCATACAAATAATTTTAAACAAATCTATTGGACCCTTACTGGTACTGCCACTCCTGGTCAGAGTGAACCTGGGAGTAATAGCAATGAGGAGCAACTCCACATTCCCCAAATCTCTGGAACCCGAGCCTCACCATGAAATGCAGTTTAGTTTCATACCCAGGACGCCCCCAGGTTTAACTATCTACAGGTCGTACAGGGTATGGAAATCTTTGAATTTGTTTTATCATGAAATCTATTTGTTAATCGTGCTCACTGTTCATGACATTGTTGAGAAAACCGAAGTTAGATTCAGGGTTATACAAACATCACTGTGTTATTGTGAATCTATTAATATTAGCACCATGAAGAGGTACTGTTTGATAGATGGAGTCCCAGTCTACAGAACCAAATATGTTTTCGCCTTCCCTGTTCGGAAATAGAAGGAAGTTAAATTTAAAATTATGACCACTAGTTTCAGTCAGTGCTACTAGTTTGAATCTAAAGCTGTAAGTCATTTAAACGGAGTGCTGTAATTACCCTAAAATACGACCCGTCGTCAATAACCTTCATTAACACTTCAGCTCTTTTTACTGCGCTCATAGAACTCTGTAATGCAGATATCTTTATTCACTTCTATTCGAAGTTTTAAGGATTTACATATTATCTTTATTTTTTGTCCTCTTTTCAGATTGTAGTTCAATAATTTATCTTTGACGCTTTTGTAACTTTTGGATTTAAATGGAGTCATGTGAGTTTAGTGCAAAATTTCACTTAACTATTCCACAAAATAAGAGTGAAAAATTACCATTTCTAAGAGAAAAGTCAACTTGTATCTCTTCAATCAAAGGTGTCAGAATTGATTATCAGAAAGCTGTTTTCGGTGACTTACTGTGAAATTGTAATTAGCCGCCAATCTTGAAAACTATTTCTACTATGGAGAGTCTGTCCTTAACTGGATAGCTCCCAATTAGGACTTCGTGCCGTACTTAGGAAAGTTTTAATCTAGAATCTTTTTCTTTAGGATTTTCTTCTCATTTTGTTTATAAATCACTTTATTAAAATTTCGTCTGTACTGAAATACAAAGATATTGTTCTGTCTATTTACGAAGTTTCGTTTAATACGGTACAAGTCACAAGTACATTTTGTCTAGTAATGATTGAACTCAATATAGCTTTATGTTTTTACCCAACCCCTCCCCCACGGACAGGATACGACACAAGATCAATTTTTAAGCAGAACATAGATCTTTTGGATTTAAAGTTTTCCTTCTGCATGTTTAATGATCAAAATATTTCATCCTTACATCCTCACCACACAGATGAATATATATATTCTGTGGATGACACTATAGTGACGCATTCAAATAGGTCCCTCACAACCCAGGGGTTAAACCTCATGTATATGCTGACTATAATCACGATTTAACTGGTAATTTTGTTTTCTGGGTGTGCTCATATATAAAGACCCTTCTTCATTTAAGAGAGCTCTATCCATATAATGAAAACGCGCATCAGTTAGTTCTTTCATTTCAGTGAATAAAACATTTTTACTGCAAAGAAGATTCCTAGTTACTTGGCGCATTATTTACTGCTGAGGCCAGGGGTGAATGCTAATTGCTCAACCAAAGCATCCTAAAGCGCTAAGTGGCATGAAGTATTTAGAAATTTTGTTTTTGCTTTTAGAAAAAATTACGAAAACAAAAATAGCCCCAATAATGCTATAAGAACTATTTATGTCGAATCAAAAATTGATAATACACAAAAAAATAGCAAGTGCAGGTTAGTCACATAATAGGCAAATGCAGCAAACTGGCATAAAAGAAATACTAGCTTTGTATAACTGGGCAAAAACGGTGATCGACTGGAAAAGAAACTAAAATTTCACCATGCTGAATAACTGTGTATGCAAAAACCAGAATTTGTCCAAAAATGACACACATACAATTCTCTGAGACATTGAAATACACAAAGACCATCAAATTCCAGTTAGAAGACCAAACCTTGGACACTAAAAGTAAAAAGGAAGAAAATAAAAACTTGTTATCTCGTAGATTTTGCCGCTTCAGCAGACTTGAGAGTGAAAATAAAAGAAAACGAGCTGAAAAAGTTGGGGAACATGAAGGTGACGGTGATACGAATTGTAGTAAGAGCGCTTGGAACTGTCTCTAAAAGTCAAAAAGAGAGACTGGATGGACTCGAAGAGGGAAAATTGAAACCATTTAGACCACAACACAGTTAGAATCAACTAGAATACTTACAATACTTGGGACTTAAGTAGAGTTGCTGTCAATCGAACTTCAGTGAAACCACCAGTTAAAACTGATGTGAAAAAATCATAAGGAGCAAATAATAAGGACCAATTATATTAAAGCGAAAATTGATAATACTCAACAGAACAGCAATTGAATGTTATGTGGAAACAGATATGAAATGATCTTTATCATTAAGGGTTTTAAGACTATTGTCTTCATCTTTATTGTTATTTCCCTAACGTTTCGGTTGATATGTCCTCCGGCCTTTTTCAGGTGTTTGTCGAACTCGGGAACTTTCACGGAACTTAGAACTATGCCCTTTGTTGAATCCACGGGGGTCACCTGTTCTGATTCTGTTAGCCATAACCGGGGTACAAGTGTTAAGTATTCATGTATTGTTACTCACCTGCAGTCAAGATTGAACCTGCAGCTCCAGATGATTGTCTCCTTAGAAGCTTAGGGAACCAACGCCTATAACCGTTACGCTATGTGTCCTGCTGGACAGTTCAGAGTGAATTTTGGGACTTATAAACTTAATATAAAAAAATCTGAATATGAGCACATGTAAAAAAAATACATAATAGTAGTAATCCTAGTCAAATAAGAACATTAAGCAATACAGAGTCACATCTAGAAAATGATATTAATAAAATTCACTGGGATGAGATACAAATGGTTCACCAAATCTTGGCCAAAAAACCAGGCCTGGTGTTTATAAACCAATAAAAATACAATTGAACATGAAGGTGACGGGTAGACGAGTTGTAGTTTGGAGCAGTCCCCAAAGACCTGGAAAATAAATGGAATAGAAAATCACTGGAAAAACCAACATCCTGGACACCTGAGAGGACATGCTGTCACTTAGACTCCAGGGAAAAACCACCAGTTAAAGCTAGCGTAAAAAAAAGTTAGCAAGTATTGAAATAATAATACTAAAAGGCAAATGACAAGGATCAAGAAAATATTGAGAGTAAGAAATAGAAAGAGAGAGGTAAGGAGGAAGCAAAATAAGCAAATTCAGCAAACTGACACAAAAGAAATACAAGAACAGGCATGATTGGACAGGGAAGATGATACCCAGGGAATTGTCCAAACAACTAAATTATGTAAGAAAAATAAGACACAAAATTCTATAGGAATTAGATCAAAATAGAACATTCATTTCAGATCACAATGATACTATTAAACCTATAGCAGGGAGAATAAGGGGTCCATACCTTTCGCAAGGGTATTAGCCTGTAGGTGAATGTAATAGTGCGACTGGAGTTCGAATGCGCTTACTTCGAGGCCACAGTCCAGCATTTTAACTATTACACAACAGGGACTTCCTTCTGTTACAAATAACAAGAAACAAATTGTGAATTTTGTCGTTTCAGCAGATGAAAGACTAAAATCAGTTTAAAGCGAAAAATGAGATAAATACCTGAATCTTGCCAATAAGCTGAAAAAGCTATGAAATAGGAGGGTCATAGGGATACAAACAATTGTCAGGGTCCTTGGAATAATTCTAAAGAGCTAGGAAAAGAGACTAGGGTAAATGGAAACCTTTGAAAGCATTGAAACCGTGCAGACCATAGTACTTATAATATCGGCTACCATACGGAGAAGAGATCTGAAGAACTTTGAAGACTTACCGTCACTTGGACTCCAGTGACCGCCGCCAGCAAGTACTGGTGTGAAAACTTACAAAGAATAAAATGATAATAACATAGTCGATATGTAAATAGAAAATTATGCAGGTATGGCAAATACTACTGTGAGTTGAACACATAGTTGCCTACCCCAGTGGAATAAATGAACACGTGTCGTCTGTCCAAAAGCACTACATATGTTATCTTAAAATAACGATTTGGCACTCAACAAAGTATGTCTTAAGGGTAGGGAGGCTGGCTGGCATCCTTCCTAGAGATGGTGTCTCGATAAAAACTAACGGTGGTTGTGTCACTCACGATGTGTGAAAATGTTAGATAATATTGTGTCTTATAGAAGAGTGAATAAGAAAAGATGTTAATGTGAAGGTATCTTGCCCGGCAGGTGTTCCACTATACAACAGGGTGGGCCCGATTGTTATCATAAAACTGTCTGTATACCGTGAATATAAAGCTTGTAAAATAAATTAGGGTGAAATTATTGAAACTGTGAGGGAATCATACATTGAAGCCTGGAGGACAAATATTATAAAAGTAAGAAACAATTTCGAATAAAGATTGTGTAAGGAGAAAAATTAGCCAATCTGCAATGAGTGATTTTAATAAACTGAGAAAGAATACAAAGGAATATATAGTTAGGTAGGTAGAGCACTAAACTAGGATATTTTGAGGTAATGACAGAAGGCAGTAAATGGTATTAACAACAATAATCACCGGTAAATGTAATGAAAAAGATCCTTGTAAAATATTTTACTTCACCTTACAAGCTGATAATGAGATCCAATTAAGACGTCTAAATACTGTAAGCTTGGATAAGAAGAAACCTTCCCAACATATCTGCTGATATGAATTAGCAGACCTGTCAGTGGGGCTTAGAATACGCCGACTATATCCCCAGAATCCTGCTTGTTTACCGTTAGGGGTAATGTGTTCAGCCAAACGCGGTACATATTGAAAATAGAAAAGCTATCTCAATGCTTACATTCACCATATCTTATTGTCATTCACTCTGAAGTGACGTCTTCTACAAGCTAATAGACGTCTATTTGGTTTTTTTGTGGGGTGAGGTTCGAGCTTTTTTCTCTACTACAATCTCAACCCCATCCATCCCAAAAAGTTCTGGGGATTTGCATAAAGTTCGTCATGTCATTTTGCTAGGGGACAGGGAGCAGGGAGCAACAATACTCGATATCAGGTTAGGAATGTGGGAGAGAGATTTTAAAGAGCCAAAAAAAGAAATGGCAAGCTTGTAGAGGATACATTTTTGGAGTGCGGAACTAATCAATATGTTGTACGTCTTTATTGCTATTACTTCCTGGTCCACTCTGACCCAGAGTGGGAGAAACTGTTAGGGTCTCATCAATGGATTAAATAGATCTGTTTGAAAACTATTAGTATTAGTAGTAAGATGTGTAAGCATATAACTGTGTGCAAACAAATGTTTATTATTCAAAGGGATTATTTATGTTAGAAATACTGGAAAACATTTAAAGGTATGCAAATTATTTGTACTAAGTATAGTTACTTGAAGCTATAATTGTTTACTAAGGATTATTCCTACTATTAAGTACTTGAAATCATATAATTGCTTGAAATTATTGGTGTTAGATTGAAATACTTGAATCCATATAACAGTGTGCTAACAAATGCTCATTGCCAAGTCGGCTAGGGCTGTAGAATACACTGACTGCTTCTCTGCAGAGGGGTAAGACCCCTCCAACGAGTGTCCTGGATATGACAGTAAACAATCTGATGGTGAGGTTGCAGTAATGCTGGAGCTTTGGGGAACGCAGAGAACTCCTTCTGGCCTGGAGTGGTAGCACCTGATAGGGTCCTATCTATGGGTCAGATAGAATAAAACTGTACCAATGTTAAACTGAATTACTTGAAATAGAACTGTTTTGACATTTGAACAACGTACTTATGCTAAACTGATTGTTTGAAATAGAACTGTTTTAACCATGAAACTGTACTTAGGCTAAAGTGAATTGTTTGAAAAAGAACTGTTTTGACATTTAACTGTGTGTAAACAAAAACTATTGTTAAACTAACCTGAAATGTTTCAATTAGAACTGTTCACTAAACTGAATAACTTAAAATAGAAATGTTTTTGACAATCAAAATGTGTACTTATGCTAAACTGAATTGTTTGAAATAGAACGTTTTATTTGTATGCCATAAAACCCAAACAAACAGACAAACAAATGTACATTATTAAAAAGGAATATTTATGTTGAACCATATAATTACACAAAAGTCATTTCAATTAGATCATGATACGTTCTACTTCATATAATTGTGTATAGATTATCAGAATTAGATACTTGAAACCATAAGACTATTTGCAACTAAGTCATTATAGACAAATAAAATCTCGATGAAATTCCAATTCAATATACAGTCAAGTACCTGTATCTCGTCGATTACCTAAGATATCAAGGTTTGGTTACATTGTTTCATGGCATATCAATCTTCGTGGGTTATTAAATGCTAAAGCCATCCTTGTAGAACAGTCGTGGTAAAGGACTTCATACCTTTGTCCAAGGATAAAAATGAACCTAAAAGGATGACTAGTGTTTCAACTGGTTTATTTCAATGTCGCATTCCTACACTTTAACCACACAGCACAGTTATGCTTGATAACTAAGGGGGAAGCTCTACCCCCACTAAGTTATCAAACATTTTTTTGATGATTTTTGCTGCCCCAGGTTTTTAAAAGTTTTTGTGGTAACTCCAATTTCTCTCAGGAACTGCTCTAATTTATCAATTATGGTTTCCAATGCTCCAAAAACTAGTGGAATGACTTTTTATAGAAACATTCTATATTCTTATTCTATGGCCAGGTTTTGTTACATTTTTTCCATCTTACACATTGCATTTGAATCAATTTGATCTTGTTTGTTTTATTTGTTTAGCGACATATCAAATCTTTGAGGATTATTAAATGGGTAAATGTTTATATTTATTTTATTCTCAATTTAGTCTACTATTCATCTGATGATTGTATTTTAACTTATTCTGGAAACTTTGAGTGATGAAATTCCTAAAGTGTGTCTTTGAGTGATTTTTGCAATATTTTGGTTACATGCACAATTCGACAGTTCCATAATAATGAAGGTGTCGAATCACTCAAGCTCGATGTCAAGCTCGTCTAATACTCACTGAGTGATACTCTCCAGATTTACTTCTACGGAAACCACGATTTTAGCCTACCTACCTTACCTTGCCTGATCGTCGAGCTTCTTGCAAACCAAATGAAATTTCTTTAACTATTTACTTTTTGTAACGGCACCTTTACCTTTCACTCGAAAAATCTTTTGGTTGCTTCTTCGGCTTTATGGCCCAGTTTGAACTCGAAATGCATAAGTTCCAAAATGTTGCACGTCAACTACCGGTGGAGCTTTCGAATCACATATCAAGGGAAGCAATGCATAACGCATCAGCACGCTAACAAACACAACGCTACCAACCACAGTGGCTACCAAGCATTGCTTGAACTGCTTCGGTCACTTGATATACTCTTCGCAAACAGACACGTACAAAAATAGTGAAAATTTTTTTGACTCATCCAAGTATTATAAAAAGAGGTGAGAATTTTCTTGAGTATATATATATATATATATATATCAGAATCGATTATACTATATTTATCTCTTAAAGGGTCCAGTGTAGATTTAAAAGTTTTTATGAAGCTCTCACACTGATTATATAAAATCAGGTCTTCATCGCTTTTCCTATATATATATATATATATATATATATGTGTGTGTGTGTGTGTGTGTGTGTGTGTGTGTGTGTGTGTGTGTGTGTGTGTGTGTGTGTGTGTGTGAATGTATAGTCTTGTAGAATGTAACGTGAAAGCGGCTCTCAAAGAATAGCAAAGTTTGACTGTTTGGTCGAAATTAAATGAATGGAAGATGCGAATGAAAAAAAAATCTCTCTCTCCCTCTTTCATATATATACATATATATATAGATATATATATAAGGTGCGTTTAGTCACACTAGCACACATACACATAGGTATGAGTGTGTGTGTGTGTGTGTGTGTGTGTGTGTGTGTGTGTGTGTGTCACATCGATTACTTTATATTCACGTCTTAAAGGGTCCAGTGTACATTGTATATCGTAGTGTCTCACTTGCATACTCTTGTATATCAATCCATTATTAGCTAGTAGACGAGGGCGGTCTTTTCACTGTTCATGTACAAGCCGGTTGGTTTTCAATCGAAGAAAGCAGGCAAGAAGAATTAGAGAGGCAAATTCTGACAATGTTACTGCGTCACATGACTGACTGTTCCAGACAAGGCCAAAATGGCGGACCACGAAAGAAACTCTCTAAAGCATCTTTTATTACAGATTTTGGCGCCTAAAGTCACGGACTGCCACCCACTCCCTTCTACCCATTACCAACACCTCTACTCTTCCCTTTAGTCGATCGTTCGGATGTATTGAACAAGTGAAGCAAATACAAAGATATTTCCCAAATATTCGCTTGTACCATAAAACTCCCCAGTCGACTGCATTTTAGACTACTCTGGAGTGCAAAGATAAATATTCACAGAGTTACTACTTTGCCATTCTTTGTCATTTTTTTTCTTTTCTTGCGGGGATTTTTTTTTTTCATTCACATCTCCCGTTTATTTCATTTCGACCAACTAGTCAAACTTCGCTCTTCCGTGAAAAGCACTCTCACAAAACGCAGTCTCATCCCCTATGACTATAATGTGTAAAAGACACATTAAAAGACGTTTCACAATTCTAATGTTTATTTTATCGTCTTTGAGAACTCACTTTTTTGCCGCATGATATATCTACTTCGAAATAGTTCCACCCACATGTGGCGAGAAAAACTGTAGGCAACTAGCATAAAATATTTGCAATGTTTAGAGATCTACGCTATCAGAACATTGTTAGTGAGTTCGATCCTTATGGTAGAACCTATACTTCTGGCCTTGTACTAAACTAAATTCTTTAATTAATGACAACTAAAGCAGCAGTTATAAACATTCAGAATAACATGTACATGATTTAAAATTTCCTAAGATGCCTCAATTTTTAAATCATGTAAGCCGGTGAGAGGTAAGTCTTTGAGCAGTATACATATTATTTCATTTGCTATCATGGTGTGGAATAGGTGATTGAAACTTTTATTTTTTTAATGGTGACTTCATCATTGTAACGCATTTCGTAAGCATTTTGATTAATCCCTGCGATGTTACCTCAAGGCTTGTCCTTAAACGATGGTCACAGACAACTGACAAACTGAAATATTTTATTTGTTATGAAATTGCAGTAATACCGGAGGCATTGACTTAGCGTGCTCAGCAAAACTCCAGGGTAAAGACTTCAGCAATATATAATTAGTGTATGCAAGCATTTGAATAATAATAAGTACTAAAAAAGTGATGAAAATAACGAAACCAAATGGCAAACATTGTTCTTTCTTGTTGTCAAATTAGATTTTGAACGAAATCTATGTCACCTTTTTTTATTGAAGCTCCAAACACGACTGATTATTCTGCCGGACCCAACACATTTTATGATTCAAGGTCATTCTCTTCTTGTTATTGTTGATTGTTTAAAATTTAAGTTCATAATTAAGCTACTTCTTCAAAAAGAAAAAAGGTTTATTACCACAGAACAGTTTTACATTGGAATTGATGTTATTTTTGATAAATTTGATTATGTCATATGATTTGAAGAATTTGAAAAGCGCCGGAACCGAATTTGCCACTTCCCATTGTACCTCTTACAAATTGTTAGTTATCAATTCTAAAACTAGGGGAGCATGTGCTAGCTACGTCACAAGATTTCAAAGAATGGAAAAATTTTATCTGAATCCGATGTCTCAAGGACAAAGTTAACATATTATTTCAGAAAACAAATTATAATTAAAAAGTAATAAAAAACGTGTACTTCAAGATCTACATAGTGTCCTTTCAAGTTTCATGGAACAGTCAACAGACACCTCAGTTTTCAGCTTAATTCTTTTCTTTTCTTTTCTTTTCTTTTCTTTTTTTCCTCCTTTTCTTTTTTGGGTCATCATCAAGTCAGTATTTTCCACCGACCATTTTGTTTCCCTAATTTCCATAAAGCTTAAATATTTTAATAAAATCCAATATTTTGCTGATCTTTTCACACATTATTTTACTAACAACTGCCCGTTCAGGTTCAATATCTCCCTCCATCTTTTCTTCAAAAGTTGTTCAATTTTATTAAATGGTGAGGAAATTTTGCGCCGCTCTGTATCGTGATTATCTTTGTTTGGAAACAAAGTTAACTTAAACTTTACTGAATCGAGCATAGAATCACAAGAACTTTTATTATCCTTTGACCAATATTAATTCGCAACAAATATGTAAATTTTTGAATTTCTGAATCTTGCATTTTACTTTAGAGAAAGAATTTAATTGGCTGTTGATGCATCTTAGAAGACATTTGGTCAGGAAGTTAGGTAACAACTATAAATTTTGGTTTGAAGATTATTTGATGATAAAATGATAGCCAGTCGCTGCAGAGGTGTAAGATCACCTAATGAGGTTGATAAGAGTGTTCATAAGCAAGTATTAGATGTAAGTTTTTTCTTAAATTCCTATGATACTGTTGAGCACCAAGTTTTAAGATATATTTATATAGAGAGAAGAAGAAGAAGAAGAAGAAGAAGAAGAAGAATCTAGGGGCGTATTTCTTAATCTACGTCTAATCTTGCGTTACTTTCTCGGTCATCTTGCTATTTCCCTAATTTTAATCCCTGAAGGCCATCTCTCCGGGAGCACCGTCCCCCATTCTCTAAAAGGAGTAAAGATGGGTTTATTGCTTGACCTCAGATATGTCTCCATTATACGGTACACCGAAGAGACTAAACAAGTTTTTATCTGTCACCTGGAAGGTTCACATCCTAGGGGTCCCCCTCATTAAACCCATTTTGTGTCACTTCCTGTCAACGTTGGGTGTGAGGCACATCTTCTGATGTAATATGTCACCTGCTAGGCCAGACAAACAATATTAGTTTGATTTTAGCTGGTTGCTTCATACTTCTAGCTTTATGTCGAGGTAAGCTAAGCTTAGTAAAGGACTACCGCTGTGATGTGTGGGGCAAATTTTATCTGGCATAGTCCAAACTTATTTGTAAAGTTTTGCTTAGTTTAGTACTCAGACCTTAAGCAGCTTACAGTTACTGATGTTTCTTATTTGTCACCTAAGAACTGAACAGGTATATCACTACTTAAGTTCGATGTTCTCATGAGGACCAATGCTTTTATCGTGATTAGATTGTAAGTAGTTTAGCATATTTGGTGATTATAAGCTGTTATTCAGCAAACTAATCACCGCATACGATGCTGCTTGTTCTCTTTGATTAATTTGTTATGTTGATTTATATTTTGTAAAGATAAATATTCTTAGTCGCTTAACTGTCAGCCTAGTCATTTGGGGCAGCAGAGGTGTAACATTCCCTAATGAGTGTCCTGGATATGACACTAAATAATTTGATGGTGAAGCTCCAGTAATGCTGGAGCTTTGGGAATACGGAGTACCTCTTCATAGCAATCGCTCTTCTTAACTCTAACCTGAAGTGGTAGAACCTGTTAGGGTCCAATCTATGGGTCAAATAGAAATGTTTAATGTTTAAACTGTGTGCAAACAAATGACTGATGCTCAATTAAATTGTTAGAAATAGAACTGTTTGATTATTTAACTGTATGTAAACAAATGACAGACGTTTAATTAAATTGTTAGAGATACATAACAATACTTGGAATCATTTAACTGTGTGCGAAAGAGTAAGCTTTGGCTCATTTAAAATTGTTATCAACAAAGCGTTTTTTTCAAATCATATATTATAAATATATATGTATAAGGAGGATTTGACATTAAATAATCTACAATTGTTGATATGCCATAAAACCAAACCAAACCGCTTAACGGAAAGCCAAGCAACAAAATGAATTCACTGTATTGGTATATATTTAAACATTTACTCATGACTCAGCGCATGCGTAAACGCATAATCACGTGACTCTTTTTGTTCAGTCTTTGTGACTTATTTTGTCGGTTTTTCTTTTTGTTGTCCAAGCATAGAACATTCGCAACATAACTATACGCACAAACAGGATTGCACGTGCCCCCTCTACCATTACTAAAAAATGGCTTGCATACCTTAACTCCCTCATGCATACTCACACACAAACATACATACAGGCCGGCGTTCTATATTTTAACATTCGCACGTATAAAACAAACGTCCATATGTGTAGATAGTTGCGTTTACGCCTGCATATACTCAGAAGAGTGTGAATCTTCTCACATATCAAAAACCTCTGATTGACCCAAATTACGACGCACTTCTCCCGGCATTGCAACAAGTAATTACACAAAGAAAAACACAATTAATTGTGTTCATCCCTGTTTTTTCTTTCTTTCTTTCTTTGTTATGAGCCAATATACTAGGCACAAGAACAAAACGGCACAGAAGCAGAGGCTGATAAAATTATTCAGACTTAAAGCGTAGGGCATAAAATTCCAGCCCAAGGGTTTACAAACAAACATTTGTGTAAAATCTATTTATAAAAGTTACACGCATTCTCGCCAGTCTACGTATATATCTCTTGATACACGCACACTCAAGAACGTACGCTTAGCGTTGAGAACAATCAAAAAATAAATAACGACCAAGAAATATTCCTATTTTTCTTTTTTTTTAAATTTATATACCAACACACACACACACACACATGTATATATATATATATATATATATATATATATATATATATATATATATATATATATGCGTGTGTGTGTGTGTGTGTGTGCATGCGTCGTTCAATGACAATTATTAACTAAACTCCGCGTATGATTTGGTTTCTATTGATGAAGAGATGTGTTGAACGACTCATACATTTGGAATGTGATGAAAACCAGAACTACGCATTGATGTGTCACAGATTCTTCGATTAAAGACCACTACTCTGAATTCAGAGTTTTTCTTTCTCCTCGATTCGTTGTCTTATCAAAGTTAAAGAGCCCAATCTGTTCTTCTGTTTTATGTATAACGTTGAATTGATACATTTACAAAATTAATTGAAAGGCAAAAAATTCTCAGCCAATATTTAAACTCAGTTCGTTGAGTTCATTTTCTAGGAGGATAAACATTAGGTCAGAAAAATAATGAAGAAATTTTTACTGATATATAAACTCCATTGAAAAAGATCGCTTTTCACTATATTGTAACAACTGTTTTATCTGGTTAAATTATTTGGTAATAATTTGCAAAATTATTGATTCTAATATTGAACATAGGAAAAAGTAAATGATATTTTAGGCACACCTACTTCTTTTCTAAATAAAAGTAATTTTTAAAAAGTGACTTAAACACTGGGGCAAAGATTTGTACTATTTATGCAAAACGTACTTTGTCGTTTGGAAAGTTTCATGCTGAATATTTTTCCCATACGATGATCTATGACCGGTTTGATGGGGATCAGATCAAGATACAAGTTATAAACTGTTAATGTTACACGAAACGGGAATTAGGGAACATAGTTAAAATATCAAAATCAAGCTGTCCTGGGTATGATATTTTTTTAACTCTCCGCCGACTTAAAATAGATACAGGATCGTAGGATGCCACGCACAAAAAATTGAAGCTTCAGATTCGGCAGTGTCTTGAATAAACTGCATCCAGTGATAAAACTCTGAGGAATGTTGCTATTACTCTAGTCCGTTGTAGTAGGATATGTTAAAGTCAAATAGATCTTCTAAAAATAATCGCAAAAGGAATACTTAACTCAATGGAAATGTGCGCTAATTATTTTCACTTGATATGAATTCTTGAAAATATACCCATATATACCAAATTTCTTTTTACAATTATAAAATAGGCATAGTTACTTGAAACCATTTAATTGTGTTCACATTATCATTATTTGAGAGTATACTGGAAATAAGATAGCGTTGAGCAAGTTATTTATTACAAGAATAGTTAGTTATAACTATAGTTTTATACAAATAATTATTATCATTTACTTAGAAAAATATATTTGAGACAATGTTTAAAATTATTTATATATTCTTTTCAAATTAGTTTTCAAAAGTGTTTGATATGCCACAAAAGAAGCAAGGAAAATGAAGTTGTAACGCTGCATATCCATTAGTTGAAGGAACATTATATCTTGAAAATATCTTGAACTGACCATTTTACGACCTCTGCTATATATAAGTGTCGATAAACGGCTCGCGTGGTACAATGGTTATCGTCGTAGGAAATGGACTTGGTGAACCATGTTCAAGTCCTAGATGAGTGTTTGCATTTCACAAAGCTCTAATACTCTTAGGAAAGAATGAATCCAACTATTCTCCCTCCAAATATAGAAATAAAAGAACAGACTTTAACCTTAGCATAGCAATAGGTATAAGAGACCGAAAACTCTAAATTCAATTCAAACTTGTTAAAATCCTATTAAAAAGTGATATTCAGTCGCATCCTCTTTGTGCAGAGAAGTTGGGTAAATACACACACACACACACATACACACACACACACACGTATATATATATATATATATATATATATATATATATATATATATATATATATATATAAGGCTAAATATTCCTCAAGAAAAACGCAAGAACAAATATTTCTTTGGCGACCTGGCAAAAATACACCTTATCTGTGAAATTTTCGATCTTCCTCTTTACATTATTACATTATGGATTGTGATTTGTTTTGGTCAGATGTTTCAGATCTTTCCGCAGCAGACTTTTGACCAGGTGACCCGATTGAGATTGATCATGGGCTCTCCTTCTTAATTCAAAGTTGCTTTTTCGGTAGATGGTTCTAATGCAGTTCCTGTTGTACCAATTTTAGTCAAGGAAAACTCAGGACAGCCCTCTTCTATTATGTGTCTTGCCAGCCCTTTTTTCATTTTTACTATTAAAACATCACGTGGTATTTAATGATCTTCTTCTCATAAGTCTTTCAATGGTCCTCATATGATATTGTTAATTCCCACATGATCCCAAGTTTGGATACATCCGAAAAGATGATCCTGTCCGAGCAATGTCTCTGTGTGATGTGATTGGGGAATTTCAACCATCTTCCAACATCCATTCTCTGTTGCCAGTCTGGGAATGGAGAAAGTACATACGCAATTGTCTTTTCTCCGTGGGTAATTTTCTTCCTGTGCAGGTATGAGCTGAATTTTACTGGCTCTCTCTCAAAAATGAAATAAATAATAAACTTGATGAATTTTTCCACGTCATGTTGACAAGTCGCTATTCTTTCGTCCACATCTAGCTGTTGATGAAATAACTGTACCAGTCTTGGTTGTCACTTACAAAAAACTTACCTTAGGACAACTATGGGGCACCGAGTAAGACTCGAACTCATTAATAGTGGTTCACCAGTTTCACACGTAAACCACAAAACCACATTAAGCTATCTGATGTTGCTGTGTGTTTTTTGGTTAAAGAAATAGAGGAAACATTCTATTTTGACTTTTAAGTGATCAATATTTCGATTTTAGTTTGCTTCTGACTCATACTTAATATACTGTGTTAATAAACGTTCTACTTCTCCAAATTGGCTTTCAACACTTCAATATCTCGAAAAGATCAATGCATTATTTCCATCTATATTACAAGGATTTTTATAATTTTTGTATGTACAGTAACGCCCAAAAGTACACTACACCCACTTTTTTTTACAAAATGATAATTTTCTTCTCAACCAATGATACCAGGATATTATTATTTCTTGTGGAATATCATACAATCAAAACGGATATTATTGTATATGTACTTATTTTTGGACTCCTATTTTATCCTTTTTTTGGTATTAGTGTACTAATCTATGGACAACTGAAAGTAAATTTTCTGAATGCCACCTTCCAAATAAATAGATCTATCTATCTCAGTTTTCCTACCCTTTTTATTAACCGAACTCAGAGGTCACGGCTCAAGTCCAGGTAATACCTAAAAGTTTAATGCTGATTTTCAAAGTATACAGATTCTTCTTGTGTAAATATTGGTGCAACATATTCTTCATACTTCAATATATCCACAATTTGACAGCTTGTTTTAGTTTAGTACATCTTAAACGGTAAGTTCTTAGAATTGCTTCATGTTAGTCATTTGATTACAGCAATAGCTGATTTCCGATGCACGAACAACCCGGTCGAAGGGGCCAAGTATACTCTGTCTACATTCCTTGCAATAGGGTAAGACACCCTGATATATATATATATATATATATATATATATATATATATATATATATATATACTTTCTTAAAGAAAAAACAAAAACCGGTCACATTAGGATTATAAATTTATTTCCATCCTGTTATGGGTTTTGATATAAATCAAAAGCACCAAAAAAAAACTAACAGGACTTCTTCAGATCTTATGGATAAAATAATTCAGAATAGAAGATCTGAAGAAGACCTGTTAGTTCTTATATTTTTTTTGTCTGTGTGTTTTTTATTTATATCAAAACCCATAACAGGATGGAAATAAATTTATAATCCTAATGTGACTGGTTTTTGTTTTTTTCCTAAAGAAATTATTGCTCTGTAATGTTAGTTACATTGAGCTCTTTATCAGGAAGGAAAATTTAAATGTTCACTGTTGAATGGTTTTTTGTCCTGATGGGATTACTCCCAACTCCGATTTAACTGGACCGAATAATAATATATATATATATATATATATATATATATATATATATATAGAGAGAGAGAGAGAGAGAGAGAGAGAGAGAGAGAGAGAGATAGATAGAATTACTGTCAACAGGATTGCGTGTAGTTTGCCATCAAAATAGAAGTTTATGTACAAGTCAATTTTCGGCATTACTTCTGTGCTTAATTACTTATTTTATCGCCTGTTTACAATTGGCAAGACTCTTACGACACCTTTGAGCATAATATTTCCAATCGATCTGATCTCTGTCACCAATGATATAACTCTAGAATTAATGACCTCTGCTTGATAAATGTTCTCCTCAAATCGATACAATTCAAATAATAAAGAATGCTTTAACCGAATGTTAGGTATGCATACATACTTTAAGCTTTGCTCTAAGATTCAAATCAAATCCAGATGACCACATGATCAAGTAGAACTTTGAGTTACTATTCTGATATCTTCAAGATATTTCTAGGGATAATGGAAATACTCAGAATTGCCAAACTTTTCTCAAAATAACACGTAAGCAAGTGGCTCCTGGTACATGATAACACAAACCAATAGAAATCATTTGCCAAAAAGAGAGGAATTCAGTCTTTTCCCGAACGTATCATTGAGAAATATGAACAAACTGGTCCTTGTCAATTCTTAAACCAGCTTTATCAATTCAAGAGTTCATTTTCCACAAAGATGGGCTCTTCTGCTTCAAGCATTGGCGCGATAGAATTTTCATATCAGAACATTATTCATTCACGAAAATGAATTTAACTATGAAATACAGATAAGTAAAATCAGAAAGGTACAGAGATATGCATAGTGCGTATGTTTATATTTGTATGTGTGCATGAGTGGGTATCTACAAGCATCGTACAGAAGTATTTTAGTTCAATTTTTGAAAAAAAAAAAAAACACGATAAACTTTAATTTTCATGATAAGCACATTTTTATTAAAATCCAGCCCAATATGAGTGAGCAAGAATGAAACGGTAAAGAATCTATGATTTGCTTAACACCGAAATCACACCCGAAATTTCTTTGTCCAAAGCAAAAAAGTTTTCACTGAAAAAGAGTTTTTTAAGGAAAAGCTGAGAATTGAACAAAAAACGAAAAGAAGGATTTTTAAATGCTCCCGCTCGGGCGATAAAGAAGTGGCCTATTAAGTCCATAAGAAAGCACACGAATGAATTTAAAGTTCACGTGAAATTTATAAAGACAGTAATCAAACAAGATTTAAGGCCAGAGCCTAATCTCTTTGATTGCGCTATACGGAGCATTCTAGAAAACAAAACAAATGCAATTTCCCATCCAAATATCTGTTTGCTTAAGACTGCTATAGAAAAGCAATGGAATAAAATGTCTGCAGAATTTATTTTAAAGGCATGCAAATGATTTTGAAGAAGTGTTGATACAATAATTGAAAAGAACAGTTGGTATTTTGAGTAAATTTGCTGCTTTGTGTCTATCTTCGTATTCTGTTATTCATTTTTTTAAATCAAAATCAATCTTGTTTTATAATATAGTCGTTTTATCATACTAGAATATTCCTAATTTTACTTCCGCACACACTGTATATATATATATATATATATATATATATATATATATATATATATGTTTGTGTGTGTGTGTGTGTTTTGTTGCTTCGTTAAAAATCAAGCACAAGGTTATTTCATTTGTCTAAATTTCTGAAATGAAATTTGATAATCTTTATCCTTTAATGTATTCGGACTATTTTTCTTCATATTTTATTGTTATATTCTCAACATTTTGCCCGATGCGTCCTTCAGCCAGCATCAGATGTTTCATATTAAACTTGGGAACCTATATGGAACTCCGAACAGAACCCTTTATTTGCCCTTATGAGATGAAGTTAAAATAATTGATAAGGAAGAACATTGGAGAATAAGACGTCTTAAAGAAGCTGTGCATATGTTAGCTGTTGAGTAGACCAAGTATAGAGATAAGTACCATATGGAAACTAATAATCAAAAAAAGCTAAAAAAAAGAAATTGCTATAAAAACTAAGGTAAAAATTGTACATATTCGTAATTAGTAAAATCTGGTCGATTATCAGCGCATTATGCTTATAAGTCACAAAAATTCATATCGTATTCTCTAGCAGGATACGTGGTGTAACGGGTATAGGCGTCTGGTTAAAGTGATTTTTAGGAAAATTATCTTGAGGTTACGTGTTCAGTCCTGATTACTGGTAAAGGTAATGCTTAATTTATCTTAACACTTGTTCCTGATTATGAGTAAAGCTTGCGCTTCAAAGCTCCGTGTAGGCTTCGGAGATCGACAAAGAACAACGGACGAAAATTGCATCGGCCGAAACGTTCCTTTTGTTTTAAAAGAATTCTGAAATTTGGTTCGATTTTCGATTAGAATTGGCCGAAATTTTCACCTAAGCTCTTCCACCATCATAAGTCATTTTCAGAAATATAATAAAGATGTTATTTTTTTCTTTAAAATGCATTGAAAGATCGTCAAACGTTCATGACGTAGAAAATGTTGGAATAATTGTAAACTGCTAAGAGGAGTATGAAAGTTTTTAGTTACTAAATAAATCTTGCACAATGGTTTTGTGTATATTTTTCATGAGAATATTATTAAAAAGATAACCGCAAAATTCTTGAATATTTTCTCCTTTACATTTTGTAAGTTTAGCAATGAGATGAAATTCTATTTCCGAATAGATTTTCCTAAGATCTAAATCTAAGTCAAAATAAACAAGAAAAAATAAATAACTTAGAAGAAATATATCATAAAACACATTTCTTACTATACTGGCAAAAATTATGGAATTAGCACACTTTGAGGGTGTTCACTTAGGGGTTTTTTGTAGTTGTTTTTTGTTTTTTTTTTATTTTATTTTGTTTTCCTTTAGCAATTGATAAACTAATGAGAGATAAAATGCAAAACATTTTTCTTTAATAGCTGAACATTCTGCCTTCATAAAACGAATTGAACGAATGAGTTAAAATTATCTGAATTGATGCTATAATTTTTTTCCAAGCCCGGCAGATGAAAATATGGATTATTCCAATATTGATAGAGAAAAAAATTATGGGATTCATTTATAAAGAACTTAGACTTAATACTTATTTGCTCCTCAGTTCAGATTAGAGTTTTACAAATTTAATTTAGATAATTTGTAAAAAAAAAGAAAAGGAAAACCAATCAACAAAACATCAAATCGGGAACTTAGATGATTAAAATATCATATTCAGTGCAACGGTGACCCCTATATAACAAAATCAACAAATTGCAAAACTTAAGATTACCATGTTAAATAATTTTAAACGTATTACTCTAAAAAATCGTGTAATAATTTTTTGTTATGGTCATATATATATATATATATATATATATATATATATATATACATCCTAGATTGGACGTCCGCCGACGTTCACGCTGCTTCCACATACTCACTAACGCAAACACAAACGCATACACACACACACACACACATGCATATATATATATATATATATATATATATATATATATATATATATATATATATATCAGCATCGTAAACGCCACATGTCTTCCGATTTCACGATGCTTGTATATATATATATATATATATATATATATATATTGTGAACGCCCCCTTTCTTCCCATCTAGGCTTGCCAAAAATAAAGTCGATTAAGTTTCCTTTCTTAAGTATCCAGCCACCGCCACCGATACGGCAATAATGCACTTTATTTTTAACTCTCTCTCACACACACACGCACGTGCGTGTGTACGTGAACGCTAAGACAAAAAAATACACGTAGGCACACACGCAAACACACACACCCAAAAAACGGGGAAAAGAAGGGATAGATAAAATAGTTAGGTGTCATACACATTCTCTTACTCATTTAGGTTTGGTTTGGTTTGTTAATTAACTTCGTATCAACTCCTTGTGAATAATTTAAAGCTGAAATTCATTTATAAACGTTCAATAATATTCATTACTATATTAACAATGTTCCATAGCAATTTTTTTAATTGCTCTTTTTCATTTGTTTATAATCATTAATTGTATAATTATTATAATAATAATAAAAATCTCTATCATTAATACTTAAGACTTTTTATTAACATAATCAATTTAGCAATAGATAAGTCCCATAAAGGAAAGACACACGACTCTGATTTGTACTGGGGCATGTCTGATTAAAAAAAGAATTCCTTGGATATGATTGTAAACTACATTGGATATTGAAGGTCTAGCTTCAGAGATTTTAGGTGTATCGAATACTCCTTTATTACGACTGCTCTCATGTGTGTGTGTGTGTGTGTTCAGTACACGAAAGTTGAAAATAAACAGAAGCGTTGAGCAAATATCACCATAAAATAAGAGACAAAATAACTGACGACTATAAGTTTCACGAAATCGATCGTTAGGCAAGCTACTTTTAACTATGTCTATTGTCTGAGGACAAGTGAATTTTTATTGTACAGTATAGTTGATGTTCCACTTAAGTTACGAGATTTAATCTAAATCAAATTAAAAAGCAGCTGTTTAGTTTCATTCGATAACATTCAGCTCATGTCTCAGTCGGCTGGGGCTGTAGAATACACCGACTACATCTCTGGAGAGGGGTAAGACTCCCTCATCGAGTGTCCTGGATATGACACCAAACAATCTGATGTTGAGGCTCCAGTAATGCTGAAGTTTTGGGAAATGCGGAGTACCCCTTTATTGCCATCGCTCCTAGGTCCACTCTGGCCCGGAATAGTAACACCTACGGGTCAAATAGAACTAAACTGCGTACTTAAGCTAAACTGATTTTTTTTTAGATAGAATTTTTTTACATTTAACTGTTTAAAAAAACTGTACATATGCTAAATTGAATTGTTTGAAATAGAACTGTTTACATGTATAAAAAACGGATTGGGCATTAAATAACCTACAAGGGTTGATGTGCCATAAAATCAAATCAAACCAAGCATTCAGCTGATTTCAAAATGTCGCTAATGAAGTTACATATCACTGTTAGAGTACAAAAAAATCAGTAGCCTTCAGACAACTGATGTGATTTTAATTGATCACCAGCTGATCGATATCGTGAAACTTAGAGAGTTGAATTATATATATATATATATATATATATATATATATATATATATATATATATATATATATTAAATAAGTTTCCTGACTTTTTTCTTATGGGCACTTTTATTGATAGTAGACACATAAAACTCTAGTCCCCTTCCAAGTAATCTCCTCCGGCTGCAATGCACTTGTACCGTTCCAACAACTCCTGGAAGGCCCCATGGAAGTCCTCTTGTGTGAGCATGTCAATGACCTTCGTCACAGCCTCTTTCATTTTCTCAATTGTCTCATAACGACACCTTCTGAGATTAGGGAATAAGCAAAAGTCACAGGGAGCAAGGTCCGGACTATATGGAGGGTGAGGAACTGTCTTGATGCCCATCTAGGGCAAATAGTCTGTGACAAGGACGAGTTGTGGACTGATGCATTGCCCTGGTGAAAATGTCACTGACCTGATTTGAAGAGTGCCGGCCTCTTCCGATGGAATCTCTTCCTGAACTCCCTTAAAACCTCAACATAGTAACCCTAACCCTAACCCTTTGGCCAATCAACTCTTGTGTATTGATTTTCTTACTCCTCCCACACCTCTCATCATCCCTCAGAGACTCCCTACCTTTCTTGAATTTCTTATGCTACTCAAAAACTGATGCTCGGTTCATGCAAGTTGGTCGAAAAGCAGTCTGAAGCATTCCTTACGTTTCTGAGGCATTTTTTCCAAGTTTAAAACAGAATTTTATTGCATATCGTTCTTCTAAAGTGTCCTCACGTCCAGATTGCATTTTTGAATTCACCAGCGGTTACAATCAGACTTTAGTAGGGTGTATTCCAATTGCTGTTGTAGCTGTTCATTTGAACGTGAAATCATAAAGATTTGTCATTCATCTCATAAGATGTATAGCAATAACATAGTGAATTTTCTAGAGTCTACATCAATTCTAAATGCCTGTACAAAAAAGGTCTGGAAACTTATTGAAGGCACCACGTATATATATATATATATATATATATATATATATATATATATATATATATATATATGCGGCAAAAGTTTGCAAATGTCGTTAAATATCATTCAGTACAATGCCAATAATAATAATAATAATAATAATTAGAAGAAGAAGAAGAAGAAGAAGAAGAAGAAGAAGAAGAAGAAGAAGAAGAAGAAAACTTGCTGTCACCCAGTTTTCTGTGAAAAACCATCAGCTAACGCAGTTATTAACTTGCTAGGAGTAATATAATAATCATAGACGAAACGATCACGTGATACATGAAAAGCAAATGCAAAATATTAGCGCAAAAACAGTATAAGACGAGGCACGATTGGGTTGGGCATGGTGATCCACTTGGACACGTACAAGAAATTTAAATTTGACAATACAAAAAAGTAGTATATGCACAACCCAGAATATGTCCTGGGGAATGAGACACACAAACTTCCCTAGCATTTTGAAATAAAAACATATCACTTATTCTCGGCCAGACGACTAGCCCTAGTGATAGTCCACAAAAAAGGGAACCTGCCGCATAGTCGTCTCTGCCGTCCCAGCAGACCACAGGGTAAAATTAAACGAAAGCGAAATGAGAGATTAGTTCCAAGACCTTGGTGGAGGACCAAAAGAAAACTATGGAACATGAAAGTGACGGTGATACCAATTCTAATCGGTGCATTGGAACAATTCCCAAATGATTGGTAAATGGACTGAAAGATTTTAAAATAAGAGAACAAGTTGAGACCGTTCAGACTACAGCATAACCAAGATCGTCTAGAATACCGAGAAGAGCTCTGGAAATTTGAGGAGACTTGCTGTTACTCAAACTCCCGTAGGAAAACATCGGCTAACACTGGTGTGAAAAACTCTCAAAGGAGTAAAATAATGATAATAGATCTATTGAATTTTCAAGTTTCTAGTTTGATATTTAATATACGACAGTTATTCAATAAATAAGGTGATTTTCTTTTTGAAAAAAGCAAAATAATTGTTTTGAGATTTTTTTTCCATAAATAGATATTTTGCATTGTTTGGATTTGGTTTATTGCAAATATCATTTTAATCTCGCAGAAATACTTGTTTTGAAGCTATTCAAAATACCGGCAAATCAAACTGAGTATTTCAGTCATCAAACCATGAGAATTTTACAAAAGAATGTGCAATGTGTACGGAGAAGTATATTATAGTCCAAATATGCTGACAAATGAGATAAACATGAGTTTAACAATAAGAGCGTAAGTGTATGGAACAGAAACACCCTGACTCTTACAACAATCGGTAAAGTTAAACTGACAGTTTTCTAGGACAAAAAAGGACGCATCACGATTGATTTCCATGGAAAAGGTGCAATTGTAAGTAGATCTTCCTAGTGCCAACTCTTTAGGCAAAATTCACCTTATCAATTGAATGACTCACAGATATTCCAAATATTGTTGCGAAAAGTGATATTCAGATGGACAGGAAGTAGAATAGAATGAATCTTAAATTACTGCTGGATTGCTTGAATATGATTTCGAACTATTCCCTACGATTTCACATTGTTCTCATTTATTTATTTGTGTTAATTTTAGTTTGGGGTCTGCTTGTTTGTGATTTCAACCGAACCCTAAGATTTCAGATTACTCCTTCTGAAGATCTTTCATCACTGGTTTTCATTCTTGATTTGTGTCGGAGTATATTATGCTCTGGAGTTCGTATCAATTATCACCAGAGAGAGAGGGGGGAATGCAAAAGAGATATATAATATATACAGTCTGAATTACTCCCGAATAAAAACGCCTAATCTATTATCCCAAAGAAACTGAAACAGAAAAACTCTATAAGTTACAAAAGACATTTTTTTTTGTAAATAGATTTAACTGTCAAAAATCTCTTAATGAAATACTAATGAAGAAAAAGTATTTAAAATGAAACTAGGGAGCTGTCTATTCAAAGTAAAATTCTAAGCGCTTCATGGTTTTACGCAGTTCTCACCCTGAGTCACCATGAAGACAACAGGTCATCTTTTATTCTTCTCATCCCGTTGATTGGACTGTAGCCATAAAGGAAGATAATAATGTTTCATACGATAATCTTGATTCTCCTCTATTCTTTCTGAAGTCACAACAGAATATTCAAGTCTTTACGATGTATATTCGTACGTATTAATCAGAAAAGCACTGTGTAAGCGAACCGACTAAGATAGATAGATAGATAGATACGAATAGACTGAAATAAGTTGATCTATGCATCATAATAATGAATTGTGGTACATCTATTTCCAAGTACAGTTAGTTTAACTTCTAGTTGTTTGACGAATGCTTAAACTGAACAAAATTTGATCAAACGTTTCTATTTACATTTACTATTTGTGTTTATATGGCCTTGGAATACTCTTAACTAGTGCCACATACTATTTGGATTGGAGTAAATAGTGTTAAATTACACATATTGCACAAGGAAATATCTTTAAATACCCAGTGTGGTAAAATGATAATCTACTACGTCATGAAACCATTTCTTTGGTTTTTTATTCGTCTATGTCAGACCATTTTTAATTCGGCTTTCTTTTAATCAGACGAAAATTTCATCAAATCGTTGCACAAAAAATTCTATTTTATGTTTAAGTATTTGATAAATCACTACTATTCATCTGCTAAATATTTTGACCCTAATCTACCCCATCTTCTGATGCAAGTTTGCGTAAGTATATAGAGCCTTTTATGGAAGTGAATGATTAAGTAAGACAAGACGGTGCCGCTCCTGGCGTGAAGGTCAACACGCATGTTTTTCAGACTGCTTTGTAGTGAGTGCACCGTTGCAGTGGTCTTGTTACCCACAAAAGTACGTTCTGTAAATAAGAAATTGTACTGTCTTGTCGTAGAAGAAAAGCCAGTAAGATCATATTTCAAATCATAACTCAGTTTAGCTCACACCTATGGCCTCGTGTCAGACTTAGCTAATTTTAGTGAGCGCATTAAGTACTTCACTTTAGAATAAGGGCTGGCAAGCTAATCTCAGAGACACTTTATAGTGTAGAGATTACGAACCACTAAGGACTATCTATACCTATGGCCTTGTGCCAGACAGGGTTCATAAATGCATTAGAGGCCATATTACAAAATGTTAATTCCCAAGCTATTCTTTCAGACAAATGTAAATTCAGTCTTCCTCGAGTGCCCACACTTATCACCTTGTGCTAGATTAAGGTAAGGCCAATGAATACATTCAGTGCCTTACCGTAGAATAACGCTTAACGAGCTAATCTCACAGAACATTAATGATATAATGAGTTTGATCCTCTTCAGATGCTCTATACTTACCACCTTGAGCCAGACTAAGCTAGAAATTGTGAATACGCTATTGAATAAAACTTCTAGGCTATGAGATCATTGTTAGTTCATATGGCCCTCGCTGGGTACCTCATACTAGTAGATATGTGCCACTCTAAGCTAAACTTAATTACCTGACCTCTATAGAATAGGGATTGACTCGTTACATGACCCAGTGGTTAGTAATCTGAGCTAGATTCTTACTAATTGCACCACACTGCTGGGATTATGCTTAACTTAATAGATAACTACTATATGAATTTTACAAAGAAACGCTCAAAGTAAAATGGTTATCGTCGTAAGAAATGGACACGTCGACGCAAGTTCAAACACTGGACATTGCTGTTTGCATTTCACATAGCATTAAGGAAGCTATTTTGCCACTAACTATGGGTAAATAGTAGGACACACTGAGCTCTTTAAGCTTAGTAAAGCAATCGGATTAGGAAAAGGAAAACTAAATTTAAACCTTTAAAAATCTGTTTAAATTGACCTTGTGTCACATCCTGCTCGTAGCAGAAGGATTGAATAAATACATATAAAACGTTTTACTAAACTAATGTCTTAGAACATTGTACAATAAAGATTTTGACATGCTCGCGGTGACCATAAATAATGACCTTTTGTCAGACAAGTATGATGAATGCATTAAGTACATTACTGTTGAATAATACTTAACAGGAATATCATAGTCTATTGCTTTCTTATAATACTCTGATAATTTTTTCCTCTCTGAATGCCCAACATTTGAGGCTTTTTAAGCTAATAAATTCTTTTTATCGATTTTTTTTGTATATATTTTTTTAATCTATGTTTAAAAATCTCAATTATTCAATTCCTTTAAGTTTCAATATTTACTTTCTTTTCTTCTTTTAGCTTTGTTTTAAGTCTTTCTCAGCAAATCTTCACCTGCGGACATTCTGTGTTTGAAAGAAAATAAATTAGAATGAAACAGCCGAATGACAGATGACAAACTCATGAAAGAGCGAGAGACGGGGTCACGTGGTGGTACCATCTTGGCACAAACGATGTAGAGTCTTTCTGTACTGTCGGCGCTTCTGATCTTTTCCAGAATGCCCGACGGCAACTGACAGTCTCGACTGGCGATTGTGGCACCTGAGGAGAATAACAAGATTCTGCCAAAATATTTGAAATAAGAAACTTCAAAAACAAGAGATTTTTTTTCAATTTGGCAAAGAGTTTTAGTGCTTGAGATGGAAAGTAAAAACTGTGCATTTGATCTGACATCGATCTGTTTGCAAGAATATTTTTATGGGTGTCGGTACATAGTTTTATGTAAGTCAGTAATGCATATGAATACATATATATATTTCTAATTTAATCATAAATGTTAATGTAGAAATTCGAATGTAAATATGAGAGAATGAAATGTCAGCAAAGATATTTATTCAACTTTATAGAATAAAGGATATAATTTCAAATGGATGGATAGATACTGATTGAGATATATCTCAAGTAAATATATTATATTTATTTAACTTTATGATATATATATTATATATATATAATTTAGTAGATTTCATTGGTGCTTTCTTATGGGTTACTTAGCAATTTAAAACGCGGTTGCTTTATATATATATATATATATATATATATATATATATATATATATATATATATATATATATATATATCATGTCCAAAACACTCACGCCATCCGTCTCTATCATCCTTCGCTTCCGGCAGGTCTTCCAAGCTACATCCGATGTCCGTACGGATCTGTTTTAAATAAGTTCAACTGGTCGTCCAACACTTACGCCTCCGTGTAAAGAGGCCCATAGGAAAACGTTGCTTATGACTGCGTCCTTGCTCCTCCGGCAATGTTCTGCATGTCTTGTTTGTCTAATTTTGATGGTCTTTGAGATGGGTGGAAGGGGTCCGAACAGTTTCTGTTTTGCTGAATGTTGATTCCAGGATTTGTTTAGTATAGCATCTTTGTGCAATTACTTTCAAGCTTTTTCTCAATACGCTTAGTCAGCGTCTAAGTGGTGAATCCATACAGTAGTATGGACACGACTGCTGCTTGGAAAAAATTGCGTTTTATTTTATCGGATAAGTTTGACTTCTACATGACCCATAGCCTATCGGTAGCTGTTCATGCCTTCGCTAGTCACGTATTGATGTCATTTTTGATAGATGTGACGTTACTTTCGAGGTAGGTTAACTTGTCCATTATTTTCAGAGAGTCACCATTTAGCGTGGAGATATTGCCACTTAGATTAAAGTACATGTACTCCTTTTTGCTTGCGTTTACATGAAGGCCTATGCCACCTGCTGCCCGGTCCAAACTATACTGCAGGGATTCGGCCTGGGTTGGTGTATTTGCCAGAATAGCTATGTCATCAGTGTAGTCTGCATCCGTATTCATTTGTGCGGCGTATCGTCTGCTTCTTACCTTTTCCAGTGGAAGGCCATTTTCTTTCATTAAATTTATCAACGTTGGAACTACGTAGTCTAGGCAGATTATGAACAGGTATGGTGCTGATATGTCCCCTTGCAGCACACCGGTGATAATGTCAAAGAAATCTGTGTCTCCATCCGGTGAGCGTACTTTTACTTTCGTGTCTTTATAAAGCATCATTATAGCTGCAACCGTCTCCGTGGGTAGACCTTCGGCTAGAAGTATTTGCTCTATCTTCCCTCTGTGTATGGAGTCAAATTCTTTGGAAAAATCTACAAATAGGAGTGTAGCTTCGAGCTTTTTGGCACGAACACCTTCTAAAATTCGACGAATTGTCAGAATTTGTGATGTTGAGGACCGATTCCTACGAAAGCAATTTTGGTTTTTCCTTAGAATTTTCTCAATTTCAGGTTCAATGCGGTTAAGTAGCAGAGCATTGTAAATCTTAGCCACTATGGAAGTAAGGGTTATACTCCGGTAGTTCTTGGCAAATCCGAGGTCACTTTTGTTCGGGAAAGGGAAGATGCAGCTCTTTGTCCATTTGTCTATTGTGTTCTGGTTATATACAACGTTGCAGTCTCGGAGCAACATGTCGTCAAGTGTGTGTGTGTGTGTGTGTGTGTGTGTGTGTGTGTGTGTGTGTGTGTGTGTGTGTGTGTGTTCTTAAACTAAATAAATATACCTTTCGGGATTATAAACTTAAATCATTCTTAACGAAAATAACTTTTATGGACGCACCGACGAAAGCCGCTACTTGTTTGTTTGTTTGTTTGTTTGGTTGGTTGGTTGGTTGGGGGGGGGGTTGTTTGTTTAGGGTTTTTAAAATTTTTTTCAGGATTTGATGTTAGACTGAATTTTGATATATTTTAAACAAGCTCCAAACTTATCAGGTTACACCATGTTCCACCCGATTGTTATCAAATATTTATTCTACTTCCGTACATGATTAAATTCCAATTCCAGTCTCCCATAGCTTAGACTGATGAAAGCCGCAATGGTATCTGGAAACTTTCACATATAGTATACATCAACTAACCAACAATTTATAAGCTTAGTGCTGAAGTTTAAAGTTTTCCTTCCCCAAGGTTAATTACCGTGCCAAAGCTAAAGAGCCCTGACTGTCCAACTACTTACCCATAGCTAGGTGAGAATGAGAGGAGATGAATGCCTTCCTTTCTCAAGAGCATTAGCATGGAGGAAAATGCAACCAGTCCATGATTTTGCCGATTCCATTTTCTACGACAATAACTGTTTCCTATTTATTGATTCAGTTGAAAATCCTTTTATAATGATCTTAAAGAGATTTAGTTGACCCATAAGTAAAATCCTAAGAGGTACTGCCACCCCGGGACAGAGTGGACCAAGAACGAGAGGATAACTTGACTCTCTCAAGCGCTCCAGAACTTAAGTCTCTCCACCAGATGCAGTTCAGTGTCAAAGAATTTTTTGAAAATAGAATTTGACACTTTGTGTTTAACCAGAACGGAAACATAGATTAGTGCCATGTACTGGGTCACAATTGTTACTGACTTAGCCAGCGAGTACGTCCAGTTCATAAATCGAATTTGATGTCAACCCTTGAAACAATACACAGGTGGCAAAGCCGACAACTGACAACCTTTTGATCCTATCATCTTTGAAACTAGGATTAACTCTTTCTCTCTCTCTCTCTCTCTCTCTCTCTCTCTCTCTCTCTCTGTTTCTCTCTTTCTCTCTATCTCTCTTTCTCTCTGTCTGTTTCTCTTTCTTTCTGTTTCTCCCTCTCTCTCTCTCTCTCTCTCTCTCTCACTTTCTCTTCTTTTTCTTCTCAGATCCTTCATACGAATCCTGTTGCATAATATCTAATCTAGAATCAAATCATTGATGAAAAACTTTTACAGTGTGTAATCTGTAATCGTAGAAATTAGTTAAAATCACTTTCAAGCTAACCCCGAATCTCTCTCTCTCTCTCTCTCGCTTTCCCGAAATCCCATTCACTCTTTCTGCTTCTCTTACTCTCTTCGCTTTTTACTATCTCTCTTTCTCTTTTTTTACTTAAACACATACATACACTCTTATTTTTTCTGTATCCCTATCCTCTCTTTCTGTCACTTCCCTTTCTCATGACTCAAGAAAACAGCATAAAATCCATAGAGATCAATTATTATACGGTGAAAGTTTCTTATCAAAATATTAAGAACTATGTGACGGACTACGGACGCAATGATTTGTATACATGTTGTGTATTCCCCCTCTTCCCTCTCTTTCATTCTTTCTTACGTTCTCCATCTTTCTCTCTCTCTCTCTCTCTCTCTCTCTCTCTCACTTTCTCTCGCTCACTTCTTACTAATTCAGTTTTCCATTCTCTTCTTTTTTTTATAACTGTACACTTTCTTTTAGCTTCGGTTGAGAGTTCCCATGGCGTAAAGACTAAAGTACTGAACTGAGATTTCAAAGTAAGCGAATTTGTCACGATATTACGCTCAATTTTGTAATGATACTCTTGAGAAAGGTATGAACCCCTTTATCCTCATAGGTATGGGTTAAATAATATCTGGTATTCTTCTACAATAGTGACTTTGGCATTAAGTAGCCCACGAAGGTTGATATTTTATTAAACGATCCTTTTTATCACTATATCTATTTCATAAGCACACACAATAATACCCTTTCATTGCCATTACTTCCTGGTCCACTCTGACCCAGAGCGTGAGTAGTTGTTAGAGTCCAATCTATGAGTCAAATTAAATCGTTTGGAAATGATTTGTACTCGATATGAATACTAAATTTCATTTTTGTATATCTCTATCTCACCTTCATAAAATGCATCTTTTTTATTGTTTCTCACTTGATATTATTTTTATAAGCTCAAACTCCCACTTTCTATATCTACATCTTACCTTTCATTCCTCACTGAATTAACATTCACTTATCTTGAAGTTTATAGTTCATTTTTATAAAGTTTATTTAGAAAAAAATTGAAAAAATATTGTGACATAAAATCATTTTATTTCAATATCGAGCAACAGATATTTTTGTCTGAAATTTTTAGTTGTTAAAAAGTTTTACTAAGGAAAAATCCATTGATACAGTTTTTTTATTCGATTTTACTTCAACATGATCAATATAACCCAGAAAAAACAAGTGCAAGAGCCAACTACCTTGGGAGCATTTTCACTGAAGACAGAAGATTAAATAAAGAGATTCATACAAGGATCCAGAATGTTAACAAATTCAGCTACCAGCTCGCATCGCTGTTGAATCACTGAAATATACCGATTGAGATCAAGACAAAACTTATCAACACCATCTTCATCCCCAACTTGACGTACCAATGACATGAACATTAAATAAGTCTCTTGAACGCAAAAACAAAAACTGCAAAGATGAGATGTCTGAGAAGGGCTGTAAAGAAAACACACCATGGAATGATCAGAGACACCAAGATCAGAGAAATGATAGCAACACCAGTACACCATCATATCAACCAACAAAGAATCAAATAACACCTGACACATACAGCAATTCACCAATCTGTCTACTGAGTATACAACATAAGGATATCAGGTCTCAAGAAAAGAGGAAGACCACTAAGTAGTTGAACTGAAGGGGTAAAGAAAAACCGACACCTATATATATGAATTTCTAACTCGTTCTTTTTTAAGTTTCTTGTTTGTTTGTTTGTGCCTATTTTATGTCAAGACTCCGATGGTTTTACATGTACAAAATTGAGCAAGCACCATGGAGCGAAAATTTCTATTATTTTTTTTTCTTTCTGAGTAGAACAGTTGTGCTTGTCTACTAAGAATGAAAGCGCAATATCTGTCCGATTCCAAGCCGTACTGAGCTGAAATTGGCTACGCTATCTGATCAAGAAATATATATATATATATATATATATATATATATATATATATATATATATATATATATGTGTGTGTGTGTGTGTGTGTGTGTGTGTGTGTGTGTGTGTGTGTGTGTGTGTGTGTTTAATTAAAGAAGAGACGCATGAATGTTGATAGAAAAAATATAAATGTGTTAATCTCGACCGGTTGTGGTATTCAGCCAACGTCAAAAATAGCTTACATTTCAAGACTGAAAGTTGATGAATGATGTTTTGATTGAAACTTGAACCTTAAAACTTAATAATTTAAACATTCTACCTTGGCCTTCTTTACAATTTCCAATGACTTGTTTTGTTTTGTTTTGTTTTCTTCTCGAAGTTGCTGTTAAGCAGTAAGATTAGCCTAAAACGATTGGCATGGTTTGATTTCTTTGTTTAATGGCGTATCAATTGATTCTAAAGCTATTCTTGTAGAAGGACAGGAGTGGTACTATTTTATTCATAGCTGGGGGCGGGGATGGAGTGTTTAAATCTTTCCTAAGGGTATTACTTCGATAGTGAACATAATAGCGCGACTTGAGCTTGAACTCGCTTACTACGATGTTACAGTTCAACACGTTAGCCACAGCACCACGGGAAATCCCCCTTAATAGGTTAAAAAAAATTAAATAAACGAATTTTAACATTTTAATAACAATTTGAGAGTTATAATAAATTTTGGGTGGTTTAATTTGTTCTCTAGTCAATTAGGGGTAAGTTCTTCATTGTATATTTATAAGAAAAAATACAGATTCAGATTGACATGTTTTGCTAACCTCACGTTAATCTGATTTCCCAGAATTCTTTTCTTATTTTCTGTCTATCCTTTCACTCAGTCGAATGGTATCAATATATATTTTTTAATTGGTCAAATGTTAATCATTTATTATCTATAAGTCAAATAAAATGGGAATACAAACTGGTAGTGGGAGATGATTAGTAAATACAGTACCCATAACTAAGTATTAAGTGTAACAGACAAAAAATAAATTGACAAATACAGTATCACCTACATATAAGTACAATTCAAACAATTTCTAAAATGAAAAGTTAATTTTCTTCTCAATGAAAGAGGGCAGGATTTTATATTTTCCTTGTGGAACATTATACAATCAAAACGAATATTATCAGTTATTATTTATTACCAAACTCTTCAGTATTGCAATTCAGTATCCCCAAATGAAATTGTAATATCTTTGTAACAAAAAATAGAAAAATAAAATTGCATGAATATATATAAGAAGTGTATTTATTCAATGGACATATTCCTATTTTTGGCAATCTATCTATCTATCTATCTATCTAGATAGATAGATAGATAGATAGATAATCTGAAATGCGTAAAATTTCATCTTCTAATAAAAATTAAAAAATGAATTAGAGCAATACCTTTAGATTCTCTCTACACGAAACACTCTTTTCACCCAGTGTATTTGTCTGTATCACAGGTCCTTTTCATTTCCTCCATTTGCCTGAAACTAATTACACATCCATCAGTTTTATTACCAAAGAGCTGCATCTGCAGAGGATTTTCTACTTTCACTATTGAATCGTTTTATAGATTTACAATAAAAATATTTCTCAACTAACGACATTTTTATTGTATCTCGATTTGAAAATCGCAACTTTCCTCGGGCACATCCTCTTTGTTTTGGTGGGGGACCTGTCATTGTTATTGAATGATTTTTATCTCCGTATTTAAAGTTGCCATAAAATATCGAATATTTTCAATTCTTCCCACGCTGTGTTGCTGTATTGTGCGAACACCCAGTGAATCAATCAAATCCACCCGTTAAATTTAAACACCTTCATCTTAAAACATAACAATCAAGACCTCTGTGCCAGACTAAGAGATGCTTATTAAACAAAAATACATTATTATAGTGAGTCTTAACGTACAGCAGCAGTTTTCAGTCTAGTCTTCCTTCAAATTTGACCTTATGTAAAACTAATATATATATATATATATATATATATATATATATATATATAACTGCAGACTTATGTTGAATTTAATCCACTTCAAACATGTCATATACACTTGAGATTGTAAATAATTCCGGCACCACCTATAGAGTAGTAGTTAGCAAGTTTGTCTCTAATAGGATTATTGTATCTAACTCTCCAAAGATGCCACAACACTGACTTTGTGCCAGACTAAGATTAGTTTCCTAAATACTTGAGTGTAAATATTATACATTGTTTTTCTGAACAACATGTTTTTTCTTAATTTTTAATGTTGTAAAAGTATAGAAAACGGCTATTATGCTCTTCACACTTTGCTTTTGTGCTTTAAATAATGAAATTTAATTTTTTTTTTTTTCATGTAAAAACGGGCAAATTTGAATATTGTCATTTTTATAAGGTCTGAATAAAACAACATATGTAAGAAAATTTATAAGTCTTTTTGGTTTTTGGGGGGTTTTTTTTGCTTGTTTTTTTTTTTTCACTGAAATTATCTTGAAAGAAGAAAAACGTTTATAAGTGAGTAGTTTTCGGAGATTTCCGACTATAAATCACTTTCACTTATCAGCCTCCAAATATACCCCCCACGTCATGTTTTCGCCATACACTTCTTGGTTGAACAAAATCCAAATTTGAAGAGAAGTATAGGTCTTTTCCATTCATTTCTGGCATTTGCAAATAAAAGATATCACGTTCTGTCAAGAAACAAGAAATTTTTAAATATTGTCACAGAGTAAATTATAGCGCCTACCGCGAAACAGTTGTTACTAAGATTGACTTGCAGATCACTGTAATCATTTCAAAATTTGCGACGTGTTTTGTTCTTGCGGTCATATGTCAAACCAAACTTAGTAAATACCTAAGTATAAATAATTTCGACATCCTACTGTAAAGCAATGTTCAGATTCCGATGCGTTTACTAATGTAATGGCTTTGTAACAGACTACATTTAGATTTTATTGTATTAAATAGTTGAGCTTAACCAAGGCTCATATGTATTTAAGCATGTTAGGTAAGCAAAAAAAAACTCCAATTATTTTCTATTCATTTCATTCATTTGGTTTTTTTTGGATGCACTCATTTCCTTTATGTGTATTTTTTTCTCTGAAGTAGTTCAATTTCAGTTTCAGGGTTGGTGCTGAAGCTTAAAGCGAACATCTGACATGTTTGAAGAGGATTACATTCAACAGATGATAAAGAGGCATAGGGCTACACCTGCTACAAAAAAGAGGCATAGCACTACACCTGCTACAATGTCGAAGTACTCTGTGTCTCCATTCGGAGAACGGACTTTTACTTTGGTGTTTCTATACAGTATCGTTATGGCTACGACGGTTTCTTTTGGTAGGCCGTAGGCGAGTACAATTTGCTCCATTTTTCCGCAGTAAATGGACTCAATGGCCTTGGTAAAGTCAACAAATAATATTGTTGCTTCTAGGTTTTTTGCACGTACACCTTCAAGAATTCGAAGGATAGTCAAAATTTATGACGCGTGGCTCCATTCCTCCGGAAGCCATTTTGGTTCTTCCAAAACATGTTTTCAATTTTGGGTTCTATGCGGTTGCGTGGTAGAGCATTGTATATCTTTGCCGCTATGGATGTAAGGGTTATACCTCGGTAGTTTTTAGCTAATCCAAGGTCGCCTTTCTTAGGGAAGGAGAGGATGCATCTCTTTATCCATCTGTCTATAGGGTTTTCATTATATACGGCATTACAGTGTCGGAGCAGTATGTCGTTGAATTCTCTGGTCTTCCATACTTCTGGGGGTATTTCATCGAGGTCAGCTGCTTTTCTATTTTAAATTTTCTCAGTACCGATTACGTGCCTAGAACATCTATAGATAGAATCAAAGAAAAGGAAAGAATCAGAAGGTACCCCGCAAAAACAATTACCGACGCCCTCTACACCGATGACATAGCGCTTCTGGCAAATGCATCCGCCCAAGCCGAAACCCAGCTACATAGTCTGGAACGAGCCGCTGCAGGCATTGGCTTCCATGTAAATGCACAAAACGGAATATATGTGCTTTAATTAAAAAGGTGACATCTCCACTCTAAACGATAGCTCTCTGAAACTAGTTGAATAGTTCACATACCTAGGAAGCAGTGTCTCGTCAAACGAGACAGACATCAACACGCGACTAGCAAAGGCATGGACAGTTATCGATTGGCTATCGGTAATATGGAAGTCAGACCTAACCGATGAAATAAAATGCAAATTCTTCCAAGCAGCGGTCGTGTCGATACTGCTGTATGGATGCACTACGTGGACGCTAACTAAACGTATGGAGAAAAAGCTTAACACAAACTACACAAGCGTGCTGCGCGTAATACTGAACAAGTCCCGGAGGCAGCACCCTACAAAGCAGTAGCTGTACGGCTACCAACCACCCATCACGAAAACTATTAAAGTTAGAAGAGCCAGACATGCGGGACACTGCTGGAGAAGTTGGGACGAGCTCATAAATGATGTACTCCAGTGGACCTCTTCACATGGACGAGCAAAGGCAGGACGACCAGCTCGAACCTACATACAGCAGCTCTTCGCCGATAAGGGATGTACACCTGAAGACCTGCCGGAATCAATGGAGGATAGGGAAGGATGGCAAGAGAGGGTCAGGGATATCCGTGCTGATGTCGTGACATGATGATGATGATATTCAACACAAATTCGCAGTCAAGTATCTTCAGTGGTTCCTGACCTTCATTTACGAGTCCCATCTTCGAGTGATTCATTTTAAAATGAAAACTGCGGCAGATATTTCTGCCAAAAATACATAAGTGACACAATAAGGTCTTCTGTTTCTTGGTGTACATATTTACTTGCAATGATGTATATGCGTGTATGTGTGAGTGTGTCTGTATGAGTATATATGCGTATAGGCGTAGTTAATATGTATGTATTGGCCTAGCGGTTAGAGTGTTCGCCAATGGCCCGGGAGACCTGGGTTCAATCCCAAGTCGAGTCATACCAAAGACTCAAAAAATGGTACTTGATGCCTCCTTGCTTAACACTCAGCATTATAAGGTACGGATCAAGGGTAACGTGAAGCAATCGAGGGAAGGAGTAGCGCCCTCCCCTACACCTTGGTGTTGTAGCTATCGAAAAGGGAGCCTTTGGGTCACTCTCGACTATGGTCGCCAACTTTACTTTTACTTTATATGCGTGTAGTCGCCATAAAATCTCTTTGGTTGTGTGTGTGGACATAAGTGTAGTGTATGTAGGTATGTATCTGCGTATGTGTATAGTCTTCTCCAATATGTACTGACAGCACTGATTCCCATTACTCTCTCTCTCTCTCTCTCTCTCTCTCTGTGTGTGTAACAGCCATTGCTTTTAATAAATCCTCTTGATGGTATCTAGGATCCACACAGAACTGATGGATGTATGACAATACTGATGTGTCAATGCGTCGAGGTTCCTGGGATAAAATCGCTTTTGAGTTTGTTCTTACTTTACCCGTTGAGCCCAGCATGTCTTGTTCGACTTATTTCGATGGTTTGTGCGATGAGGGGTAATTGGCCGTACAACTGTTTTTAAGAGTGCTACTACCGGAATTTGATCAAAACAGTATGCCGCATCCTTCCGGAAGTTGGGGCTCCATATATTCAAATGAGCTATCACGAATTAAACAGAGCAGCGGGAGTTCGAGTCTTCAGTAGTAAATAGTAATGGGCAACCAGGAATGGTCAGCAGTTAGCTGTTAAACACAGAGTGGAAGAAAACTTATTAACGCCAAAGTTTACGTCCGCCGAACATATTCCGAAGTGTCACACACCATAACCCCATCACCACGAAGAGTGAATAAAAACGAAAATGCGTTTGTATTCAGGAATTCGTTGTGTTTTTTTTATCTTTGTAGATTTGACCCCTGGCTTTAACAATTTCAACCAGGACACATACGTCCAACTAATCTTTTTAAAAATACAAACCCTGAGAGGCAAACATGAAGTAAATGTTTTGATGCTTGTTTAACGTTCACACTGAGGAGTTGATTTTTAATGAGGGTTGTCAGCCTGAACAATAAATAAATTCTTCTTTTTAGAATGACCTGCCACATGAACTTCTAAATGTTTTCTGGTATATCATATATGTAGAGTCCATGTTTTTCAACAATGCTCCCAGAGTTTATCAAAGATGTTATCTTTTTCACCGACTATGCTTCCTATTAACTAACTTTGATAATATCTTTTTATTTTTGTAGAAGTTCTTTGAATTCTATAAAATGGCTCCATTTTTTATTTTGTTTAATTTCTTTAATTTTCGAATTTTATTTGTAATTTCTTTATTTGTTTTTTCGTTTCCCTTGTCTCTCATCATTAAAAATATTAAAACCAATTTCCTTTTATTTCATCTGAATCAAGTTCAGTTCTTTAGGCAAGAGGATCTTTTTTATCAAGCAAATCATCTTTTTCTTTCTCTAACGAAAAAATCACGCTGGCAATATACAAGGAACACTTGATCGTGATGTTAAATAGAAGAAACAAGAATGCAATACTGTCACATCGTTTTTACATATTTCACAATATTATGTCACAAATCATTGTGGTTCCTTTACCAACTTTACGATACTCTAGCCTGTACATCGGCGTGTATTTCGAAGAAGTATGTACGCATTGCTTACCCAATAAAAATTATTCTGTGCAAAAGATAAAAATATCTATTTATTTAGTTAAGCCAGTTAATTAATTCAGTTTTATCATACAGCTCTTTAGAGAGACTCGATGAATTTATATCTATTTTGATGAACGTTTAAAACTAGCAAGCAAGCATTCGCTTTTGAAAATCTCTACCTCTGATACGCAAAATCCATTTTGCAGTTCTATATTTTCACAATAATAGGATATGACATTTCCAGATAAAATATGGAGTGAGCTGAGGGAAGAACATATAACTATTTGCGTGTTATTTGTTCAAATAATAGTTACTTAGCCATACTTCTAGTCCTAAATAAGATTTCATGTTTTTCCAAGAGCTAAATTAAGAGTCATTCCTTTCCGTGAGTTAGATTAAGTCATAGGCCTTGTTTATAATCAAACTGGGATTCTTGCCTTTCTGATTGCTGAATTTTTTAACCATTCATGTCATTTGAGGTACATGCCGTTCTTAGCTGTCAATAGACGATCATATCTTGTCTATTGCTAAAGTCCATGTCTTTCTTAAAGCTAATTCAAGAGCAATACCTTCCTAAAGTGAAGTTCATCTCTTTCCCAGGACAAAATCACGATTCATTCTTTTCGTAATACAAAGTCAAGAACAATGCCTAGTTTCCTACTAAATAGAAGTTAGGGCTTTTCAAGCACTAAATTAAAATCTATGTCTCGTCTTCATATATATATATATATATATATATAATTAGTAAACAAATAGTCTGTCGGAAACAATCCATGACTCATTTGTTTGCTCACAGTAAAATGGTTAAAGTGTTCTATTTGACCCATAGATGGGACTCTAACAGGTACTACTACTCTAAATCAAAGTGGACCGAAGATTAATTGCATTCCCCAAATTTCCAAAACTGAAACTTTACCATCAGATAGTTTAGTGTCATAGTTTAGTAAAGTATTACTCCTCGGCAGAGTTGATGCTGACGTATTCTACAGCCTCAGTCAACTGAGCTACAAATTTTTTAAATCGATGTTGAATTATACTTTTATTAACAGTAACCCGAGCAAAATATTTGGCTAATATTGTGGACTGTTTCCTCTGTTTAACGCTCTATTTGAACTCAATCAATAAAATCGCCCTACTTTGTTCCTTCTCTGTTTAAATTCAACAAGAATAAAAAGTGAAAACACAAACATTAATAGGAATTAATAGAAAATAATTAGCGCTTTAAAATGCAATTAGTTTAATAATACTCCAAAATACAAATCAACATTTTTAAATGATAAAAACGCCATAATTGTTGCATCACTTAATGGTTTGTAACTCAGCTCAACTCCTGATTCTTTCAGAAAAACATACTTATGTGTGTATGGATTGTAAAAACATACGTATGTGCGTATAGGTAGTAAAGTTTCATCTAGTTTAGAGTTTTTATTTATCCAACTGATCTGCCACCGACAAGATGTGACACTAGGTAAATTTCTAAGTGGATTACAGCTACTTTAAATTCAGAGTTTTACTTCTACTACACTGATTGTTTTACTACGGGTAAATAACTCCATCTGTCCTTCAATTTGTCCACAGCTCAGGGGAACACATGGATTCATACCTTTATCAAAGAAGTAAAACGCAAACAGCTTCACCATGGATTTGAACTCGGGACGCCGATTCTATTTCCTATGATGATAACCATTGTCAAGTGGGCCTCCTAAGTTTATTGAACACGAGAAGCAAGATTAATGTCATTTACTAAATAGAAAGAGTGACACAAAAGTCTTCGAAATAATTTGACTTTAGTATTTTCACAAAGCTGGTTGAGGATATGAAAGGCTTGTTTAAAAGAGGATACCTATGTTATCTTTTAATTCTAACCCTTGGTAGAAATTCTTTTGTCTCATATATTCAAGTCATCCATTCTTTCTCTGGTGACACTCATCTCGCCGCCTTCTCTGTCAGGCTGTGAACGAATGACTGCCCTTTAGCTTGTGCAGACTTTATTTATACCAATTCGGTAACCTCTGGTCACACTCCAACCTTTCTCCCCGCTTGTATTAGATGTCACCTGCTCTTCTTTAGTTTACATTCGAGGAGTCTTCTAGTGAGTTGTTTGGAGAAGAGGAAACTTCTTAACTGCTAACTCTAAATCCGAATAGAACTTTTTCTGTCTTTCAGCTGTTGGTTCTTTCTCAAATGGAAAACGTTTTGCCTCCTTCTATGCTTGGTTTTAACAGTGTATTACTTCAGCACGTTGGGCCTATATTTATGGCCGCTCGGTTTCCTCCATGGAACATATTGTTTGCACTACATCTTTTTTCTGTCGATTAAATAAAGGATTCGGTTCGAAGTTCCAAATAGGCTCCTGGGTTCGATAGGAAAACCTGAAAAAGGCCTAAGGACGCATCGGCTGAATAGTTGGGAATATAACAATAATTCGAATTCACTAAATGATAAAAATTATCCAGCTTCATCGCATAAATTTAAACAAATAACTTTCCAGTTGTCTTCGATAATATCTGCATTTCATACAACTGCAGCCGATGATATCAGGATAATTTCCAAGTTATTATATTATACATCCGTTCCCAGGTGTCTATTGAGGTTACTACCAGGTCAACATATCATATCAATGTAGCCTGAAGGAGTGGTAAGATATATATATATATATATATATATATATATATATATATATATATATATATATATATATATATATATATCCAACACTGCATTTACATAATTCTGTAATGTTAAAAAATAAAGCAATAAAAACTCTTTGAAAAACTCTTTAAAAAATTAACTTTAGGTTTGAATAGATCTGAGAGTAATGACAATTGAGTGATGGCTTTACACTTTCTAGAACTGAAGCCTTAACATAAAATTCAGTTTAGTGTCATTCCCAGGAGCCTGGCTAAGGTAGTTTAAACGATATTGGTCTATAGATGTTTAAAATTTAGAGTTCCATGTAACTATTTATGGGACAGATGCAGTAATTATTTTTAGTACATAATTATTTTAAAATATGACTTCTTTAATCCTGCGATTCATATTTATCTAAAAGTTGCCAAACTCAGACGTGAAGAATATTTACTTTTGAAATAGTTGAAATAATCTGGGAAAGATCTAAAATATTTCACTTGGCTTCGTGCAGATTTTAGCGCAAACAGTCGCCTCGAGCGGACATTTTTGAAATGAAGTGTTTATCTTGCGGAATTCCGATACTGTTTGTCCGGTACCCAGCCTTTGCCAATGTCCTTTATTCGAGCCGTTATCTCGATGCTCGGTTGCTTTCCCGCTTACATGGGAGACGCTGCCAAAGACGAAGAATTCTACTTCCCTCTAATCGTACACTGGATTGTAAAAGAATGTAGAATAATTCTCGTTTAATCGCTCTCTTATCTTTTGCACGCTGAAGTGCCTCAGCTCTCTGAAAGCTGCGAAGAATAGGATGGTTTTACACCGCTTTTATCTAAATGGAAAGATAATTTTAGCAGAAAGGATGTAAATAAAACAAGTTTCTCTGGAGAACAATTAATATAACCTACCCTGCCTTGAAACACTCTTAAAATTACAATAATTATGAAGTTTCATACCGGCATCTTAAATAAAATATTTTAAGTTGTTTTTCTTTTTTCTTTTCTTTTTCTTCTTTTTTTGGTGGGGAGGGCTTGTTTCTTTTCTTTTTCTTATTTTTTTTCATGGCAAAGCATTTGTAGATAGTTAGAATACAAGCTAGGTAGCCGTAAAAAGGAAGGGATTATTTACGCATTGATTGGTATTTCTAGAATCTGAGCATTTTTGTGCTCCGCCAAAAGTTTCAGTATCTTAGCATTTCTTCTAGAATCATATTGTTTTATTAGTATTCGTGGATATTCCACAGTTAAAAAATATAAGATATAAACCAATAAGATTTGACATGCCGTAATACCAACCAACCAACCAACCAACTAACCTTAGTCTTTTCAGTTTTGGCCAAAACTGTAAAATTTCAAAGGCTGTAGAATTTAATATTTTCTAAAAATAAATACAAAGCCAGAGGTATTAATATATAAATAAGCTGTGGTCACTCATAACTGCTACGTTGATGATGATAATGAGATGATCGTGTAGTTGGTGAGAGAAAACATGGAAACACAACTCGCCTTAAATATAGTTTTCTGGGTTATTAAAGCTGTGAAGCAATGTGGAAATAGTTGGTTGTTGACTTTTAGGACGGATATTCGCGTGCCTTTCTATGCTGCTGTAGAAATCACCTCTTCTCAAATCTTTTAGGTTCTTTCTATCTCTGGCTTTTCTCATTCTTGTTTCTAACCACAATGTCGAAAAAACTGAGCGGAACAGCGAACTCCCATTCCCATATGTGTGAGTGATACGCATGACTCGTTCTCACCAACGATAACTAATGGAGTTTGATAATTTCCACAACACTAATTTATTTACTGTTTTTACATAAGGGTGTCAGATATAGCGTACAGCTTGTTATCATGATTTTTAGTGTATTTAGTTTACCAGTCAGACTTTTAACTACGTCAGCCTGTCTCTCTTCCGCGTGCAGGTTTTTCTTTTAGAAACTTACTTATTCTCACCCCACGATAACTTCATTTTATCACTCGCTTACAACATTATATAAATGATTTAGATACATTTTTACAATTGTGTTTATTCCTTTTAGTATTCTTGGAATATATTCAATTAGATTTCCATGGTACAGATTCTCCACTCTGATCTTTAGGAATGTGCCGAAGTTCAATACCTTGATTATCGGCAGTGTACAAAGATATAACACTCCTTTTCAACAGAATTTCAGAGCAGAAAAACAGGAAAAAATTCACGTTTATTATTATTATATATTATGCGTGTATACATGATTGGAAGCGAGTGTGGCGAAACGGTTATCATCGTTGGAAATGGATTCGACGTGCCGAGTTCAAATCTTGATAGAGACTGTTTGCATTTCAATTCACCATATTCCCCTTATCAATGAATTGACATTTTCGCTGACTTGCTTCACAGCTTTTCAAGGCAACCTATCAAAATCTGAAGTGTTTTGTTGGGGGAATCTGTATCACTTTGGTAAACAATTCTCAAAAAGTATGGTCTGTTCTAAAATAGCTTTCACCACTACAAACAAATTACTGAAGTCAGCAGCCTAGTGGTTTACATCTTTATCTTTTGGATTCTCATAGGTCGTATGCGATGGAGAAGCTACAATACATCAGTTTCAATGTATGTGTATTTAGACACATGTAAATGTACATAAATATACATTAAAACACTATTTTCATGATCCTCATGTAATAATAAATTTCATTATAATTTGATAATTGTAAAACAATGAAACTGACTGTTACGATTAACTTGCTTCTATGTAAATATTTAATGTGCAAATAGCTTGTGTGTGTGTGTGTGTGTGTGTGTGTGTGTGTGTGTGTGTGTGTGTGTGTGTTATGAAAAAGCTAAAGAAGTTTTTTATTCTTCAAAATTTTTTTTCAAAATCGATCAAGGAGATTGAAAAGGCATAATTTGAATTTTGTCTTTTTTTTAACATTCTAAACGTCACCGACAATCTCAGGCAAGGTAAACAAACTTAATCGGAATAATTTTCGGTGTATATAAAAAAGATTGTTCTGCAGAATATTTGTGACAAAAATTTCTAGATAAACAGCCAGTTTGAGGCTGAATTTGTTTAACTTAACTCTCATGCCTTTCTGAAAACCTGTTGCGAACCTAAGAGAAATGGAGTCAAACAACCGACCAATATTCTTAGATAAATTGTACTTTTTATAAGGTACTCTCGTTTCTCCGGCAGTGAGTAATTAATTCAGGCTTTCCAGTTCTGAAGCCCTGCCAAGATAATAATCCTAGAAAAAGGAAAAAGGAAAAAGTGTATAGAAAGAAAACGATAACAAAGTAAATGTCAGAAGACTTCGTAACTTTGGACGCGGTAACCTAAAAGTTAATTTGACAAGTCACGAACAAATTTTCATTTTATTAAAACCCGTAGAAAAACTGGTTGGATGGTGCGTAATTTTTGACTAAGCTTGGACCAGATGCCGTCTAAAATAAAAGAAAAAGAAAAAGAATTTAAAAAATAACTCTATTTGTTCTAACAACAAAATTTTGTATGAATAGTTTTCAGTTTCTTGTATTCGCCAATGAATTCGTGACTCGAAAATTTCCTGTAACCACCGATTGTGGTAATATAAAGAAAAGTAAAAATCAGTGGATCTTTTGTGTATTTTCTTTAGGATACGAGAATTATTTTTCGCTTGTATTTTTTTGTTTGTTATTTTATTCTTTTTAGAGTTTTCTTTAAGATCCGTCTCCATGAAGATATCAATATATATCAGGAATTCAGTTTGACCCTTGTAATAATCTAAATATCACACATATACCAGAAACAGACACTCTGCAAGGTTTTCAACCAGGGAATTTATATCTATTTAACTCATTATCTTGGGAAAATGTTGACTATCACAAATTTTCAAAGCTATTTTTATATGGACACTAGACGACCTATAAACATATCGGGTTCCCGTTGTAACAACTGTCCATTGACAAGTTTCTATTTTCGAAGGAGAGGACGACTTAAATTAGCATTATATCTATTATATCGAGAACTTAGATCATTTAAAAATGACATGCTTCACCAAAAACTGCTCTTCAAAGGTATCAATACCACACAAGACACCCCCACAGGTATTACTAAACTTTGTTTAGTTTAACACAATATGCATTGGGCACTTTACAAAAATTACTAACAATGGTCTGTTAGCCTAGCTCATTAACAATGTGAGATGTTGAATGAGTCAATATGACAGGAGTTATGGGACTTCTTCAGGCAGTCTTTATAATGCTTCTTTAAAGTCCCTGTATTATTTTATCCAGAGAATAGTACACCAGACAACACGATCTTGAACATTTGATGATTCTTCTTCTTCGTTACTTAGCCCGTCCAGTGTAGCTGCATTTTCATTGACATAGCCTCACTTGGAGCAAAGACACAAACAACTGCTGTGTCGGTGATGGTGATTGTCTAAGGAGGGTGAGGGTAAACACGAAAACACTACTCATCTCAAATGCAGGACCTTCTGTTTTCTTATTCCCTTCCTTCAGTTTCTGAGGCTGTAGGAGAATGGATAATGAACACAATGTGCTGTGTAGATTCTTTGTTCTAGTAGGAATCAGCTCTTCTGGTGTCTTTGAAAGGCTCTTACACTCCCAGTCCACTCTACAGATTGTCTTTTTCGTGTCCCTAACTACAAAAGAAACCGAAAAAAATAGCATTTTTATTGTGGTCCTCAAGCACTGAATCCCTATTCTTGTCTGTGTGGGTGGTATAAATACAGAAACTAACCTATTGACAAGTCTGTATGGGTTTTAATAGGTGTACGTTCATTTTTCTTTCTTTTGGTTTGGTTTCTTCAATGGAACATCAAACTTTGTGGATTATTTAATGCCGAAGCAATCCTAATGGAAGAATTGTAGTGGTACAATTTAACCCATGTCTGATGAAGATAAGGAGGTTCATACCTTTTACAAGGTTATTAGTTCGAAAGTGGACTGGAGTTCGAACTCGCTTATTTCGAGTTTGCAGATTTTCGAGATTTAGCCATTTCTTTTTTTTTTAACATAATTTGTGTTGGTTTCTTTTTGGAAAAAACAAACTCACAAACAAAAAAATAAACTTAAGAAAGACATTTTTACATTTTTTACATTTTCAATTTATTTCAATATAGACTGTTGATGTTCCGGAAGAGAGACGAGGAAACTAATTTCAAAATCTTATCCGATAGGCAAGGTGATATAATACGAGCTTTATTTGCACACAGGATTGAAAAGAGCAATTAACTCAAAGTTGCCGAAATCACCATGTCCCCTTGATTGCAGCGAGTTATTCAAACTATACCGCCCACACAGACAAGAATAGGGATTCAGCGCTTGAGGACCACAATAAAAATGCTATTTTTTTCTTCCATTACAAAAAATCTATTTATCCACAGACTCAAATTTCAAAAATTTTAATTCCATTTTTAGATATTTAATTCGTGCTTTGAAGAATGTCTTTCAGTGTCCCGTGAAAATTTTTATCCTTTTCCGTTTTAATGGCTTTCAAGGGACAATCTTCTACCGACCTACTTTCATTGGAGGGTTTCACATATGTTGCATCAATGGAAGACGGAATTGTTAGACTAAGCACACATAACTCTTAACCCTCTAGTGAGGCACCTATGTTTTTACTTCTCTTGTTGGCAAACGATCTGGGTTACGAATTACCTTTTAAAAATGTAAAAATTTGTTACATTTTTTAATTATTAAATTAACTAAGGCGGAAAATGTTGCCACCATAATTTCCAGAGAAAACTTCCTTTAAAAGAAACTTCGTTTTTTTTTGTTTCGTTTTTTTTTGGGGGGGGGGAATGCGGGAGGTCAAAAGCAACGAATTTTTTAAATCTAATAATTAGTTGACCTTTTTTTTTTTCAAATCGGTGCTTTTTGGTTATAGAAAAGTGAGCGGTTTTGATCATAATTAGGGTGTGGTTAATACAGATGTTCAGTACAGAAACAAAACGTTTAAAAGATTAATAAATGAAATACAAAAAAATACAAAAATAAGCGAGACTAATAATCTCATGGGAGAATAACGATGATATATTGAGAAATTTAAGTAGGAGTATTCCAAGTTGTCACACCCAGCAAAAGGCTAACATTTATTTCAAAACACGTTCTTCTCATTTCGGACACTAATTTTATTTCTTCCACGACGACTGCACAAAGATATCTATCTATGAAACGTGCTAAATTCGATATGTCATTAAAGACACTTGCCGAACGTTTTGCCAAAACTCCAACTGTACAAGTGCGCCCCAGCGAACAAAGATTGTCTCTCTAAAAGCCGAAGTTGGCAAGGACAGTCTCTGGAGACCGAACTTGGCTAGAAGACGTTAAACTGTTTGGGTGCGGGGAGAGCATATTAATTACTTGATAATGGAATCGACCATTGAAGATTCCACACTTTGGGGATCTCCGGTTTCATTTGTAACAATTTTTCTGTTTTTGATCATTCAATTCACGGATCAAATCTTGCAAAATGTCTTTCTGTCTTGACCAGTTCAGTGTCCCAAAAACACTTTGACTTTTTTCGCTTTAATGGTTTACAGGGTACAATCTATATATTTATATTACCGACCTACGTTTATCCTTATCGATTCATTGTCAAAGGAAAATGGGATAGATAGACACAGCCATAAGCCCTATACCAGCGTGCACATGCTTTTAATACATTGGTCAGCAGGTGACTCGAGTTACGAAATTTATTCTTAGTGCGCCAGTTCTCCCTCTGACGATTTTACCTCAGCACTTGTTTTAGCCCACAGATTCCACTACACCATCTCTCTTTCGTTGAAATACTACTGAGATATTCGATTTTACTAAAGATCGCTATATTTATTTATTTATTTATCCAGATAAAACTTTTACCTAAATTGTTTTTAACAATTTTGACTAGTATTCTCTTTCATCTTACCACTTCTAGTTTGTTTTGTATTTACTTGATCATTCATTTGCCAATTTAAAGTTCATCAAAAAACGGAAAATTAATATACACCTAAAATTAATCGTGTATAAAAGCAATAACAAGTCAGGTGCCAACCAATCGGAGAAAGGTCAACTGGTGCTGGCGGTGGGGGGGACTTTAAAGGTGTTGTCTGGATTTCTTTGCTACCATCCATACTTCAGTAGCTGAGTTGTAGTGGCATCTATTACATAGAATCAAGCTTTCTCGGGAGGGACGTGTGTTCGACTCATTCATGTTTCCTACGTACGCTGTTCTTCACTGTCATAGAAGTGATAACCAAAGTAGGTTGCGATAAAAAGCAACTAGAATTGGGAAGATATAATATATTAGTGACTGTGTGTTTACTGACTATAAAGTTTCAATATAACAAATCAATGAATGATGAAATGAATACTATGTGCTCAATATACGCGGTTAAAACATTTGTTTTCTAGTTTAGAAAGAAAAAAAAAACGCCTAATCAGAAAAATACACCGCTAAAATCTTGATACCCTTTTTTCCGGAAATTTTGGACAAGAAATAATGTTTTCTCTCTAGGACAAATGAATTTTATTGGTTGAAAAGGGTGAAAGATTTATTAAATTCAGCATTTCTTTTTAATTCGGTTCTCGTTTATTTTTTGTTTTTTTATTTTTTTATTTTTTTTTCTTTCGTTTTTTTTTTTTTTTTTTAGAAATTTCACAAAGGAAAGAATTTTAGAATTGAAAGATCTAGACGGTGTTTATCTATGCCTCCAACCAGGCAGGATTTAACACAAGGTTTTGTTTATAATGAGGGCAGTGTTGTGGGATCCTTATCCATCTCACCATAATGGACTCTTCTCACCGTTATTAGTACAGAGATTTCGCTGCCAGAGACTCAGATCAATATCGGTGTTATCCGAACAGTACGAGACTTCTTACCTTTTCTATGTAACTCTATCTTTCTTGGGTAATATAATCCGTTATCTAATATCCGTGTTTGTGTTTTCATTAGTGACCCTTTCCGGGGCCACAACATACTGGCGACGAGGAACTAGAACGAAAAAAGAGACTCTCCAACAAGCAAAAGGGGTAATCGCACAACATACCGGTGAAGATACATCGCAACAACAAAGAGATACCCAACTACAAGTTGTTAAAGAATCTACAACAAAGTTCTAGCTTACAACAAACCGAACAAGATTTTTGTTAAACAACTACAAGGTATCAAATTGTACAAACGACGGAGTGTGTCAGATAGCGGATATTTAAAAAACATCTGGAAGTAAGATTGTCACGTAATCAAAAAGGGATTTTCATATTTTTCTTTCCCACTACCACCACTTCAGAGAGAAAAATTAAATTCGGCGCTTACAGTTTTGTGTTGTACAACAAAAAACAAACGCACACGGTAATCATTCTTGATTTTTTTTTGGGGGGGGGATATTTACTGAAAAAAAAATCCCCCACTCCAGAGAAAAAAAAAGATTTTTTTTTAATAGAATTTTTTTAAAGTCTAAACAAAATGGAAG
>OY757906.1:66033343-66154477 GCA_963585895.1 Sepioteuthis lessoniana | reverse complement strand
TGAACAAATTTGACAGACTAGTTTTTGGAATAAAAGTCGCACCGGCTATCTTCCAACAGGTGATGGACACCATGCTGGGCGGCTTTGACTTCACTTTCGCTTATCTTGATGATATTGTAATTAGTAGTAAAACGAAGGAGCTACACAGAGAACATCTAAACAAGATATTTGCACAAATACGGGAATTTGGGTTCAAGGTAAAGGAAGCAAAATGTGATTTCTCTATGAACAAAATCAAATATCTGAGACATATCATTGACAAAGACGGGAGACGTCCCGACCCCGAAAGGGCTACAGCTATCAAGAATATGCCCGCCCCTGATAATGTTACGACATTACAGAGCTTCATTAGGCTTGTAAACTACTACCAAAGTTTCATTAAAAATTTGCACGATCTCCGCGCCCCGCTAAACGAACTACTAAAAAAGATAAAAAGTGGAGATGGACGCCCGAATGTCAAACAGTATTTGACCAAATTAAAAAGGCATTAACATCCGATCTTTTTCTCACGCACTATGACCCAAAACTGGAGATTATTGTCGCAAGCGATGCCCGCTCATATGGGGTTGGTTCGTGTATCCTACATAAAATGCTCAATGGGACAAAAAGCCAATAGCCCACGCATCTAGAACCCTTCTTCCGGCTGAAAAGCATTATTCCCAGATTGAAGAGACCTTGGGAATAATATTTGTAGTGACAAAATTTCACCGATACTTGCATGACAGATTCTTTACTCTACAAACAGACCACAAGCCCCTAATAACCATTTCCGGATTTAAAAAGGGTCTACCAATTTATACTGCCAATAGGCTACCAAGATGGGGAACGATTTTACTGAACTACAATTTTAAAATCGAATACCGCCCGTCAAAACAGATTAGCCACGCAGATGGACTATCAAGGTTAGTACCGAAGTATAGTGAACCCTTCGAGGACACAATGATAGCAGCCTTACGAACAGACTGTGAAATTAAAAACATGATAGCCAACACCATCAAAGAACTGCCTGTGGCGCTACCCGAGATAAAAAGCGAAGCAATGAACGACGACTTTATTACCAATATTAAACAGAAAGTCACAGCAAAAAACGAAAAAGTACCAGAAGTATTTTCACTATGTGACAAAGTCCTTCTATAGAGTGAAAGGGTCGTAATACCAAAGAAATTGCAAAACAGAATTTTAAGAGATTTCCACACAGGACACCCGGGAATAAATAGAATTAAGAGTCTCATGAGAAGCTATGTTTATTGGCCGAAGATGGATAACGACATTACGGATATGATCGAAAAATGTAAAAGCTGTGCCTTAGCGGCAAAAGCACCCCCACTACTTTCAAAACTTGGCCCAAAACAGAACAACCTTGGTCAAGGATACATGTTGACTTTGCGGGTCCCCTGGAAGATTTCTACAACCTAATTGTAGTGCATAGTTACTCTAAATGGCCTGAGGTTCTCAGATGCTGTAGACCTACTATGGGCACAACTTTTGGGTTCCTACATGAACAGTTTGCGCGCTTCGGTGTAGTAGATTGTGTGGTCAGCTACAACAGAAGCCAATTCACATCAGTCGAATTCAAGGAGTTCAGCGAGATCTTCCAAATAAAGCACATAACCACACCGCAATATCACCCAAGATCAAACGGCCAGGCTGAACGTTTTGTAGACACGTGAAAGCGAGCACTCAAAAAAGCGTCAGGTACCCCGACAGCAAGGCACTACAGCAATTTCAGCTGGTATACAGAATCACACCCAATCCCAATACACCACTGGCAGTCTCACCAGCCGAGACCATGTTTTCCAGAAAAATAAGATCCGTCTTTGATAAGCTACTCCCGAAACAAAATAAGCTACGAAAGATCACATAAAAAAAGATCTAAAAAAAGGTTCAACCCGGGAGAAAAAATTTACTTTAAAATTATCAAAATAACACGTCCTGTTGGGAACGTGGAATAATTAAAAAAAGAATTGGTGATATGGTGTACATTGTAGAAGGACCCAAATACACACATAAGAGACACCAAAACCAGTTACAGAAACTCCGTTTAAACGACTCCAACGACGTACAGAAGAAGAGCCATTTTCGACCCATTGATGATCGACTCAAAAAGAAAAAAATATAACAGCACTTTTACGAAGTAAAAGGCTTGGGGAAGAGTGTTGTGGGATCCTTACTCATTTCACCATAATGTACTCTTCTTACCGTTATTAGTACTGAGAGATTTCGCTGCCAGAAGGCAGATCAATATCGGTGTTATCCGAACAGTACGAGACTTCTTACCTTTTCTATTTAACTCTATCTTTCTTGGGTTATATAATCTGTTATCTAATATCCGTGTTTACGTTTTCATTAGTGACCCTTTCCGGGGCCACAACAGTTAGGGAGGGAGTGTCGCGCATGAGCCGAGACTCATGCGCTGCTGGTCAATGCTGATCATAGGTTTACTAAGTACAATGTGAGCTGTGCAAGTAATTGTAAGGTCTCCTGGCACGTATGCCAGGTGGACTTGCTTGTCATTCTTGCTTCCCAGCACGAATACCGGGCGGCCGGTTGAGGCCAAATCCGGTCAAGCAGCCAAGTGACTTGAATTGAAATTTTCAAACGTTCTTTTCGGCACAAATTTTGACACCCATCTCTTTATTCTTAATTTCTGAATATAGTTTGTTTTGTTTTGTTTTTTGTCTTTTTTTTTGTCAAATTGGTAGTTTGTAGATTATATTTTATATCATTTTTTCATTCTCTCTCTCTCTCTCTCTCTCTCTCTCTCTCTCTCTCTCTCTCTCTCTCTCTCTCTCTCGTATTGATAGATTGATGCAGCCTGAAATAGATAGATAGATAGATTGATAGATAGATAGATACTTCGCTTCGTGTTCTAGTAATGACACTAAACTGAATTCGATGATAATACTCCAGTTCTTTAGATTTGGTGAGAGTGAAGTGCCCTTTTATTGCCATTATTCACATATCCACTTTGACCCGGAATGATAGTACCTATTAGGGTTGTATTTTTGGGTTAAGTAAATCTGTCTGGAAATTATTTGCATTGGATATGAATACGGAAAACCGTGTAACTGTGTGCAAATTGTATTAAGAATAGTTACTTAATGCTATGATTTACTAAATTATTAGTTACTCGAAACTAAATAACAGTCTCCAAACAAATGATTATTATTAAACGGGAATAGTGACTTTAAATCATAATTGTATTTAGATTATGAGTCTTTGAAGCATTTAAAACAACTGTGTTCAAATAACTTCAAATAGAATATACAGAATAAATACGAGAGGAATAGAATATATTAGAACATAACTGTTTGTAAAGAAATTCTTATAGGCAAATAAGAAATGCAATCCAAAAGTGAAAATGAAATAGAACATTAAAAATGTAATCATTACAATTATTTAATAATGAATCAAACTCTGGCATTTAATAACCTAGGTCGATATGCTGTTGATATGCTGTTAAACAAATCAAATCAAACCAGACATTCGGCTGACATTTTTCTAACTGTTCCCCGCAGTCAATGTTAATCCGTACATATAGACATTCACCTATATTAACAAATAACCTCGAATAAACTGGTATCATTTCATTAAACCAAAAATTTAAATTTCCAAAAAAGAATTTATTCATTTGAAATCAGCACGCATTGCTAAGATGACTTCAGTCTTTTTTAAAACAGTTTCAGCTTTTTTTCTGATTCGCTGACCATATAAACCATATTGACAATTATTGTTCTTGCTTAATCAGTTGCAGTAAAATCTTTTTCCGAGACAAAACTGACTCAAGGAAAACTTGAGGGGAAAATTTGATACTTAAATCCGTTTACATCATACCAATTCCATTTACCAATTCTTAAAATATTGCTAGATGATCCGCAAACACATTGGGTTTCCTTCTGAGACAGTTGCCTATAATTATAGTGATATTTTCATTTAGGAAGAAATAAATCATTTAAAGTTATAATCATTTCAGTTATACCGAGAATTTTGATCATTTAAAAATGATGTTAAATGCGATAATAGTTCGCAACTGATTGTCATTCTATTGCAAACTATTGGACTGGAATTTGCTTTATTTTCTAAAATCATTTCGAGTGCATTGCTTTAATAAGAATTCTTAAAGTGTATGTAAATATTTTAGACAAACCTATGTCGATAGAGAGTATCACCTAAACATAAGTGCCCCCATAAATATTCTTAAAATAAAAAGTCAATTTTCTTCTAAACCAAATATAGTAGAATCTTCAAGAGGAAGATTATGAAATCAGAATGGATGTTATTAAATACTATTTATTATAAAATCTGCGACACTAAAACCCAGTAACCGCATTTAAAATTGCAATACCTCGGTAAGTACAAATAAAGCTTCATAGATTTTGATGAGAAGTCTTGTGAGTGTTCAAACAACCGGTATCAATAATTTTGAAACAAGTCATTATTATCTTTTTTCTTGTTTTGTTTTGTTTTGTTTTTTGTTGTTTTTTTTGTGTGTGTGTGTGTTTGTTTTTTGTTTTTTTCAATGTTTCGGCTGATCCATTTTTCGGGCTTTCTCTGATGATAATTTTGAGATCAGTCATTATTATTCGAAGATTATTTCGAACTAATTAAATCATTCTTTTTGCTATTTTTTATCAACGTTTTGGCCGATCCATTATACAGCCTTCTTCAGGTGTAAGAAGATATCATTAATAATTTCAAGATGAATCTGTATCATTTTTGATGTTGTAGAAATTACTGAATTCACCCATGTTTATGCTTTTTCTTGTTACCACAACGTTTCGAATAGTGATTCTCTTGGAATGAAAATGGCTTGTGTTCGAAATATAGAAAGTATTTCTCTACATAGGAGGAAGGTCATAGAATGAATCGAGTGAAATAAGAGAAAAATATAAGTGTTCAGAGAACTAGACAGTCTTTTCTTGTTTTTCTGCTTCTTTTGCAAGTTCATATTGTTAACATTGTCATTTGATAGTTATCTTATTCAGGATTCTTTCTATAAAACCAACAGGCATGTCGACATATGTTCTTTCTCGAATATTCTTTTTTAAGATGAATTAACAATGGAATAAAAGAAGGTAGTTATTTATTGATTGGGAACAAATTAAAATATTGCAAAAGAAGACGAAGCTTTATCGCTTGTGTCAGTAAAGGGACGTTTTTAATATCCGGATATGACATAGATCTGAGACGGGCTAGAAGCCGCAGGGAACAAAGGTTGTGATCGAAAGGACAAAAGTAAATACGCATTTTGAATATTTCATCAAATAATAACAATACTTCTCCACATAGATTTAGACAGCATGAAATAAGTGACAATATTCGATATCCTATATATTCCTATAATATTAATAACATTTTCCTTTTTAGATAAAATAATTCACTTCCATCAAAGATGGTGGGTTGAACTCTTAATGTAATATCCCCTTGTGCATATTCACAATTTTCTTTTTGTTTTTAACGTCAACCTATTAACTTCGAGACTAATTGATTCTTACTCAAATCCCTACAGGTACTCTTTGCACAACTGAATTGAGAAAAGTAATGTGTATCTTAGTTTATTGGTTGCTTTTACGACGCCAGCTTCTGTTGGGTTATTTAAAACCAAAATCATTTATTTTAATTTACAAGAAATTATACGGTTTCAAATAATAATGATAGTAATAATAATAATAATAATAATAATATCCCACTAAAAACCCTAACAAAATAGGGAAAAATAGATGGGAAATAAAGCTAGAAAGACAAATAAAGAAATTGCGACAACAATCGAAACTACTAATCAAGATAAAACACTCAAAGACACAATAGAATGAAAAGACAAAAAAAATTGTTAACAAATCTCGCAACTCAGCTGGAAGAAATAAATCAAAAGACATTAGCGAAAGATTGGGGAAGAGCCAAAAGATACCAGGACATGGTCAAGAAAACAGGACATTCCAAAATAATGAAAGAAAATACTACTAACAAGTCCATAGAAAGTGTACATTGGAGTAAAATATGAAAATAGAAAAAATATAACAGAAATGCTGAATGGATAAATAGCAGGAAAAACGAATCACAAGAACTTAAAGAAGGTCCTGAGACGATGATACATCTGGACTTAAACAACACTCAAAAAAATACCAAACTGAAAGACACCCGGCCACGATGGCATATATGAATTCAGATCTTAAAAGTTCACGTCTACTCATGACAAATTGGTTCTGTAAATGAGTAAATGCATACGCGAATGGATGACGAAGGAAAGAACTACCCTGATCCTAAAGGACACACAAAACAAAACCATTCCCAGCAACTATAGACCCATGACGTGCTTACTTATGATATGGAATATTCTAACTGCGCAGATAAAAGAAGAAATCTATTACTCTCTTGAATGCCGCAGATTATTTCCGGAAGGACAGAAAGGATATCACAAGGGAACAAAAGGAACAGATGACCTACCATAGTTAAATCATTACATTTTCAAAGAGGATTAAACAAAGCGGAAAATGTAGCCATGGCAAGGACTGACTAGAAAAAGGCTTATGATATGGTCCTGCAAAATTGGATAATAGAATGTATGAAAATATACAAAATATCGAAGTCATAATTTTATCATGAAGCAGCAGGTGGATAAAACCTAGCCGAGGTGAAAAGCCAAAGAAGCATCTCGCCACTACTATTAGTTATAGGAATAATGCTACTCAACTGCATACTTAGGAAGTTCAATGGAGGCTACAAATTTCCAAAATTACAAGAAAATTACTTTATGTTCGCAGATGATATCAAGTTATTTGCAAAAAATGAAAAAGATACTGATACAAACTATTAGAATATTCAGCCTGGATATAGGAATGGAACTTGACAGACATTGAAAAATGGGAAATTGCGAAAAAAGGGAAAAAAAGAAGCAACTAAAGGAATAGAAGTACAAATCGGGAAACCATCAGAATGCTTGGAGAGAAAGAAAATTACAAGTATTTGGGAATATTGGAAGTGGTCACTATCAAACAAGGGGAAGATGAAAGAAATTATAAGAAAAATACCCCAGAAGAACAAGAAAACGTCTCGAAAACAAACTCTGCGGCTGAAATCTCATCAAGAGAATAACCAATTTATATTCGAGGCCATTCTTAAAATAGATAAAGAAGGAACCCAGGCAAATAAACCGAAGGACAAGGAAATTGATGTCTATGCACAAGATCTTACAAACAAGAAATGACGCAGACTATGTGTCAAGAAGAGGAGGATGAAGTAGAGGCAACGGTGTAGCTGCATTAATGCAAGTACTCAAAGACAACATCAAAAAGAGAAACGAAAGTCTAATTACACCGTTAGCAACATAAGAAAAAAATGAAAAACAACAATAATTAAAAAGTGTGGAAGAAAACTGTATGAGTATTTCAAGCGAAAACTAGCAAGAAACCCGGACATGGCAAAGAAAGGAAATTCTCAAGAGAGGAACTAATTTCTATTAATTGCAACGCAGAACAAAAAGAAACAACTATATTAAAGTAAAAATTGATTATACGCAGCCAAATTGCAATTGTAGATTATGTGCTGAAAGAGACGAAATGGTAAAATAAGTAAATGCCGCAAACTAGCACAAAAGGCGTTCAAGTCTAGAAACGACTGGGTAGGAAAGGTGATCCACGGAGGATCATGCAAGAAATTAAAATTTGACCATAATACCAAATGGTATATGCACACAACGTTTTCTGTCCAACAGGATGAAATGTAGAAAATTCTCTGGGATTTTGAGACACAAACGAATGACCTAATCCCTGGTAGAAACCAGACGTAGTAATAGTTAGGAAAAAAACGAGAACTTGTGGCATAGAGGACTTTGCCGTCCCAACAGATGACAGAGTGAAATTTCAAAGAAAGCAAAAAGAGAGTTAAGTACTTGGACCTTGCTGAAGAACTATCAAATTTGCACACAGTTATATGGCTTCAAGTATTCTTACCAAATACTAATAATCTTTAAACCGATGAATTTAACACAGACGTGGGACACTAACAGTTAATGTCATTCCGAGCCAGAGTGGACCAAGAAATAAAAGCAACGAAGGGATGACACTAATCTTCTTAGACTTGCAGAACTAGAGCTTTACCACAGAAGTCGTGTATAATACTCAGGACACTTTTATCTTACATCCTACTGGTCTGCGTTCAAACCGTAAACAGTGTCAATAAACTTAAAAAGAATTATTATCATTTATTCATATTAAAAACGTACATGTACATCAGTATAAGTGTGTGAGAGGGGTGTAAATACAGACTTATATAACTGCTTGCGCGTGTCCAAACAGTATAAATTGAAAATTAATTATTTCAAAGAAATGGGATTTCTATATTTTCGCAAATGCACTGCCATATTCGTAAATTCAATATTAAACATGATAATTTACCGGTAGCTTTATCTTCTATTTTGAAAAAAGGAACTGATTTTGGTTTTACTTTTCTTGTCTTTTGCAATTTCTTCATAAATGAGAGATTATTTTGTTGATAGCTTTTATAGTTGAATCACAAAAAAAAACAACACTTTCTGTCCAAAAACTGATAACGATTTTGACCTTTTAAATCAAAGCTTCGGCCTAGAAAGCGGAGTGAGCAATTACTGAAAATCATTCTTTGACCGGATTTCTAAAATTTATCTGACACAAAATTGTATTCCGGAGACGTTTATCTATTATCATGTTCATTTTTTTTTTCATTCGTTTGATTTTTCATGATTTTTTTGTTAAAAAACATAATAATACAGGTTAGTTAATTTATCCTGTTTGATAGGGGATTTATTAATCAAATATATAAATATGAATGTGTGTGTGTGTGTGTGTGTGTGTGTGTGTGTGTGTGTGTGTGTGTGTGTGTGTGTGTGTGTGTGTGTTCATAAAAACTAATTGAGAATATCTATTGTTTTGTCCAACCCTATAAAATAACATGTGACTAATTCATAAATTTGTAATTTCTGTGCCGTACTCACGTAAGTTTTTTTTTTTAAGTGTATGCTTGAAATGAAAAATTGACAAATGAATACAATAATTTAACTTAAACTTATTAAGACCCAACCGGTTCGAAGTGTACATAGCCATTTTATGAAAGACAATCTCAGTATGATTGTTCGACAAACTTTTTTCGTTTTTGACTGCAATACTCATAGAATAATATCCTGCTGTTTGATACATTTTTGAAAAATAATTTATTGAATTTTCTTCATTTTCTCAATCTAATCAAAATCATTCATACCAACGTAAAAATTTGGGAAATTTTCGTCAAACCCTGGGATTTTATAATTGTTATTTATTGAGCTTAACTTAATTATGTTTCTAAGCAAGAAAAGTGGAGTACATAGTAAGAATCAAAGTCATTATTAATGGTCAGTTAGCTTAACTATTAAACGAGACGTGGTAAATCACAAGGAACTAAGCGTAGCTTAGATTTGGCTAGCTATCCTGATGATTACATCCGATTTGGAGATCCTACAAAAAAGAAAGAAAAATTAAATTTGGCTCAAGGCTATAAGTACGAGGCACTTAGGAGCAATAATAATAATTCACTATAACTTATTAGCCAGACAAGCTTGCTAACCATGACCATAGAATTCGGCGCCTTGAAATTCTATATTAAAAAGTCTCAGAGGGTGCTAAAGTTGAACAAAGTGAATATTAGACAAAATGGCGCATAGAATGAAAGGAAACAGACGATATTAAACTGTTGAAAGTTTACTATCTTGACTGATGAAGGAAATGACGCAAAGAGGTCTTGACATCAGTCACCATTTGTCGCCAAACAAATACAGTCATTAGAACTAAGTTATTATAAGACAACGTATGAAGGGGAAAATATTGCAGAAGTCCGACACAAAAGCCGACAGTGACACTTTCATAGACATTACTTCCATAAAGGTATTTGTTACGAACACTTCTTTTAGAGGGAATTTAGTATAATCTTCCGTCATGTCTGCAATGACAGAGACGATCAACAATAGACAAAGATCACCGGGTACAATTGTGTGAGAAAAATAATGTTACATAAGTTATGTCTTGGGGGAAAAGAAAGAAGCGTTGACTGAGATCGAAAAGCGTTTGAACTTTTTCTGATTTTCAGAATCAATAAAATGGCTAAATATACTCTCTCTCTCTCTCTCTCTCTCTCTCTCTCTCTCTCTCTCTCTCTCTCTCTCTCTCTCTCACACACACACACACACACACACACACACACACCTTTATGTGCGTTCGTTTTCATGAACAGAATACAGAATCAGGCAAGAATATAAAAAATATATTAATGAGGCAGAAATATAAAAATACATCAATATACTAATGTTATCGGACGATTTTATGCATATATATGTCTATATATGTGTGTGCGTGTGTATGTGTATGCGTATATGTTTGAACGTATAAGCATATAACTCCAGAAGTTTAGCTCAATCTATAAAATGTATGAATATACTCTTACTTACGAAACTGCAGCAAAGTTATTTTGAAATATATGATTTACACATACTCATACGCACGCCAAACATATGCGTGTTTGTATGTACATAAAGTAGGTATTTATAGAGACATACTCAACAACAGTCACATATTGTAATGTTTATAAACTATACGAAGAAAAGATAATACACACGTATACACACATACACACACATATCTTACTATAAGTATGTGTGTATTTTTTGTATATAATTACATAGATCAATAGGTATTTAATAAGAATAAATTTTATACATATATATATATATATATATATATATATATATATATATATATATATATATGTGTGTGTGTGTGTGTGTGTGTGTGTGTGTGTGTGTGTGTGTGTGTGTAGAGTATAAGTTTACGTGAGTAAATATTCTATACACTGAACTATACATACGACACATGAGACCATAAGTTGAAAGAACAAAATAAAAATAATATAAAAATACGGCAGCTCAAGCAACACGAATTGAAAATGAAAATAACGTCAATTTATCGTCCAAAACGCCAATATTATTTATGATTTTTGCTGCTTCTTTTTCGGCCAACATTTCAGATAAAGGAAAATTCATAAATATTTTGTAAATTTATTTTGGTTTACCCAAATTATATATATATATATATATATATATATATATATATATATATATATATATATATATATATATTGTGTCATCTTATATCCACTGCTCTCAAATAAAAGTAAGACAAGCAAGACAGATAGCTAAGATATAAACTGATAATGTACAGACTTTGATAGATATGAATATTCAGAAATCAATCAATAGATAGATAGATAGATCATGACTACGTAGAAGTAGCTAGAGCAGTCCATATTTCACCTCTCTTTGAATTTTTCTTTCTTCAACTCTTTCTCCTTTTCTTCTTCTTCCTATCTCAGTTTCTTATTATTTCTCTTTCACTATTTTCCTTTTTATGACTTAACCAGACATAAGATGGAAAATAGTAAAAGCGAAATAATGTGAAAAACTTTATTCGTTTGTCGAATCTCGTTACCAGAAAGCCGAATACTTGCCAACGCACACAAGTCAACTACTGAGCACCCATCTCTTTTTCTATTCGCAGCTTCTTAGCCGCTCCGCATACTGCAAAAAGAGGTTTTTTCCCGTGCGAGTAGAACTAAGAGCCTTGGCAACTACAGCCCTGGGCTTTCTACAAGACAGCTCTCTCTCTCTCTCTCTCTCTCTCTCTCTCTCTCTCTCTCTCTCTCTCTCTCTCTCTCTCTCTCTGTATCTATCTATCTATCTATTGCAACAAGGGATTCTACAAGTTTACAATGACTTTGTACGAAAAGTGGTTATTAGTTCGGTTGATGGAAGAGCGCAAGTGTGGCCATTATCATATGGTTACTACCCGCACACACTTCCACTCCAATTTGTCTTGGCCCCCTGACGACGACTGGGGGGAAATCTATTAAAATATGCGCCACTTTATTATACATTTGGAGAAAGTCCAGTTTATGGCAGGGGATTAAAGTATGTGTCTCACCCAAAACTTTAATTCTCTTGCCGCCCTAGCCTTCATTTATGGCTAGAAGAGCAATATACAATACAGATGATATATAAAATTTGAGTATCTTTTCTTAGATGCCAAAATTGATCTCAAGTGATTTTTCTGTATAATACGAATATCTTTAAGTTACTTTAATCTATAGTTTAAGTAGAAAGGATTACTGTATAAAAAAGAATTAAAATTACAAAATATTACTATATATATATATATATATACAGAGAAAGAGACAGTTTACTTTATTTATCAATATCAAGAGTAAAAGTGTACATAGATTTAAGTTTGAATAGAAATCCTCACACTCGCAAAAAATCATTTAACAATAAAACTAAATGCAATACAATATCTTCTTGACACATATGTGACCTCAAATAATGAAAGCAAAACACACCAAAAATAACCTGGAAAGTAAAAAAGTAGCACAACCAGAAAAACAGCTATAATAACCTTCCCAGAACAAAATAAAAATACTTCTACCTAAATGATCAGCGCTTATATACAAATTTAGGCATAAAAACAAATTCTTACTAAGCCTCTAACTATTCCAAAGACAAATCAAATCAAATGATGACAAAACAAAGAAAAAAATTGAATAATTAAATTGCTTAAGCATAAACAGATAAATAAGAATATGCAGAGATTGATAAGTACATACAATAACCAAGTATAGAGTAAAAGAGTGATGAACATAGATGAAAAGGGCAAGGCAGATATGAACATACTAAAATATAGAGAGAGTCTCGATATAGTAATAACCCACCCAACGCCATTATTTGACGTAACCCTGTTATTAACGTAAACCGAACGTAATGAGGAAAACACTGTAAAACTAGCCTTAATAACTCGCTAAACCTTAAAGAATAATAAAAAAGACATTTCAGTCATATATTTTAAAGAATACAATTAAGAAAATTAAACTATACCATTAGCTTTGTAAATTCCTTAAGCATGGTGATAGAAATCTTACTATTAGCGTAAGCAACAAGTAGAAAATAAAAATCTCGTTAAAAAATTTAAAGAATGTTTCCAAGTTTGTCTTAACTATTTACTTATGGCTAGGTGTAAAACAGAGGGATTTAAGCTTTTCGTGAGAACTTTAGTACGATAGTGAAACGCAAAAAGCCTCGACCAGGATTTGAACTTTAATTCATTGAATCTATTTAGTTGGGAACAGCTACGCCATGTCTCTCTGACAATAGTCATAGTATCACCCATAAATGAGTTCACTCCTAACAATTTATCTTCGAAACCGAAGATAACAAAATGCTATTATTTACTGCAAATTACTACATAACAAGAGTGAAAGGGAACCATCTGCCTCGTTTAACGATTACCGAGAGAATGGGTTACTGAGAATGGGCGTAGGATGAACACCTTTTTTATGGTGAGATGGACGGAAAGAGATAGATTCCACCAAATAAAAGCATTCTAATCCGGATCTTCTCGTAAAGATTAAAGTTCTTACAGACATAATTCTTACGGACCAAAAATGGCAGAATATAAACTGGACGGACGGACATTTATTGAATAATAAGATATACTGTAATATAAATTATGTGGTGGATAGAAGATTCATTCTTACAGTAGATATTAGCAATCAAATCTTTCGATTTCTTTTATTACCTTGAGAATTTTCACCTTTTCAGAAGCAGTTTATAGCTTCTTCTCTCCATATTCAAATGGCCAACATCATTACATTTGTGATTTAAGGTTGTTATTAAAGAAAACGTAAGAATTTTTTATTTTAGTGAATAATTGAAAACTGGATGTATTAGATTTTACAAATACAAAAAGCTTCAATTGAAAGTTTAATACTCTACACTCTACGTCAGAAAACATTACTCTGTATAATGAACCGAATTCTTTCTTTCTTTTTTTTCAATATTTCATAGATTATCGTAATTTAAATTCACCTCAGCAAAGGAGAACCTGTTTTCTGAGGCTCTAAGTAACTCTGGTTGCTATCAATAATCTTTTCTATTCGTGATCTACATGATTAGATTGAGACTGGGTCGGACAGCGATGCAATGAAAAGCAGAACACATCACGATCTGTGTGGCACACGACAATTATGAAGCGAAACAAAACAATACCCTGGTGACTGCGGAAAATGAATATAGTTATCAGTTGAAACCAGCAGCCAGCTTGTGAAAAATGAGGTTGACAGGTTTGAATGAAGAGCTGGGCAATGTAAAGTGTCTCTCTGCACGTCTCGACAGAAGCGTTACTGGGTTGCAATCATAAACACTTTTCGTGTACATATTAGGAGGACACATGTTTAGGACGTGACAACCGTCTATTATATCTGAGTTTTCAGGATGAATGAATTTTAACATTGTGTAGCTAGACACAAGGAACTCTTTAAAATACTTTTAAAATATAAAGGTGAGAAGATATCTTGAGACATAACTTTAAGACAAAAAGAACATTTTGTTTTGCACCGAAATCATCATGTTTTTAACATTCTTTCAATTCAAAGTAATCAAACAAATAGTACTCCATATATCACTAATCTCTGTATCAGGGTCTGGGCTAATCATATATATATATATATATATATATTCTAGGACAAAAATGATATCTCATTTTATCAGATATTTTTAGCGAAATTAATTGAAATGTCTTGATATACTATAAAGTAATTTATTCAAAGAAATCACAATTGGCTTCAACCATGGTTGCGTAGTCGGCTGGGTTTGTAGAATACACTGACTGCACCTCCACCAATGAGTATCCTGGATATGACCTTAAACAATCTGGTGGTGAGGTTCCAGCAATGCTGGAGCTTTGGGAAATGCTGAGTACCCCTTTATTGCCATCGCTCCCGTGTCCACTCTGACTCGGAGTGGTAGCACCTGATAAGAGTCCTATCTATTGGTTAAATTGAACTAAACCGTGCTTCCTTCACAATACTGATTTTTGAATTTGAGCAGCATATTTATGCTAAATTGGATTGATTGAATAGAACTGTTTTGAATTTAAACTGCGTACTTATGCTAAATTGAATTGATCGAAATAGAACTATTTTGACATCTAAACTGTGTATTTATGCTTATCTGAATTATCTGAAATAAAACTGTTTTGACATTTAACTCAGTGTATTGCCCAGTCGGCTGGGGTTGTAGAATATACTGACTGCACCTCTGCAGAGGGTTAAGATCCCCCCAATGAGTGTCCTATCTATGACACTAAACGATCTGATGGTGAGGTTCCAGTAATGCTGGGGCTTAGGAGAATACAGAGTACTCCTTCATTTCCATTGCTTCCGGGTCCACTCTGACCTGGCGTGGTACCACTTGATAGGGCCCTATCTATGGGTTAAATAGAACTAACGCCATACTTATGCTAAACTGAATTTTTTGACAAAACTGAATAGCTTGAAATAGAAATGTTTTTGATAATTAAACCGTACTTACATTTGCTTATGCTAAACTGAATTATTTGAAATGGAGTTGTTTTTGACATTGAAACTGTACTTACACCAAACTGATTAGTTTAATATAGAACTGTTTTGACATTTAACTGTGTGTAAACAAAATCTGTACTTATACTAAACTGAATTAGCAGAATTAGAACTGCTTGACTAAACTGAATAGCTTGAAATCGAAATGTTTTTCACAATTAAACTGTCCTTACATTTAAACTGCGTGCTTAAGCTAAACTGAATTGTTTAAAATAGAACAGTTTATTTCGATAAAAATGGATTTGGCGTTAAATAACCTTCAATGGTTGATATACCATAAAACCCAACCAAACAACCTAGCATCAACCACGGCCTCCTGCAAGCCTTTGCGAGGGTCTCTTTATTTAAATTGGAAAATGCTACCGTTATCTTTGCCTTCACTTTAGCTTTGGTGTGGTACAGTGTTTGATGGTCTCTCGTTCAACTGCGCCCTACACATAATAATAACAATCAAGGGAGTTTGGTGGCCAAATCTTGGTGGTGGTTTGCTCACAGAAATTGTCTCACCGTCAAGACTGGGTTATTCAGCTTCTATTGCATGATTCAGAGTCCTGTTGCCGAAGATAAGCTCTTCCACCAGCCTCCCTCTCGATTCAGGTCAGCACGACCTTCTCCAGTCATTTGGTGTGGCTCTCCGTGTTGAATCTGAGGCCATGATGGAAGATGAATGGAGGCATAACAACACCATCGCTAGCGAATACACAAAACACAATGATGTGAACTTGGTGTTTAGTTTTCATTCCTATCGGTTCATCTTGTGAGGATAGAGCAAACTAAAGTTTGTTCTGTGTGTTGACCATTTGATCTTGGTAAAAATATTTCTTACCTGAAAAAAAGACAAAGTATGTTGGGTTAGAGTGGATGCTTAAGTTTGTTAAAAACTTTTGCAACGCGGTCTTTCCTCTTGTTTTTCATGGTCTGTGATCAAAATTTTCCTTTTCCCGTCTTGTATGAAAAATACTGAATGTATTCATGTACTACCAGCATGATTAGAAGCTCAGACACTCCTATGTCCCTGGCTATAGACCTGATTGATTTGCTGGGATTGTTGTCAATCATAGTCGGGATCTCAACACCAACAAATTTGGGAGTTCTTTTCTTATTAGAATGATCAGGGTGAGGCTAATGAGCTGCCATAACTTTGTTATCACCATTGGACTCATTCAATTCTTTTCGAATCTTCTGCACTGTCCAGATTGACATCTGAACACTGTGAAACCTTCACACTGTTGCATCAGTACGAATGCCAAGCAGTAAAGGGTGTCGGTTCAAAATTTCTCGAGGAGTTTATTGCGTCATGGTGTTGCTTTCCTTACAGACAGTGCCCAACAGACTCTAGTTTCCTGCACAATAGACAAAACCTGAAAGAAACAAAGCGTATGCATAAAATTAATAATTGAAAATGGTGATAATTTCACCCCTCGCAAACTAAATATATATATATATATGCTCCCCTACTCCAGTAGGGTTGAGCTCTCTAGCAAAGGAAGTAAATGTGTTGTCATGAGCGTAATGCAAGGCTCTTCATAGGAATCAAGCTCTCGGTAGCCGTTAAGCAGATATATGTAAACAATAACAATTATGATTCATAACCGTTTAAATTTCCTTCGCTTGCGCTAGTTGGCTGAGTGGTAGAATCTTGGATTGACGTTTGAGTCAACCGGATTTCGATCCTAGCTTCGGGAATCTAGCCTCTCTAACCACACTGAAGAGTTCTAATAGAACGAAACAGATCTGTCTGTGGATGACAATGTTATGTTTTGACCTTTTGACCCGGCCAAAAATGCCATTCAAGGTGGTGCACCGGAAGGAAGTGATACATCCCGGTCGCTGGAAATCGGAAGAGGTTGCGTAGGCGTTGAGGCGTGTCTATATTACTGCGTGGGAGTTTGAAGGTAATATAAGGCTGACGAATTGAGGACAGTGGGAGATAGGCGAGAAGGAGGGCAAGCAGTATAGTGGAAGACGGAAGTAGACGCGATGTAGTAGGGAAAGCCAGCACAAAGAAGAGTTTACTCCAGGGTCCGGTTGAGCAACCATGGAGAACGAGAAAGACACAACGCTGACGGCCATAACTTCGGGGTCAAAATATTTCAGTAATGTTCGGTCCCCAGCTACCTCTCATACGCAAACTTTGAGTAACCCTTTTCGAAACCTTACAAATAATTTGAGAGGTAAAATATTTTATAAAGAAGTCTTCCTGCGTCCTTCATTCCTGCGTCCTTTCTTCTTACGTCTTTGTCATGGCGTCTGTTTAATTATTTTGTCGTTGTGATACTGTAGATGACTATATAACATATCGTGATTTGGTGCCTGTGCCAGTAGAGTTTTTCAAGGACTCAGAATGAACCTGGTTACTGTAAACGACAGTTTTAAGCATCACAACACGACATAAACGAAAAGAACAAAGAAAAATGCTAGAATTGAAAGAAGTAAAAAGAAAAAAAACAAGAACAAACGAGCAACAAACAGATGAACAGACTGACGCGAAAAGAAAGAAAGAAAAGAAAAAAAGAAAAGAGGAAGGCAACGTGCTGGAAGAAAAGAAGAAGAAAAAAAAAAGAAAAAAAAAAAGAAAACAAGAAACAAGAATAAACCAGCTACAAAAACAGTAAAGTGAAAAAGAGAATAAAAAAAAGAAAACAATGAAAATTAGTAAGTACATCCCTCATTCATATAATTCTACCTCTCTGTCGATTAATTTGATTATAATAGTGAAAGATTAGTTTTAATGACAAGGGCCTTTCTAGAAGCATATAATTGGAAGTAATTTTTTTTTTTTAAATGTGTGATCCCTAGATAAAAATTGAGATTACTGCTATGTGTAATATTGTATCGAAGTGAGGAAGGAAAAAGGAAGGGAAAAAAAAAGAGGACTGGGACAGTAGCTGTCCGTTTTTTGTTTTTTTTATAGAAAGCAATAAAAAACAAGATTGTCATAAATGAAAGTTACCATAGACGGGGTCTTTGTGAGTAAAAACTGATAGTAAATATGATAAATTTTATGAATGGAATTTTTTTTATAGTAAATAGGTCTTGGTGTGTAACAATTTGTAGTAACTTATCAGTGTTCCGGACAAGTGATGATTGAAAATTAGAATTTCAGTCCAAGATTCGGAATCCCGCATATCTGTAGTTAAGACTTTTAGAGCAGGTTTTCATGTTTGGAACTTGTTGATTGGAAATGAGAATTTTTATCCGAGAGATGGAATCTTGGGAGCATTAATGGGATTGTTCAAGAATTTTGCACGTGGTTTATCTGAATAATGCGCATATACTTTTTCGATATTTATGAAGTTGGGGGAATCGATATTTTCGGCGCTGGTAGAATCAGGCCGGTTTTTGTTGTAGAAGTTGTTGATACGAATTATTGGACTTGTCATGGTCCGTGTTCATTGAAAATAGTCTCGCCGAGGAGGCAGAGTAACTAAGAGACAGATGTTTTTTGTGTCTGACGTGGCAGACAGGTATTTTGTGAGTTCACCCCGGAGTGGAGTTTTGAGATTGTTATTGGGGAAGATATTTTGAAACAGGGTTTTGAATATGATTAAGAGATGCGCAGAATTTTGACGGAACCAGGTGTGGCGAAGATTCGCAGATTCGGATTAGGAAATATTTTGAATTGGGAAATATTGTTGGCTGAAATTGATAAAAGTTTGGGTTGCTTAGAGAAAAAAACAAAAAAAAAGCACCCGGGATATTTTGCGCTAAGAAAAAAAAAGAAAGAAGAATGCTCGTAAGCTATTGAAAAAGTTCTATTATAAATCAGACTTAATTTATGGTACTATAGATCGAAATTGAATAAACTGGGAAGCGAACCTATAGTTATAGTATTAAGGTAAGGACAGAGAGAGGTAGAGATAAGGTTAGAAAAAAAAAAAGAGATATTGAATGAGCAAATTATTATGAATAAAAAAAAAGAAAAAAAATGAAAACAGAAAAAAACAAAAAGAAAAAAAAGCTATAGGACAATGAAGATGGAAAAAAAGAAAAAAAAAGAAAGAAAAGACACTTGAATATTGTTGAACGCAGCATTTGAAAAAAAAAAGAGAAAGAAAGAACGAACATTTTTTTTAAATAGACAATACATAGATTGAAAAAAAAGAAGAAAAGAAAACTGAACATTTTTGAACAGTGATTGTAATATTGTTTTGACTTGTTGTAAAGTGAAACTTTTTGAGTTTGTTTGAGTTTAAAGGCGACATTAGAATTTTTTTTTTCCTGTTCATATTATGAAATTTGACGAAAACCATTAACAGAGGATTTTATAATAGGTTTACTAATAATTGTAATTATATCGATTCTAAATTTTTTTTAGAATTTGGGGTTTTCGTGGAATAGGAAATATTTTGTTGGGGGTTTCTGTTTTTGAGAGAATCGGTGGCTGACGCGAGAATAGGACAGACATTCATCCAATTTGTTAAAGATTGTTGTTGGGTAGACGGCAAAGAAAGCTATTCTATCAAAGAATTCGCCGGCCCATGCAGCTGTTGAGGGCCTATTTGGCTTCTATTTTTTTAGATTGGAGTTCCGAGGATGGAATAAAAGTAAAAAAGGCGTGGCCTACTCCAATATTTTGTGAATGATGTCCGAGTCTTTCAGTCACGATGATGTTTTGGATTCGTATGTGATTTTGCGAAACGAAACGAATCAGGGAAAGGCGAGGTGCCTATATATTGGTAGCCACGAGGGTTCCTGATTAAATTGAAAAGAAACCCGGCGTTGGTTTGATCAGGTAAAGCATGTTTCCTCAAGGGCTTGCAAACCAATGGGCATGGAAACAGAAACTTAGTGAAAAAAAATGGGTAACACATTGCTAATTAGTATTTTGTGTGGACTATTTTAGGTGGTTTACAGCATGCGTGCCAGATTGTGATACATTCGGATGTATTGTGATTCTTTGTTTTGGGCCATGATTTTTGTAGTTTATGGGGAATGCTTTGGGCATTGAAGATATTGTGTTTTAGTTTATGAAATTCTCCGGTTACTCCAGCTAGGAACCTGTTGAGCAAAGAACGGGATTGTGGTCATGAGGAATCCAGGCGAAATGTATTGCTGGAATGACCAGGGTCACTAAGTTTGTGACCAAGATATGGGACCAGAGTATGGTCCCTTTAGGGTTTTGAAATTTCTTCAAGGAATTATGGAGGGCCCGTTGTGTTGAGAGGATAAAGCATGCATCCGTACTGTACCTTGATGCACACATGCTAAGATGGCCAACCACGCAAATATAGTAAGACAAATTTAGATAATAATTAGCCGGGAAAGTGTTATATAGAGAGAAGGTCGCCTTCTAAGTAATATATTATTTGCTGTATTTCAAGTGATTCTTTTTGTGTTTTTAGCCATCTATTGTCCTTGTAAATTATTCTGTAAAATATGTGTGAGGGTGATGGAGACAAACATGAAGAAAATTCCACATGTGGAATTTTGAAAAATAATTAATGAAGGATTGTTATGTTTTGACCTTTTGACCCGGCCAAAAATGCCATTCAAGGTGGTGCACCGGAAGGAAGTGACACATCCCGGTCGCTGGAAATCGGAAGAGGTTGCGTAGGCGTTGAGGCGTGTCTATATTACTGCGTGGGAGTTTGAAGGTAATATAAGGCCGACGAATTGAGGACAGTGGGAGATAGGCGAGAAGGAGGGCAAGCAGTACAGTGGAAGACGGAAGTAGACGCGATGTAGTAGGGAAAGCCAGCACACAGAAGAGTTTACTCCAGGGTCCGGTTGAGCAACCATGGAGAACGAGAAAGACACAACGCTGACGGCCATAACTTCGGGGTCAAAATATTTCAGTAATGTTCGGTCCCCAGCTACCTCTCACACGCAAACTTTGAGTAACCCTTTTCGAAACCTTACAAATAATTTGAGAGGTAAAATATTTTATAAAGAAGTCTTCCTGCGTCCTTCATTCCTGCGTCCTTTCTTCTTGCGTCTTTATCCGGCGTCTGTCTTTGTCAATGCGTCTTTATCATCGTGCGTCTGTCTATTATTGTGTCGTTGTGATGCTGCATGAACATGTACATGTGTATATAAGTATATTTATTATGTGAGTATATAACAACAATATATATATATATATATATATATAAATTCTAACCCATTCTGTTGGGCCTAGAATATACAGATTACACCTACCAAAAATGGGGTTTCCTGGGTATGAGACTAAACTACATCAACATCTTCCATTTCTGGACTGCTGAGGAGTATTGAGTTCCACCTTCGTTGCCATTACGCACAGGTTAACTCGAGTGATAGTATCTATATTGGTCTTATATTTGGGTCAAATTGATTTGTTTAAAAATCATAAGTATTTGATAGGAATACATGAAACTATATAAATGTCTGCAAAAGTTATTATTATTATTAATTTACTCCGTACGAAATTTTAACACCAGCGTTTGCTGGTTGTCTTTCACTGAGTGATAGCAATTCTCCTCTGGTCTCCAGGATTCTTCTGAGTAGTCTAACCGATCTTAACAATGCTGTTTTGGATGGTCTCAGTTATTCCTCTAACTTACAATTACTCCGGTCTCCTTTCCAAGCCTTTAGAGATCGTTCCATGTGCACCAATTACAATTGGTATCACCGTAAATCCCATGTTCCACTGATTTTTTAGTTCTCTGGCGAGGTCCAAGAATTTATTTATTTTTCACTTTTTTATTTTCTCTCAGAGGTCCACAGGAACGGCAAAGTCCACAAAACAGCAAGTTCTTTTTTTTTTTTTTTGTTAATTAACCCAATGTTTTGGTCTTCAGGCAGAGATTAGGTGATCCGTTTGTCCCTCAAAATCCCTGAGAATTTGCTACGTTTCATTCTCTTGAATGGTTTGTGGATATAATAGTTTGCTCAAATTTTAATTTCTTACATAATCCTCAGTGGATCACCTTTCTTACACAGTCATTTCTAGTTTGCTGCATTCGCTTTTTATGTGATAGAACGTTTCATCTCTTTCGCCACATAACCTACACGTGCTATTCTTTTGAGTTTTATCGATTTTCGAGTTATTATTTCAATTATAATTATTATTTCTATTATTGATTAAGTTTGGTTTGGTTTATTTTACGGCATATCTGAAACCTCACCATCAAATGCAGTGTATATTCAGGCTAATTTCGTAATTTGCTAATTTTTCCATTTAGTATAACAAACTTTTAGAACATTATTGTGCACGTGGGCTTTTGGAATTATATTCCAGGTTATAATTTTTGTCTTTCTTTTTTGAAAGGCATATCCATACAAAAAAAATCTCAAAAAATGTGTTAAGTTTTAAAAAACTGGCAACAATCTGACATAAACAAGATATTTTTAATGAAAGAAACGAACTTATATCTATTTACAGAAATGTCTAATGACTTCACAGAGCAACAGAAGGGGATTATCAAAATTAAATGTAGTTTAGTGTCATATCCAGTACACCCTCTGGGGTAGAATTCCCTCGTTTTAGGGAATGCAATTGGTGTATTCTACACTCTAGTAACAGAAAAATGTTGGAAGCCGAAGTCGGTATCCATATCTTTAAACAATCCTATCCTAAGTACTTTTTCTTTTGAATATGATCCTCTGATACACATATCAACGTACAATACAAACTTCAGCCTATTCATAACGATAAATAATAAGTGATTTCATAGAGCCTATTTCTCTGAGCGACAGCGTAAACAGTAGATTCCCTCCTACTGAACTCCCTAACCTATATTCCAATTTGCATTCTAATTCAATTATTCAAATATGTGGACGTAAAATAACAAGGTTTACTGTCGAAAATTAATCAGATTCTGAAATTGTAAGTATAGAATCATATTTAACGAACTTTCATCGTTTTTTTTTGTGTGTGTGTGTGTGTGTGTGTGTGTGTGTGTGTGTGTGTGTGTGTGTGTGTGTGTGTGTGTGTGTGTGTGTTTTCTGCGATAAATTCAATCAATCTCAAATATAATGATTTTTCCAATGTTTTATTTCTGACACGAAATATTGTTTGTGGTCGATTTGTTTTCGGTTTTGATCAAGACAAATGTCAACTGAAGAAATATAGAGAAAATATGAATATTTATGGCCCAATTTAATATTACGTAATTTAATCTCAAGCCAGCCTTTACTACAGGCCTTAACATTACACTATACAATGCGCAAATACCTCTCTGATGAATTGATAAATACAGCATATTTAACAAACATGAGGTGTGATCAAAAGGTATTAAGACTTGCTTTCGATTTTGAAAATTATAGAATTTCTTTTACTTTTTTGTTCGGTTCCCTGAATTGTTATATTCATGTAATCCGTAATGCAAACGAATCCTTTTCTCCTTTTTCTTGACATACAAAATCTGCTAATATCATCTATAAGGTGTAAGACTTAGTTTATCGTCATGAATTTCCTTCTTCTATTGTCCATATGTCTTAGTTCCTCATTTGTCGATTTTGAGAATTGCCCAGAGTATCGAAAATAATACGTTCAATTTCGAAAATTTATTAGCTTAGACGGTATCTACGCAAGTCAATTCCAATTCTTGAATCTTTTTAATGAGAAAATTTGGCCAAACACAGGTTTGTGCAAGTGGAACATCCTTCATACTCACCAGACTAAGTTCCGTGGGACGTTTTCTTGTTTCCTAAACTGGAAGTTTATCTCAACAGTAAGATCTGCGGACGTGGAGAACATTAGAACTGATACAAATTTACACCTTTCAACAATATCACAAGTGGGTTCATCATCATCATCATGCCGTGCCGCTAGCACGGATATCCCTGACCCTCTCTCGCCACTTCTCCCTATCGTTCATTATCTCCGGCAGGTCTTCAGGGCTACATCCCGTATCCTCACATAGCTGCTGTATGTATGTTCGAGCCTGTCGTCCTGCTTTTGCTCGGCCATATGTGGGGGTCTATAGGAGTACATTACTTATGAGCTCGTCCCTGCTTCTCCAGCAGTGTCCTGCATGTCTGGTTCATCTAACTTGGATAGTTTTCGTGATGGGAGGCAGGTGGCCGTATAGTTGGTGCCTTGTGGGGTGTTCAGAAAAAACGGCTTTGAGCTGACAAAGAAAAGAAGCCAAAGGTACCCCGCAAAAACAATTACCGACGCCGACTACGCTGATGACATAGCGATACTGGCGAATACACCCAACCAAGCCGAAACCCTACAACATAGTTTGGAACGAGCCACCGCAGGCATTGGCCTCCATATCAATGCACACAAAACTGAATATATGTGCTATAATCAAACAGGCGACATTTCCACACTAGGCGGAACCTCTCTGAAACTGGTAGACAAGTTCACCTACCTAGGTAGCAGTGTCTCATCAACCGAAAAAGACATCGACACGCAACTAACGAAGGCATGGACAGCTATCGATAGCCTATCGATCATATTGAGATCTGACCTGACCGATAAAATGAAACGCAGTTTCTTCCAGGCAGCGGTCGTATCGATACTGCTGTATGGATGCACTACTTGGACGCTAACTAAACGGCTGGAGAAGAAGCTGGACGGCAATTACACAAGTGGGTTAACCAAGGAAAATTCACTGGAATAAGTGTCTTGATCATCAAGAGGAATATTTTCAGCTTTTATTCTTGGTCATTTTGAGTTTGGTAGTATAGGCTAAATCTTCAATACTTTTTAAACGCACGTCGTGATACTTTGCATCTGTTTGTTTGCAACCAAACTTTGAGAAAGCTGGATATTTTTGGTAAAAACATATCTATCATAATTTAACCGCAGATTTGAATGTGAAATCAGTTTCGATTAAATTCGACAACTGGCAACAATGTTATGGGTAATTTCTGAATTCGATTGTTTTGTTGTTCAAAGGCATGTCAACCTTCTTGAGTTATTTGATGCCAAAGTCATCCTTTAAGAAGAACAGCCATGATGCTATTTAACCCATAGCTGGGAGGATAAGGGGATTCTCAGCTTTCTCAAGAGTATTTGTCTGAAAGTGAACGTAATAGAGCGACTGGAGTTCGAACTTGCTTACAACGATTCCGCAGTCCTGTGATTTTACCATTACGCCACGAGGACATCCCCCACTTTCTGCGTATTCCAACTTGTAAAAACACAGCTATGGTCAAATTATAGGGGAGACTGGAGTCCTTTAACCTTCTTAAGCCAACCAGTTTAGATGAAGGAAAACTCAAAATTCAAACCAGCAATACCCCACTAAAAGATTTACTTTGTGTCGCATCTTGCCCGTTGCAAAGGGATTTGGGTAAATTTAAAAGAAACAAGCTTATAGAATTTTCAAATCTTACATACACCACAACAATTACCTCTCTTGGCATTTAAAATTAATTCAAAACAGAAATAAGAAAGTGTTATATTGATGTTGTATTGTTTAGTTGATGCTAAATTACGCGAAAGAGAACAGAAAAAATTAAATCACGTTCTTTTTTCTTTTCTTTCTTCTTTTGTTAATAAAGAAATTTCGTTTTGATATATATTTCACTACGATCCATTTCTGAGTTGAAATAAATAAGATAGATTAATAAATAAGTGAACAGTTTTAGAAGAAATATATGATAAAATACATTTCTTACAATACTCCTGTATGTGCCGGTATGAGAGCGAATACGGAAACATAGGAGTATATATGGGCACACACACACACACACACACAAATATATATATATATATATATATAACCGACCTATTAGCATAATGGTTAGAGTTTGACAATGGTCTGGGAGACCGGGGTTCAGTCTCAGGTCGAGTCATACCAAAGACTCAAAAATGGTACTAGATGCCTCCTTGCTTAACACTCAGTATTATAAGGGACGGATCAAGGGCCCAAAAGGAGTCTCTCCGCCTTAATTGGTTGGTTTCAACCATTTAAATGGTTTCAAGAAACAAATTATAATAATCATTTATAAATAATTATAAATTTAAGATACGATTCTTAATAAAAGAAAAACATTGAACATCTATTCAGTTTCAAGTATTCCAATTCAATACTAATAATGCGTGCACACTTTTATAAATAAGAATAAAAGGCAAATTGCATCCTTTACAAATGGATAAGACCTTTACCAAAAGGAATGTACAGGGTATGATACTTAACTGCATCTAATGGTGAGTCTACAGTTCCCCTTTTCAATATTAGCGACCGGTTCACGCTGCACTTGAGCGATAATAGTAGTTTTGGTTCACTCTCTGGGTAAAATAAATCTATTCGAAAATTATTTGTATTAGATTGGAATTCTTTAAACCAAATAACTGATAAAACTCTATTATTATTATCATTATTATTTACTAATAAGAGTTTTTCACATCAGCATTAGCTGATGGTCTTTCACTGGAGTTTGGTTGATTGAAAGCCATGCCAAAATCCGTCTTCTTTTAAGCAATAATATGGTCTCATGTAACTAATGATAATAATCTTTCGTTAAAAGTTTTATCACCAAGTAACTATTAATAATACAAATACATTGTATACGGTGAAATAGTTTCTATTGTTCCTATCTAATACAAATATTTTTCAAACCGATCCAGTATACGTATAAATGTGACCCAAACAAGTGCTATCACTCAGGATCAGAGTAGACCAGGGAGTAATGGCTACATCTAGTGACTCTACACTAGCCAGAGCTGCACAATGTAAGTTTCAAAGATTTTGTTTAGTATCATATCCAGGACACCAGTTTTTTGGTGGTTACCTCTCTGTAAACAGTGCAACTGGTGTATTTTACACTCCATTGAGAGGAAGAGCCTGTTTTTAAAACCCGGGATCAAAACCAGTATCCATATTTTAAAACAATCATGTCCTAAGGAATTTTTCTTTTGACTGAGATCCTTAGACAGACACTCGCTCAGTCAGCTGGGACTAAGACTCCCTCCAACGAATGTTCTGGAGATGACACTAAACTATCTCATGGTGAGGCTCCATTTTGAGGCATTGAGAAATATGGAGTACCCCTTCATTGCCATTACTCCCAGGTCCACTCTGACCCAAATTTTTGTACCTGTTAGGGTGCTGTCTACAGGTCAAATAGGAGTGTTTAATCATTTACTAAACGTGAAACCATCAATGTTGAATAGAATAACTAGTATTAAATAGCAATACTTAAAACAATTGCATTTTGTACAAATAAAAATATTTGTGTAAGATATTGATACTGGAAATCATTTATTTGAGTGCACACATTTGAGACCTGATTCGTTTAAAGATAATGTTAAAGGTAACTTTATGACTTTTGAAAAACAAGGGTTGATATGCCGTAAAATTGGAAAAAAAACAAGGGTTGGTATGCCGTAAAATTGGAAAAAAAACAAGGGTTGATATGCCGTAAAACACAACCGATCAGAGAGACACACATATAAACGTACGATACAAATTTTAGCCTATTAGTATCGATAAATACTGAATGATTTCATAGAGCCTATTTCTTTGAGCGATAGCATAAACAGTAGATTCCCTCCAACTGAACTCCCTAACCTATATTCCAATTTGCATTCTAATTCAATTATTCAAATATGTGGACGTAAAATAACAAGGTTTACTTTCGAAAATTAATCAGATTCTGAAATTGTAAGTATAGAATCATATTTAACGAACCTTTATCGTTTGTTTTTGTTTTGTTTTACTTTTTGTGAGAGAAACTCACTTAATCAATCTCAAATATGATGATTTCCCAATGTTTTATTTCTGACACGAAATATTGTTTGTGGTCGATTTGCTTTCGGTTTTGATCGAGACAAACATTAAATGAGGAAACATAAGAAAAACAGGAATATTTACAACTCATTTTACCCTTAATAGACTTCTAGGTCTAAACTTTTCACCTGAGTTGAAGTTAGAGTTATGTATAACATTTGTTGCAGTGAGTCCAGCTAGAATAATAACTCTTTTAATACTTGTGCACTACAATAACCTTATAAATGCTCTATCCGCCCCAAAATAGCATACTGCTTGTACTTTTTCGCAAGCTCCCCCAAACTCATTTTATCAGTCATTGATAGAATGCAGAATCAAATCTCTGTATCTCTTCATTCCCTCATTCATCGGCAGACTGTTCTAGCTTTACTTCCATGGAAGATTTTCAGACTAACTGCGACCTCACGTACCATCAATCTGGGAGTTTCCAGTCAAAACCAAATTCTCCACGTCTTATCACGTCTATACTTTCTTGCTATCTCTCATTCACAGGAAAAGTTTCACACAAACAACTTCTTCTAAAGAACAGCTGAATTGGAGAACAGAATAGTTTTACAGCAGGATATGACTTTTAGTCAAAGGTTGATAATTATCATCTTCGTGCCTGAAACCATCCATAGATTCCAAATCCCATTTTCAATCATCTCTTACTGTTCAATCATTTTTTTTTAAATCATTTTCTATAAGTTATCTTTATATCACCGTTAGCTTAGCTTAGAGTGAACTTTAGTAATAGATTAACTACGATGTCACAGTCATGCAGGTAGCCTCTTCGCTACAGGGATTCCCTCATGAATAAAAAAAAAAGAAAGAAATTCAAAAATGTAGGAGGCTTAATATCGAATTAGAAAACTGGAGGAAAGGAGATTGTGCTATGGTAATATAACTGCTTACCTACTCTCTTGAAAACTATCTCAAGAAATCATGACTTTTACTTCCATTTGGATTTTAACCACCGGAGTCAAGAGAAAATACACTTGTAATTTTAGATCTCACTTTGCCAACTGTTTGACTCAGAAATATCGACGCTACGATTATTTTGTTCGAAGCGAATTTTCAATTAGAAATTCTCCAGCAACTACTGACGGCTAACTCTCTGCAGTCCGATTTCACTGAAAAATTTGGGCAATATTGCCAATATCACATAAGCATTGTTCTCGCCCAAACACCCAAGCCATATTTGCCTGGTTTATACTTTTTCAGATTATATATATATATATATATATATAATCGTCAACAATATAGTTTCCCCGAGAAAGTAACCATAATAAATTTTATTCCACCGAGCTTCTTTTAATGCAATGATAGACGACAATAGACTCATAGCTTACCAATTTATCTTTGTTTAACTTGATAGATGTCAGTGCTTCCGTTTCCCCATTTATTTATACGTTTCGATTTACCTATTTCCTTGCGTTTCTATTGCTTTTGAAATAACCACAAATATATGCAGCGTATTTTTATTCATCATCCTGAATTTCCGAGGAAAAATCTCTCCGTAGGAATTTTCATGTTGACAGGGACAAAAAGTGTCACAGGTAATTCTTTTTTTAAATGCAGATGCAGACTAACTTCTCCCTCAAAATGGAAGTACTGAAAGAATGAAAGTGTTTAAACTACAATATATAAACACACACACACACACACATACGTAAATGCATTTATATTATCAAGTCGAACTGATAGCACAGTTTTCTGACTCTCTCTTTTTCCCTTGCTATCCACCTCTAATATCAATGTCCTCTAGACCGCATCTCGTGTCTGCAGAGCTTATTTATGTATGTTCTTGATGGCTTGTTAACACTGGCGAGTCCATGTGTCGGATTCCATTGGAGAATGTCACTCATAAGTTCAGCAGTGCCTAGCTGTCTTGTTATTATTTCTTGGATGGTTTGTGAGATGGGAAGTTAGTGACCATACAGCAGATGTTTTATTCAAAACAGCACGTAGTATTTTTGTGTAGATTTCATATAGCGTCTTCTCCATTTGCTTCATAGCAGTCCAAGTGGTGCATCCATACAGTAGTACGGACACAACCACAACTTAGAAGAAATCCCATTTTGTTTTATTAGTGAGATCAAACTTTCATACGATCGATAACCTGTCAAAAGTTGTCTATTTCTTCACTATATGTATATTTGACATCACTTTCAGTCGATGAGATATGTGAACTAGTCTATTATTACAGAGGCTCCTTCTAAGTAAAAACACAAACTCTGTTTTATATGCATTCACCAAGAGGCCAATGCCTCTTGCTACTTGTTCTAGCCTATGCAGAGGGATTCGGCTGGAGCAGGTGTGTTTGCGAGAACGTTTGATCCCATGGGTAGTCTGAGTATGCCATTGATTCAGCAAAATATCATTTGTTCTTATTTTCTTTTTTATTGTGAAACCGTATTTTTATTAGATCTGTTGATGTTCATATTGCGTAATCGAGTTAGATTAGAAATATATATGGCGCTAATGTATCTCCTAGCAGGACTTTAGCGACACTATCGAAGAAGTCAGCATCACTATTGGGTGAATGAGCCATTGTTATCGTGTTTTTGTAAAGCATCAATACAGTGGCAACAGTTTCTTTGGGGAGACCATATCCTAAAAGTATTTGTTTTATCTTTCCTCTGTGTATGAAATCAATTTTTTTGGATAAAACTACGAACAATCAACTTATTTGGTCGAGGCCGGCAAATTTTCTGATTCTAATCATTTTTAGTCATGCGTAAAGTTCTTACTCTGTAAACTGTTTAAGTTAGATGTCTAGTTGGCAATAAACATTTTTCGGTAGGTTTATCAGTCATTTCGGAAGGGTTTCCAAGAAGAATTTTAAAAAGTTTTTCAACTTCTGACTTCTTTTATTTTTGCTTTTCCTTCCGCTGACTTCATTTACTGTCTGCCATACTAATTGGGATTGTCTACATGCAGCGAATTCTTGATTTTATTGATGCAGTCTTGAATGTATCCAGTTGTTCTTTTTGCTATGTTTTAGTTCTTTTTGGAATTTCTTAAGTTCTGTGCATAGGCATTTAATTTTTTTTAATACGTAAGAATGCTTTTTTCATGCCATCTCATTTTTTCCTGATTGCAATTAACTTCCTGGGAATTCTACATTTGGCTCTTGGTTTGGTTAGTTTGCACTCGGCAGCTGCTTCTATATGGGCAGTAACAAAGTTTTCATATTCGTCATTCATTCTCACACATACACACACACGCACATACAAGCACACACACACACACACACACACACACACACACACACACACACACACACACACACACACACACACACATATATATATATATATATATATATATATATATATATTTAATTGCTGATAAATTCCAGAATGATTTAACAGCTGCATGGATGAATATGCCTTTTGAATGGTAACTGATTGATAATGTCATATATAAGGCTAACTTTAGAAAGACAGATGATAATAATGATAACGACGGAAGAATATTCCCATGTGTCATTGAACTGAAATGTGGAAATAGAATTTATAAGTATAAGTTCAGCTTTACCAACATAAAATACACCTTCTGTGCTATATTTTCTAAACATATATAACAGATAAAAGATGAAAAAAACCACAATGTATAATGGAGATGATAAAAATTGCAGATTGTGTATGGAAGAAAAAAGATGCATCATGGAATATGCCGATCTAATGAATTGCTTGAAAATATGCGTAAATATATTAATGAATTAATTCTGATTGATTTTAAAATGTATTTTGCCGGTATTTGGACTGTTCTAAAATCAATATCTTTTCTTCCTATTTGTGCGTCTCACATGTAAAAACATCATGATATGTGACAAATTTTTCCCACCATAAATACAGTTGATTAGTAACTTTTTCTCCAATTTCCATCTGACGTTTTTATGATCCACATGAATCTTTTGACAACGAACATTTGTAGTACATAATTTTGATAATCAATATATATATATATATATATATATATATATATATATATATATATATAAAGATAAAGTATCGTTTAAAGAAAAATATCATTTTATTTTTTGTAGTATAATCAGTTGTCAGATATCTACCGTGCAAAACTGCATACGCAGAGAGATTTGATGAATTGAACTTGGAAATGATATTGATGCAGTAATTCTTCACATATTCTAAATTAAACGAATAGTAAATTATGTTAAGAATATAAGCCTTAGTAAAGTTGATGACCTTAAGGCGCAACTAATATATATACATATATATATATATATATATATATTGTGTGTGTGTGTGTGTGTGTGTGTGTGTGCGCGCGCGCACGCGCGCTCGCATGTGTATGTGTGTGTAAGAAGTATTAGGGATGAAAAACAGAAATGTAATAGGTCATATCATCATTATTAAACCACCAACGTTTTTAAAAAAAACTTATCTCATTTCGGAGAAGAAAAAATTGACGCATATTTTTTAAGTATACTTTAACCAAAACTGCATATTTTTTCTAATATATAAAACTGAATCATAAAATGAAAGGATAAAGCCGATTTGTTAAAACTTATTTGTTTTAATGTATTTTTGATACAAATATATGGATATCTGTTCTCAGTTGAATTTCGGTTGTGAACATAGTTTGAAAAAAAAGCTCTTTTGTGCTTTTTGCCTATTTTGACTTTTATCAGCATTGTATTTTCCAAGGAATTCTGTATAAGATAGAGAATCTTTGTCATTTTTAATATAGCGGCTATTCGCATCACAGATGTTGACTTTGATGGAGCCGAATTTAATTCTTCTTATCGATAGATATATCGTGCTGACGCAAAAGTTAATATTTCGTGCGTCTACTTTTTATATTTGAATGCTTTCTATGAGCAACAAGGATTGGTTTCTGTAGTAACTCGAAATACTCAATCACCACCTGGCGTCAAACTTAGGTCAGGAGTAGATAATTGAATATATCACGCATTTTCCACACAACAAGAGAAGTATTAACATATGAGAAAATTTCGAGATAGATGATTTGAGTGTCCACAAATATTTTCGTTGATACAATCTTCTAGATATAGTATCTTTAAATGATCCAGTTTCTTCTGAAAGTATTCGGACCACAGTAATTGTGTTCTCTTCTATCTTGCATGTTAAAGCATCATAAGCAACGAGTTAAAAGTCTTTATACTTAACCAGTTTTAGGCAGTACGATGAGAAATTGTTTCATCTCCTTCCTCTTTCCGTATTTTGTCAACAGCTTCGGCAATTTTGAGGTCAATTTTGTAATAATGATAATAATAATAAACCTACAACATCGCAGGAAAAGATAAATCACCAAATGTACATGGACGACATCAAACTGTTTGCCAAAAATGAAAAAGAATTGGAGACTCTAATACACGCAGTCGGGATATAGGGATGGTATCTGACATAGAAAACCGCGCTAAAAGCGGAAAACGTGACATTACGGACGGAACGAAACTACCAAATCAAGACAAAATTAGAACGCTTGAAGAGAAGGAAACCTACAAATACTTGGGGATATTGGAAGCTGATACCATCAAACAAGAGGAAATAAAAGAAAAAATTAAGACTATTTCAAAAGAACCAGAAAGTTACACGAGACAAAACTATAATTGAGCTGTCTTCCCGTAAGATATTCGCGATTATTCTTAAAGTATACCAGAGAAGAACTTTAAAAAATGGACCAGAGGACAAGAAAACTAATGACAATGCATAAGAGATGACGTTGAGATACTACATGTGCCAAGAAAAGAAAGAGGAAAAGGACTTGCCAACATTGAAGAGTCAGCATCAATACAACGACCTGAATACTACATACAAAAGCGTGGAGGAATACTGATTAGAGCCACCAGAAACAATACTAACAACACGAGAATAAATAGAACAAAGATAACCAGAAAACAAAAATAGGAAGAAAAATACCTCTATGGACGTTTTAAGCGACTAATAAGCAACATCTCACTTGAGAAAACATGGACATGGCTAACAAAGGGAAACTTTAAGGGAGAAACTGAGTCTCTCCTGATAGCAACACAAAACAACGCCATGACCAATCATATCAAAGTAAGAATGGATAAGACGCAACAAAACAGCAAATGTAAGTTATGTGGTTATAGAGACGAAACCATCAATCACATAATAAGCGAATGCATCAAATTAGCACAGAATGAGTATAAGATTAGACACGACTGGGTGGGTAAAGTGATCCACTAGGAATTGTGCAAGAAATTTCATTTTGATCATACGAATAAATGGTTTATGCACAACTGAACATCTGTCTTGAAAAATCACACACAAGCTCCTCTGAGATTTTGACATATAAACGGATCACTTAATCTCGGTCAGATGATCAGACCTTATAATAATCAACAAAAAAAGAGAACATGTAAAATTGTGGACTTTGCTGTCCCGGCTGACCACAGAGTAAAATTAAAAGAAAGTGAAAAGAAGGAGATATACCTCGACTTTACTAGGGAACTGAAGAAATATGAAAGTGACGTTTATACCAATTATAATTGGTGCTCTTGGTACACTCACTAAAGGATTAATAAAGAAACTGGAGGACTTGGAAATAAAAGGACGAGTGGAGACCACTCAAACTATTATATTATTGAGATCGACAAGAATATTGAGAAGAGTCCAGGAGACTTGAGGAAACTTGCTGCCACTCAGACTCCAATGAAAGACCATCAGCTAATGGTGATGTGAAAAACTCACAAGAAGTAACATGTAATAATGATAATGATAAAACTAATGATAGAGCACTCGAAATGACCGGGGCATGGGTGCGAATAGGAAAACTAAAACAAGAAAGGAATTCATTATTAATTGTAGCCCAAAGTCAAGCCAAAAAATATGTAAAAGCTAGAACAAATAAGAGAGAATAGCAAGTGGTTAGTGAGAGAGAGGGAGTAACAGCCACATAATAAGCGAATGCTGCAATCTGGTACGGACAGAGGGAACACGGACCGGAACGATTTGGTGGGGGGGGTGATCCACTGAGAATTGTGCAAGGAACCAAAATTTAACCATACTGACTAATGGTTCCAGTACAAAGCAGAAATTTTATAAGAAAATTGTTGTATCCTTAAAAAGGATACAATCAGACAATGTTGAGTGGAAAGGAACAGTCAACACGTTCGTAGATAAAAGGGAGAGAGTTTTATTGCAAGAGAGTTATAATAAGACAGACAAGGAATAGTGAGGCACGCTTCTAATTTCCGAAGCAAGGACAAGTATTATGCCGTGCTCACTGTATATATAGTCACTGATATCGTCAGTCCATATGGCTAAGAAAGAGAGAGAGAGAGAGAGTGTGTGTGTGTTACAACAAAAATGAAATCCACAAAAATGAAATCCACAAAAATGAAATCCACAAAAATCCTCTGGGATTTTTTCGATAAAAACAGATCACTTAATCCCAGCAAGAATAATACACACAGTTGCAATCAACAAGAATAAACTGATGTGTCAGTTTGTGCCATTGTAGCGGATCACACAGTTGAATAAAAGAAAAGAACTTAGCTAATATATTGACCTGGCTAGATCATTAACAAAAATTGTAGAATATGAAGGTGATAGATTACTATCACCTTCATATTCTACAATTTTTGTTAATGATTATCGGAGTTATCAGAACAATCCCCAACAACTAAGAAAAGAATGAAGGAAGTAGAAATCCAATTAAGTCCTTGGTAGCCCAGGAGACCTGATGTTGAGATCGGCTGAACTGTTGAGAATTGAGGAGATTTTCAGTCACTTGGACTTGAAGAAGAGGAGTTGCTACTTGTGTGAAAGGTCACAAAAATTCCTAGACCTTGTTTGAGAGCTAAAAGCGCTACGACCATGAAGAGTAAGTTGTAAACTTTATTGCAAGAGCTATGGAAAACTACAACGCTGCTTATTGACCTCCAGACAGATCCGTGAAGTTGGGGGTTTCTAAACAGGATCTTCCAGTTGTGTAAACTAGAGAACAGCAGAAGCAGGTCACATAGGTTGAAAGCCGGAAGGTGAACCAGAAGGTGAACCGGAAGGAACGCGTTGGCTTTATGAAGTTATATACACTTGTAGTCACACACAGAAGGGTCAGTCGGGCTGTCAGAAGGGAGTCGGATTCGGAGAGCGGTCGGCCAGTGTCCAAAGTGGGGTGGCGAGCCCTGGTGGCCCCCGGCTGTGAACCCCGTCAAAGAAGCAAAACAAAGCAACGTGGGTTAAGAAAAGTGTCAATATAGCTGCCCTCCGTCAGTCAAAGTCCCGGGTCCCTCGTCTTTGTCTCTTTCTCACATTTACAGCCAGTTTGATCCTTTCAATGAATAAAGAAAAGAAATTATATTTTTATAAACTCGGAGAGACGGAAGAAAAGAAAAAATGGAAATGAAAGAAATTAATTTAGAGAAGCACATCGTAGAAAAGATAGAAAATCAAGAAAGAAGGTAGAATTCAACTCATCAAGAAAATCGAAAACGAAAAAGCTGGAAAGAAACTGAAAATAATCAAGTTCAAAGACAACAACGAAAATTGAAAAGAAAAGGGAATTAAAGAAAAAGAGAAGAAAAGAAGTCGAGGCAAAATTTTTAAAAAAAGGTACTTAGCTCATTCACAAAATCTTGTATTTTTTGTCTTATCTGTCTCCTTCAAGGTTCTAAGGGTTCACATACTAATAGAACTTAACTAATTACAAAAAAAAAAAAACATTGGAAATCTTAATGAGTGCCGTAAATTTAACATATTAAAGGTTTGATACTGACTACTACTATTTATTAGTTTAACCGGGGTTTGGAAGAGAAAGAGAGAAAAGAAAGAAAAAGAAAGATATATACAGGCAGTTTGTCGTGCGGACAAAAGAAAAATAACGTTTCCATGAAACGTCAAAAGGATAAGTTTGTAATAACAAAACTTTAGACATTGCAATTTTTACCTTTAAAGAATGAAATTTTAGCGTAGATTGTAATAACGAGTTGTAACGTTGGGATTTGAAATTTTCATGAATGAAAGTTGTAAATGAGCGCAGGGAAGTAGTAATGTGATATTGGGGAGGGTTTTTTCCAATTAAATTCGGTTCCTATGTTCGATATTTTAGTACGAATGTGGTGTAAGGTCAGGCGGGAGATCTTTTCACCATTGGACCCGTAGTTAGGTGTGCGGGACGGAGCCTGTGACGGAGCTGTGTCCATGGATAGATCGAAAAATTTGTGGAAATCGAACGTACTATTGGTTATTTCCCAAGGATGGGATCGAAAAGTTTTGGGTACAATTAAGTAGGCCAGACCAGTATTTTGTTGAAGATGGAATGTGATCGTACTCATGAGATGTATTATTGATTATCTCCCAAGAATGGGATCGAAAATTTTGGGGTACTAGTAAGAGGCCAGACTAGTGTTTTGTTGACGACGGAATATGTGTGTACTCATGTGTTGGAGGAAGGTAGGTGTGGACATGGCCGACCCTTGAGTTGTATCATGGTTTGCGCTGAGTCTCCGGACGGGGGATTCGAACCAAGATTAGGATAAGAAGAAAGTACACTAGTTAACTATTGGAAAATTTGATGAATGATGGTCGATGAAAAAGGAGAAGGTTTATTTTGTTTGAAAAAAAGGGGTTCCTGGAAAATTTTATCTGATCTTTGGAGGTAAGGGGAGAACGTATGCTGTGTTGTTTTGGTCAGAATTGGAAAAAGGGGAAGAAATGATATCTGGTTACGAACCATGCTTATTTTGGGGAGATACTTTATAGAAATTGGATAAAGGGAGGCACGCGAACCTGTATTAGCGTTGATTAACCGAAGGTGGGGACAGAGCGCGAGTAAGAGATGTAAACATTGAGAAGTAGTGATTTGCAGATATAGAAAGAAGACAGAAATTAAGAAAGAAATGTATAGAAAATGAGCCATTGAACAGTGAAAAAAAGAACAAAAAGACAAAAAAAAAAAAAAGCAAACAAACATTTTTTTTTTGTTTGCTTTTTGTTTTGTTTTTGTCTTTTTGTTCTTTTTTTTTCAGAGAGGAGCAGGTGGCTCCTGGTGACCCCGGCTGAGAACTCCGTCAAGAACCAAAGCCGAAAGGCCCTGATTATAGAATTACAACGTGGGTTAAGAAAAGTGTCAATATCGTAGTCCACTGTCATTTAAAGTCTTGCTCCGTCGTCTTTGTCTATCACATTTACAGCCAATTTCCTCCTATTCGAATAACAAAGAAGAGAAAGTATATTTTCATAAACAAAAGCGTTATCGACTCTTCATTATAACGCTATATAACACAAACCCTTGCAGTTTGAGCTGAGGTGAAAAATCACTAGAAAGCTTATCCTAAATGCGGAATTTCTGCTAAATCCAGTGAGACCATAGATCATAATGTAGCTGGAATAGATGTTCATTTACATCAGATAAATATCTTAATAGGTATAACCGAATTAGCCAATACTTGGACTGAAAGAATTGTAGGCACTTAGGGTGGAAATGACTGAGAATTATTCTGAGTATACACTAAAACCTGTGACTGAAATAAATGATATAAGAATTCTCGTAGATATCACAATATCCTACCAATGGTCGGTTAGCCTTCTTCGCTAACCAATAGCTAAGTCATCGTAGCCATGAAGCAGGTTGCCATGATATAGAAAGCTGAACTTACTATTAAATAAGCATTTCAATTCGTACTATATGTCCTCCAAGTTGATGCCTTGAACCAAATCTAAGTTAGTTTTAAAAGGGCATTTCTATGTAGTGTTATAGCAACTAGTCTAAGTAATGAATTTGATCATCACTGGATGATCCATACTTACAACCTAGTGACATATCTAAAACTAGTTCAATTTTTTTAAGGAGTCCTCGAATGTTATGAACTCATCTATAAAAGTGCCGTTATATTGTTGAAAAAATAGCTACCGAAAGATGACTTTAAACACAATCAACCAGCCACCTGAGCTCATAGCATTTGTAACCGTACATAATAAGGACCTTATACGCGAGAGAACATAGATATTACCATAGCAAACTAGAACTAAAATACCATGGTAATACCGGAAATGGATAAGCATTTGTTTCGGTATTTGCAGGAAAAGCTCCGTCAATGCCTTCTTCTGCTTGCTCCAGGCGATGCAGACAGGATTCAGCTTTGTTTGTAATGCTTTGCTTTTAAATCGTATCTGAAGTCGACAAAATGCTTTGGAAAAAATAGAACGGCTTTCGGAGAAATCGATATACGTCACAGATTCTGACTATCAGTCGAATCATCAAAGAAGTAAGTACAAAATATCTCGAGGTAACGCGATTGTTCGTAGATTTATCCAAAAAAATTAATTTCATACACAGAGGAAAGATAAAACAAATACTTCTAGGATATGGTCTCCCCAAAGAAACTGTTGCCACTATATGGATGCTTTACAAAAACACGATAACAATGGCTCATTCACCCGATAGTGATGCTGACTTCTTCGATAGTGTCGCTAAAGTCTTGCTAGGAGATACATTAGCGCCATATATGTTTCTAATCTAACTCGATTACGTAATACTAACATCAACAGATCTAATAAAAATACGGTTTCATGATTAAAACAAGAAAACAAGAAGCAAATGATAATTCGTAGAATTAATGGCATACGCAGACTACGCATGGGATCAACTGCTTCACGCAAACACACCAGCTCCAGCCGAATTCCTCCAGCATAGCCTAAAGCAAATAAAATTCATGTGTTTTAAACAAGATGGAACCATCATCACTTTAAGAGGAAACCTCTGAAATTAGTAGACAAGTTCGGCAGCAATATTTCATCTACTGAAAGCGATGTCAACATAAGTATGACGAAGGAATAGACTACTACTGACAGATTGTCGATCATATAGAATTCTGATCTCTCTTATAAAATAAAAGTGGATTTCTTCCAAGCTGTGACTGTGTTAATACTACAGTATGAATGCACCATCTGAACAGTAATGAACTTCAGGGAGAAATGGCCGGATGGAATCTTAACAAGAATGATATATGCTGTTTTAAGCAAATCCTGAAAGCAACACCTCACAAAGCAGCAACTATACAGTCACTTACCTCCCATCTCATGAACCATCCAAATAAAATGAACAAGACATGCGGGGCACTGCTAGAAGAGTAGGGAAGAACTCGTAAATTATATTCTCCAATGGACTCCTATATAGTGTTTGCTTTCTTTGTTTAATGCTATGTCAACCTTTTTGGGTTATTTAATTCCAAAGCCATCCTTTTATAAGAACAGTAGTGGTACTATTCAGTTCATAGCTCGGGTGGGGATAAGGGGGTTCTTACATTTAGACTAATTGTCAGGTATAAGAGGTATACTTGAAATAAGCTTTGGAGTAAAGGCCTGTAGAAAATGAAAATACCTTTTCTATATCCTGATAGATAGATAGATTAGGAAAAAAAAAAATGCTCACACGAGAGTAAACAGGTAAATACTGTTTTCAAGCAAACGTTTTAAAACCTATGCAGACATATTCCAGAACGTATATTCAGTCACCCCCATCCCCAGCAACTACACCCTACATCTACCACGGATATGCAAAAAAAGGACAAATACCAGCGCTTATATGCATGAATGTCCAGTGTAACCAACTGACACAAAAATTGAATAACATTTTCCATTCCTAATAACAGAAAAGCGCATGTGTCTACCGAGATTTTCACACCGATTATTTTGAACATAGCCACGTAGTGGCTCATGTGTACGCATGTTAAATCAGACGTATACGTCCAATATATAGAAAAAGCTAATAGATTTTTAAGCTAGCATTTATAGTGGCGCCACCTTGAAGTACCCAGCGTGGCTGTCGATTTCATTGTTCATTCTTCAGTCGTAGCAGAGTGAATAGTTTATAAGTCCGGACCTGTCTCAATGGGAAGAGAGCGCGAATAGCGTTCCGCGCGAAAACTATTTCACGCCAAAATCTAATGTTACAATGAAAATCAGAGACTGATTGATTGCCTCGAGGGGACAGCAAAGCAAGCGAACGAGGAAAAGAAATGATATCTGATATGATAGAGAAACTAAGCTCATCAACTTTGCTACACAGAGAGAGAGAGAGAGATAAAAAGCAAGTTGCAAATAAGGTAGAAAGGACGGGGAAAATAATTGTATGAACGTTAGCAAATGGAGACAATAGGAGAACAACAAAAAATTTACAGAGAAAGAAACATTTTGTGAAAGAAGACCTACAGATAGTTGAAAAGAAAAAGCTTTAAAGTCTTTTTTTTAGCGGGAAAGAACGCTTAAAGAAACAGAACTGAAAAAGAAAAAAATAAATGAAAGATATATGAAGATAAAAACGGGAAAGACGTTGAAAAGAAAATTCAAAAAAATGATAAAACAAATATAAGTACTTTTAAAATGTCTTATTTGCCGCCTGTTTTGACCAAAAGGGAGAAAACCTTTTGGTCTTCCTTATTCAAACCACAAAATTCCCATTACTATTCGTTAAAATTTCCTTTTAGTGAATTCAAATTGCTATGTAAATTACTTATCACAATTCTGATACACAGCATTGAGCTATCGTACACTTTTTCGTCTTATTTCCCAGTTTCTTCTTATGACTCTTGTTTTTATCGAAACCAATAAAAAAAATTCGATTCTACATTTGGCAAAATCCCAGCCTCATGAGATTTTTTTAGATTTTGTATTTATTCATTTTTTTTCTTTTTCTTTTTTTTTTTTTTTTCGACAAAAAATATATCAATGATTTTTCCCGCCTTCTACCTTGATCTTATGGTAATTCATTGGCATCAAATGACAACATGGCTGCCTGAGTTAATTCTCTTCAAATTTCTATTTACCTTCTTATTTTTCTTTTTTTTTAAAGCTTACCGGTCAATACTTCCTATCCTGTGTCTGACTGTCAAAAATTCCCATACAGTAATTCCCACGTCAGACTTAATTGAGAAATATTGGAAAAGGTTATTGTTTCCCTGGCAACAAAATAAATTCAGAGATAGAGAATTATTGTTACCTAAAAAGAAAATCACCAACTCTCACTGGAGAAAACCAAGCTTGCCTAGTTTTCATTATTTTTGTTTATCACCTACGTGCAAATAATTACACGTGTGATCACTATCTTTTCTACCAGTCTCTTTCTCTCATATATATGGCTGTAAGAGAAAAATTGATATAACGTCTTGTTGTCAGGGTCCATAATAAGCCGACTGCATATACTACCGTGGTGGTCATTTAAATATATATATATATATATATATATATATATATATATATATATATATATATTATCAATTTCGATGTAGGCGAGATCAACAGTTCAGTTAAAGATTTGAACAGTTGCTCTATCTACACTGATGATTTATTTATAAAGGTGAAAGTCTGTGTAGAACCAGTCACACTTTTTATATATATATATATATATATATATATATATATATTTCACCATGCCGTCCAAATTTTAAAAAGAGTGTTGCTTTCCTAAAATCCTGTCATATGATTGTGTTTTTTTCTTTAAAAAACGCGTGAAACAAATATTAAACCATTTGAGGTAGTTATTATTTCAGCTCTTATATTCATCTGCTTCTTGCTATTCGAGCATCTTATTTTAGCCAACCTTCTTGAACAATTGTTTTTCTGTGCATATATATATATATATATATATATATATATATATAGAGAGAGAGAGAGAGAGAGAGAGAGAGAGTATGTGTGTGTGAGACAGAGAGACAGAGAGAGACAGTTTGCATTTCACATAGAGCTAATACTCATTGGGAAAGGCATGTAAACAATTATTCTCCATCCAGTAATGGATAGATACTTGGGCAGACTGGGCTCTTCAACCTCGGTATGGCAACTGATCTAAGAGGATGAATTTCTGAATCCAAACCTGTTAAATTTCGCTAAGACAGATAGTTACGTTGTATCACTATTCTTCAGAGTGGCTACACACGCAACATGCTTCAACCTGGGATCGAAACTCGGCTGGCTTTAAAACGGATATATATATATATATATATATATATATATATATATATATGTGTGTGTGTGTGTGTGTGTGTGTGTGTGTGTGTGTGTGTGTGTGTGTGTGTGTGTGGTTGTCAGTCTGTCTGTCTGTTGGAGGGGTGTGGATGCTCGTTTGGTGTAATGCTTATTATCTTAAGAAAATTAATTTGACAGAGATGAGAAATGTTTGAAACTTTTTTTTCTCCACCCTGTCAGCTACACGCAAAATAATAGAGCAGATAGATAGGTTAGCTGAAGAATTCAAAATGTTAGGAATCTTATTCCTCAGAATCTGTGTTATATATATATATATATATATATATATATATATATATATTATATATATATATATATATATATATATTCTATGACTGCATTTTCAATTTTTTCGAACAATTCTATGACTGCATTTTCAATTTTTTTCGAACAAAATTTAAGTAAATTAATCGTTTTTAAACCTTCACGCTGTCTGACGAATGTGTAAAGTATGAAACCCAGGGCCAGAGACACTACCAAATAATATATATTATATATATATATATATATATATATATATATATAGTTATATATATATATATATATATATATATATATGTGTGTGTGTGTGTGTGTGTGTGTGTGTGTGTGTGTGTGTGTGTGTGTGTGTGTGTGTGTGTGATAACATTTTCCTATCTATCAATCAATTTATCTATCCATCAAACTATCTATCTATGTATATGTATATTTATATATATATATATAGTGTGTGTGTTGTGTGTGTGTGTGTGTGTGTGTGCAGTATTTCCTCTTTTAGACATGTAAAGTCTGCCAATTTATATATATATATTATATATTATAGTATATATATATATATATATATATATATATATATATATATATAAAAGTATTTTGTAAATTACTTGAAGCACTGCACAAATTATTTGAGTTAAATTACTTTCCAAATAAACTTCATCGTCAGAGACATATTTTTATAAATCAACTCAATGTTGGAGGTTCAAATTTTTTTTGAACGTTGTAAACATGGTGCCACGTAGGGTGTTAGAACGCCACATTGGCTGTTGTAACCATAGTGCTACATGTAGTGTTTAAATGCCCTTTGGAATAGACGTGACTTCAGTTGTCCTAATCAATTTCATTTTTTTTTATCTTATTTTTATTTTTATTTTGTTTTTGTTTTTTTTTAACTTACATATGTATTTAATAGACTCAATTACAAAATACTTTAAATTTAAAATATCTAATACACTCATATTACAAATATTTAAAAGATTCAAATTACAAAATACCTTTATCCCTACACCTGTACGAGGCAGAATTTGCAATTACTAAAAAATCTATTCTAATTATCGGAAATTCGTGCTCAAATTCGTCGCCGAAACCACTTTTTCAAAAGATGCCTCAAGAATAGCATAACTTCTAATACCATCAGGAATAATAAACTTCCAATATAGTTAAAGCTGCCAAAGCATTCAACTTTCACTGGAGTACCTATATAAATTTTGTATGAAGAAATCACAACATTTACACCTCACTCTACGTGAATGTGAGAAAACACTACCTAAACTATCTATAACTTCCAGATCAGTACTTAATACAACTTTGTCTGCTATCAACCAATGCTACCACAACTGTGTTGACTACAACAAGAAACGTCTAATAAAAAATACACATGATTACAAAAAAAAAGCAATGCCGACGTAATATTACCCCACAGATTCTGACAAAAAGCATAATATGCTATAATCTAATAATATAACTTTAACGACAACATCCCAGGTAGCAGACCAAACAAAATCTCTTTCTAACAATGAATTAAAATTACTCCGTCTCGAACTTATTTATTTATTATGACACAAAAATCGGATGATAAAACATAACTTGATATTGAAACCAATTTCTGCAGGACCGCCTACCAACTAAAATGATTATTTAAAATCCAGAAGGAATTTAATACAACTACCAATTGGCCTCATGAGTAGAGTGTTCACTAATGGTCCAGGAGACCGGGGTTCAATCCCAGGTCGAGTCATACCAAAGACTCAAAAAATGGTACTTGATGCCACCTTGCTTAACACTCAGCATTGTAAGGTAAGGAGCAAGAGTAAAGTGGAGCAATCCATGAAATGGAATAGCACCCTCCACTACACCTTGGTGTAGAAGCTATTGAAAAGAAAGCCTTAGGGTCCCTCTCGACTAAAGTCGCCAACTTTACTTTTTACTTACCAATACTAACACATTTCCTATTTACGCTTTGGATCACCCAATTCACCCACCTCCTGCCAACAAAGAACAAGACTCTAAACTATCAAGACTTAAAGATCGATATTCTCGATACTTAGAAAATACAAAAGAATACCTCAAAATTAATCCAGTACACAACGACACATTCTATCAACCATGAGAAATAAGGAACTTTTATATCTACCCTCCGATAAAGGTAAGGAATTCTACGTCATCTCAAAGAACACTTATAATCAATGGGCTCTTGATCATCTTAAAGATAACAACATTTATTCTGAGGTTACAGGCATTCAATCAACCCAATTAGAAAATCCAAACAATAATGCATTGACTAACATCTGTAAACGGAGGAATATACCAAATAAATAATAGTATAACTTTATTACCCGAAATAACAAACTACCCAGTTTCTACCACCTCATCAAAACATAAAACTGACACAACAATCCACATTAGACCTATCATTTCCAGCTTAGAAGGATCTCTTTATAAAATATCATGGCTTCTCGAACAAATATTGAAACCTTTGTTTCCCACCTTTTCAGGACATGTTAAAAATTCTGATGAAGTCATCCACAGACAAACACAACTAAATACATAACAACTTAAGCAAAATAATTATGCATTCAACTTGGATGTAATCTCCCTCTACACCACAGTACCAGCCCACCCAGCAATCGATATCATATCAGAACATATAATCTCCAAGATCTTAGATTGTCACAAATAAACAGCAACAGATATACACCAACTATTATCCATTATAGTAGACAATACTTACTTTACTTACAATGGAAATCCCAACAAACGAATATCAGGGCTACCTAGGGGATCCAGTATATCAGGCATACTAGCCATTTCATATATGGACCAACTACAACATCAAGCACTATCCATCTGCCCATCATACATATTCTTCACAATAGACGATATACTTATGTTGACATCATCCAGGGAAGAAACTACCGCCATATATGAGAAGTTCCAAAACACGGAAAAACATATTCAGTTTAAGATAGAACATCTCTATCACTCCTAGATTTTAAAATGCAAATATCACCAACTGATAAAATTTACACTAGTTTCTATAGAAAACCCAACACTAAAAACGTATTTGTGCATTTCAAATCAGTACTTCCACTCAGTGCCAAAACAAATTACATTAGAAATGAAATTAAACGAATTCACAATAGATGTAGCGAAGAGAAAGACAAAATTACACACACCACACACTTTATAAACATCCTCAGAAACAATGATTATCCAACATCAATCACACGACATTTAAATAATAAGAAATTAAGGGAACTACATAGAACTCCTAACGCCTGTTTCCTAAACCTACCACATTTCAGTGAAATTATCACCAAAGAAATACGTAGGGTTATTTACAAGGAAGGGCTGCATATACAACTGGCTCACTCCGGACCCTCACTACGCTAATACCCAAGGAAGAAAACTAACAATACTATCCCAACATGCACTTAAGCCAACTGCCCAATAAAATATTCAAATATATACCAAAAGCCTTACACTACTTATCGTTTAATTTGATTAAAATGCCATAATTTATATACAGACTCCTCCATAGCAGAATGAAAGAACACCTCAACACACGGGAATCCTCATTCCAGAAACATTTAATTAAATGTAAAAATAATGATAATAATATTTCCATTAAAATAGAAGCAATAGAACATAATGTTGGTAATCTCAGAATTAAGGAGGGGGCTTTATTAATAGCAAAGTTACACCCTCAGATTAACAGTAGGTTAGAATTAAATAATGAATATATCATTAATTAACATGCACATTTTGAATACATATTTAAGTTTAAAAAATAGAATTAAAATAAAAATAAAAATAAAATAAAATTGATTTAAATTGATTAGGACAAATGAAGTCACGTCTATTCCTCATGGCGCTTAAACATCCCCATGGCACCATGGTTATAACACCCAACATGGCATTCTAACATCCTACGTGACACTATGTTTACAACGTTAAAAAAAAATTGAACATCCAACATCGAGTTCATTTATAAAAAAAAGTCTCTAGCGATGAAGTTTTACTTTGAAATTAATTAAACTCAAATGATTATTATTTCGCATTGCAATAGCCTTCTAAATTAATTTAATATATATCTATAATTGTTTAAAAAAGAAAACTATATATATATATATATACCACAAATTTTATTGGTCTTGGTCTTGCGGATATTGATGGCTGTCGTGGTGCTAATAAGGATGAACTCTTGGTAACCTTGATGGGGTTCGTTGTACTGCGCACGCTGCAAATCTGAATATACATAAATATAATAAATGAAAATCGACCTTCGTAGACAGAGCTGGGTAGCTACATAGATAGATAGATAGATAGTAGAAATCAATTCTTTCTTTACTATCTGAAAATAAATGTTTCCAATAGCAATACAAGAGATCAATATATAGTTATTGTCTGATATTTTTGTACTGGCTGACTAGCTAGGCAAAGAGCTCGAATAAATTTATTGACAATGTTAACAAATATCAAATTTATAATCAGCTTTGTAATTTTTTTATCTCTCATTTTAAATATCCTACGTACTTGTTTAGTTTTAACATAAGTATCAGCCAACACTTGCTAAATTTCAAATGCAAGCACACCTCCTCTATAATTTTACACTCCCTTTAGTATTTCAAATTATCTTGATAATGCTGGTAAAATGATTTATGGTTGATCCTGTCTATTACCTGTTCGTTTAATCATGAGTAAACTATAATATATTAAGGGTGTCGCATTTCCGTCATGTATTGATTTGTCATAAAATCGTTGTTATTCCTTTTGGGGGTTTTTTGTTTTGTTTTTTTAATATATTTTAGTGGTGCCATTTACTGTGTGTTTAGGCGTGATTGACAACATTTTACATTTATTGGCTGCTTTAATCAAAACTTGGCATGATATCTTCAGTTCTGATGACATCAATGATTGATCCCACCTGATATAATGATTTGCGAACAAGTCAACTCACAGGATTCCCTATAATTCAGGTTGGGAGATTTGTATATACAGGTTGGCTTTCCTTAGTACTTGACTAATCTTATTATTTTGGGGGACAGAAATTATTTTGAATTTGCTTCTAAATTCGATACTCTCTATTCAAGTGAAGAGGAAAAGGAATAAAAAATGTTGATTTTTAAGGCACACAAATATTCACCAATTATTCAAATTAATGCTGCATATACTTATTCCAAAGCACTCATTACACATGTGGTCATATTCCTTTACAGCAATATCTCATCTGCCGAAATTGTGTTACGACATAGGGAAAGCTGAGACTACTTCTGACAGGTTTTCGATCATATCGAAATCTGATCTCCCAGATAAAAAACGGGATTTCTTCCGAACTGTGGTCGAGTCAGTTCTACTGTATAGATGCACCACCAGGAATCTAACAAAACGTATAGAGAAAAAGCTAGGTGGGAACTAAAAAAGAATGCTACGTACTGTTTTGAACAAATCCTGGAAGCAGCATCCTACAAAGCATCATCCAATCCGAGTAAGATGAACAAGATATTCTGGGAACTGCTTGAGAAGCAAAGACAAACTTAGAAGCGACATTCTCTTATAAAGTCCTACAAATGAATACTCTAGTGTTGGCCGACCAAAAAGACTAACATAAATTAATTAATTCGTCGTGTAACGGGTTTTGTCAGAGAAAATGGACACGGCGACCCAAGTTCAAATCCAGGACGTGGCTGTTTGCATTTCACATAGAGCTAATACCCATTGTGAAAGGTTTGCACCCAACTATTCTCCATCCAACTAAGGGTAAATAATCGAGTATAATTAATTATACTCGATTAATTAATGGATTCATGCTTTTTATCGTTAAGTTAAAGGCAAACAACCTCATCTAAAATTTGAACCCGGATCACCGATTTCATTTCCTACGATGATAACCGTTACGCTAAGCGGGTAATAATGTATATAAGGAATGTATTTATTTTTGCACTGTTATATATTCAAATTTTTTGGTAGTGGTGGTGGTGGTGATGAAAAAGAATATGAGTAACTGAAGGGGAAAATGAGGAAGAGTTATTGAATGGGTATATGATGTTAGAAAATGTTGGTTGTTTATATAAAGGATGCTATGATGGCTGATAAACTAAAGCTGGTCGTAATTTTCAAGGTAGTGCAGTTAGTGATGGTGTTAACTATGAGTTCAAGAAGATATAAATAGAAAGGAGATTGACTATGCAAGCGGTGATTAAGATCTTGTAACAAAGCTCTGATTGCTTAAACAGAATTAGGAAGCAAGTTTACAGCATTCTTCAAATTAATGTATTAACTGACGCACCAACATTGAAATAGTGTATTTGCAAAAGATTTATGTTAAAAGGTTCGAGCCAGCCGTGTAGATCAGCGAAGGAAACGAATGAGCAATAAATTAGATTGTCCGGAAATAAATATCGTTGATAAGCACAACATTTACAAGTTAAATAACGATGCACTCACTGTCGCAAGTAATTTATGGCATTTGTCGCATAGGTGATATAATTACTTGCCATCTGAACTCTTTTCAACTCAACCAAGAAACTCGAACAAGAAAGGCTTTTGTTTGATGATTCTCAGCTACTTCAGTATCAAATATTAAGTAACTTCAGAAGTCAGTTGAGAGATAAAGACTAACCATAGACTTGTAAGTCTCAACTCTGCCTTCGTTACCCTCGAGGTTGGTTGGTACACAGGAGGGTAACGACTGCGTCCGAATTGGCGTTTAATTGAGTCTCGGACTCCAAATATGTAAGCGATGCATTGCCGTTGAGGGTAGATTAATTTAGACAGTACCCATAGTTACGTTCCATTCTGCCTTTAACAATATTATCAAATGTTATCTGGGCGTAGCTGGTTTTCCCTCGCAATTTTAAATGGTTTGATTGGATCGAGGGAGCAGCAAAGGACGGATGGCATAATATTTTTTCATTTCCAGGTTTTAGGTCTTTTATATGTGATGTGACCTGCAACGATACTTTCTCGAGAGATAATTTGATTGAATCGGCAACGGATGCAGGTGTCCGATAGCTGAAGATTGTAAACTGCCCAGGGTACCGATCGCTTTCGACCAGATCTCATTTTTGTACCAACTGTTGTTAAAACAACCAATGTACCAACCCCTCAAAGATTTATTCTCAGACTGCTGATATTTTTGTTCCTATTGCAGTTGGAATTTTCATTGTTCCAGGCATTCGAACAGCCTCCTAACTCCTCTAGGGACAGCTAGTTTAATGGCTGTTTCAAAAAGTTTCCTTTGCCATTCTTTGCGGCAAAGCATTTTTTATTCATTTGGCCGAAATTATTGATCGAAAATAACTTCCCCGCTTTATTTTTCTGTTAAAGAATCACAAACAAAGTGATTTTTTTTTATATTAATGATCATTATAACAAGGTTACTCTCGAAGAAATATAAGGGCAGATCACTAATCAGTGAAATTACTATACTTAAGCAAGCAACACACTTATAACAAGGGAAAAGCTGAAAATATCTTTAGGAACTTATTGAAAACGAATATTGTGATTTTATAAAACTTCGTGATGTGATAAAAATAATGAGACTGAAGTTTTAAATTTTTTATTTTTAAATTTAAAACTTTAATGAAGACAGTGCACAACTGACCAACTTATATAATATAGGGATGACGTCTAGGTGTCTATATGTCTTGACTGCAGTCTAGACGAATTAATGCCAATTTGAAAACAATAAAAACATTCTTAATTTTTTTTCAGTAGATTTTACCAAAATACAACATTGTGAGAGCGCATCACACTGTATTCACCAGACGTAGATAGGTGGGATTTTTTTCTTGTTTCTTAAACTGAAAATTTATCTCAAAGGTAAGATTTGAGAACGCGGGGAATATTAAAAGACGTATGATGATACATCTTTTGACCATATCAACTGTAACATGGTAAATGAATGATCGTGGGGTGCTACCTTATATTTTTTAACCAGAAGCCGGAAGAGAGACGAGTTTAAAAATTTCGTCTGAAAAGCTAAATGTAATAAGATATGCTTTATTTATCATCCTGGACTGCGATAGGAAAAACAAACCACTAGACTCGATCAATCATCTATGTTGCTACAGATACTGGTCAGACGATGATGCTTGCGCAAGATTGAAGCGAGTATTCAGTCTTCTGTGAACCCCAATGAAAAAAGCTGGATTTTTAGATCCACTCTTTCATGTGACTGGGGACACAAGAGAGACAAGTTGTGACATTAGTGGAGAACAAAGAGATACAAGAGTTGATTCTGACTAAAATAAAGAATCTACCCCGCATATTGTATCGGTTTCCACGACCTAAGAAACTGAACAGATGGAATAAAAAAGATAGAGGGTCCTACATTTACGGTGAGATGCATTATTTTTGTATTTCTTCCGTATCCACCCGACAATCAGACATAGCAGTCCTCGGTGACTATATTGCACAACATACACAGAGAAAACACACTGAGATAAGTTTATTGAATGAAGTCAAGGGGATGATTTTTACGAAAAGTAATGTGTCGTCCATTGTTCATTTTTGTCATATTAAATACAGTTTCTGAAAGTTCTTTGATAAGTCATGAGCCTCTACCTTAGCAGTTCTTTTAGTATTCAGCATATCCTCAAATCTTACTTTTAAAATGCATTTTCAGAAATTTAGGTCTAGTAAGTATGGAGAGTTCAGCACTTTCACAGTTATGTGTTTCACCAAAAACTACTGTTCAAAAGCTATCGAAACTGACTTTTATTTTTTAAGATTAAAACTGACTCCTAAACCGATCTAGATGTCTAGAAAGCAGTCTAAACGACGACTAGACATCATTACTTTATGACATAAGTTGCATTGTTGTGCATATGTTTTCAATGAACATTTAATTTATTTAATTTTTAAATTTTCACGATTAAAAATTTAGTCACGATCAACCATCATGTTGTAGGACAGAGATAAAATAATGTCCTGTCATGTTTCACGAGATATTTGTTTGTTTATTTGCGTGTCATCCCCTAAGTTAAGCATATTGATCATGCAATGAGATGACCTAAACATCACCCGATGACTTTCGATGAAGATTGGTGAAATCTACGTGTTTCATATTGACCCTTGACAGAACCGTCAATCAGGGATATCTAAAGCTGGGTGTTCTAACAGTGTAAACAAAGGCAAGGGATGCATGGGTGTAAGCAGATCACGTGGGTTGACACCCAGAAGCAGATAACGTGGATTGACAACCAGAATACAAGAGCGCTGGGAAATTATATCTACACAAATACCTACGTCAGCCTCGCTGACGGCCAGTCACTGAGTTACGACCAGCGGCGCCACTCGATGTGTGGGGGGCAGCAGCCCCAGCGAACTCCGGCCAAGAAACAGAAGCGCTAAATGGGGCTTTGAATATATAAGCACATCGGGGCTAAGAAGAAAGGGTCAATATAGCAGTTCTCCGTCACTCTGTGTCCGCGTCCTCCGTCTCCCTCTCTCTCTCTCTCTCTCTCTCTTTCTCACACACACACACACACACTTACGCCGTTTTCGACTTTAACGAAAGAAATAAAGATGTGAGAGTTATATTTTTATAACCATGTATTATGGTCCTTCTTTCATCGTGCTACACAACATATATCATCGAAGATGCATGGAAAGAAGTTGAAGTGTTAAACAATTTTTACTTGATAAACTGACCTGACATAAATATAGTCCTCATGCGTCAGTCAATCAACTACACATCGATACAGAAGGCGGCAAAACGTCAATCATCCAATAAAGAACAAATGACTAAAAAATACGAGACGAAAAACGTTTTACTCGTTGTAAGAATGAGCAGTTTATTACGATTTCTCCTCGTCTAATCATCTGGTGTGAAGAATTACGATCCGTATCTCCAATTGGTCACTGAAAATTAAAACAGTTTCTGCTACTGTTTAAAAGACTTTGGTACAATTTTATTTCTCCACTACAACCCAATCACCCCATACTTTATATTCTTTTTTTTTTTATTAGTTTCGATCTGTATCAATCTATGTTGTTGAAACATACATATTTATCAATAATTATCTAATGATCAATTTGATATCATCCTAAATGATAGAGACCAGCTTAACTTTAAAAAAAAGGGAATGAATAGATCAATTCTTTATTTCATTTTTTGTCGCTTAATTTTTTTTCTCCTTGTTTGTAACATCTCTGTGTATCTATTTGCAGGAGAACGCCTATTGGAAGAAGGGGAAGCTGCCGACCCGGGTAAATGTGATCCACAATCCTGACCTTTTTCTCCACCTGAGTCACAACCGAGTATCAGGAAACCGTACACGCAACAGTCCATCAGCAGCAGCTGATATCTTCAAGGATTTATTCAAATTAACCCTTCCATCTTTCATCAGAAAGGACTGACTATTTCAACGTATTCATCAAAATTTTTCCAATCATGCATAAGTGACGTGGCCATATTTTTTACAAATGTGATACTGTTCTTTCATCATTTAAAAGTAGTTCGATGTTGTCAGATTCAATCTAAGGCCTCTTTTTTATTTATTCATGACTGATCTGAGAAGAATGATATGATAACATATTCATTCCTGGGCAGTTTTTCCTTACACATACTTGGTGGTGTTACCTTTTTTTACTTACCTACGGTCCACCCAATTAAAAAATAACAAATCAAAGGTTAATAATTTTAGGACTGTCGAAATGTCTCGAGATTAAATTCATCATCGGTCGTGTAAGATCACCGGAATGTATTTTGATTGAAATATCACACCAAACAAGATACAAAGAGGAGATACAATTCTGAATAATAAATGCAATTGCTCATCAAAGTCATATCATCCCACCAAAACGAAGGACAACATTAAAAAAAATGTCATTATTTCTTCATACCCAAAATTCAATTATGGTTATCAAAAATACTTTGAAGAGGTGCTCATAGCGTAACGATAATCGTCCTAGGAAATAGTCACGGTGATCCAAATTTTAATTATGGACGTGGCTGTTTGTATTTCAACCGTGGGAAAGGTATAAATCCAATTATTCTCCCTCCAGCTATGGATAAATTGTAAGTCATACTGGGCACTAACTTTGGTATAGCAACCGGTAAAGGAGAAGGAAAATCTAAATTCAAACCAGTTGAACTCCACTAAAAAAATTGGTTTTGTGTCACATCCTGTGCGATTGTATCCAGTTCAACCGATGTTTGGAAGTAAAATAGAGAGCCGAAATCACCAGTCAAGTCGATTACGAGTTAGTTTCCATGCCTGCAACCGAAAAATAAGTTAATTATTAATCATCTCCTAATTTGAGTTCTATTCCCGTTGTAAACGCGATCCTCGATTGTTATATTGAGCATTGTAAATGCAGACACCATAAAAGGATCATTCCGGATGATATTGAATGGGAAATTGCTTTCCTCATTAAGTTATAGCATTTTTCGTGTATGCTCTAATTTAAACTCTCGTTATAATGTGCCATTTTTGCTGGATTAAAAGTACATGTATGCGTACATACATCAGTATACACGTATTTTACAAACATATAGATTGTCTGCAAAATGTTGCGAAACCAAATATACGAGCGTAAAAATATTGACAAAATCTATCGATAATAATTAGATGATCAAAAAGAAAGACATTAAAAATGGCAAGTCTTGCAGGTTTGGCTAATTTGTAGATTACGTTGACTGTTTGCCCAACAAAGTGAATAGGTTATTTATAGAATGAAGGCACTTGTTTAATAAATAACTAAACAAAGAGTAGAAGTTGAACAGGTAACCGAAAAGGGATTGGGTCAAAAGAATTGTAACTCAGATGCAATTAATAGAAAGACATCAGCCACAGCAGTTTAACTATGATGTCAACTTCATTGATATTGTTTACTGTCTTGTAAATATCTGGGGTCAGTTATGTGATGACCGCCACAGAACAATGGTGTAATCAATCAGAAAATTAAAATCGATCTTAATACAAGCCGAGCTTCAGACAAATTGCAGTCAATTAAAGAATTCAAATTATGTGGTCGGTTCTAGTGTTAATTTTACATCCAAATGACGAACCAAATTGAAATGCGAGATTAACACACAGTCAGAGGATATCACCATTGTTTCAAGTCAATTAAAAGAGTTTGCATCTTCCCTTCTTCATAAAATCTGTTTTTCGATTTGTTTTTTCTTTTTTTTTTTTTTTTCACTCTTCAATCCGATGTCGTTTTTTTCTCGCGCTCCCGCCAAAAAGGGTGGCCATTTTTTATTTTGTTTTCTTTCATATCTTAATGTAATAAATTTCCTTTAAAGATCTGTAAAATATCTCAATATAATTTTGTTCTAGTTCTCTTTTTCTTATTCCGTTTTTTTTTATTCATTTTTTTTTCTCTTTTTATTCCAAAAAGAAAAAATTATCTTCAAAAGTCCAAATTATGGAATTAGAACATTTATAGGTTATTCACTTTTACTTAACAGTAAATTAAACACAAACAGAAAAAACTAAAAATAATGTTTCTTTAATAGCGGATCCTTCTTAGAAAAATCTTAATCATGACTCCAACAACCACTGCACATGTGTACATTAAAATCCTGAATAATTTTCTCATTCCATTGAGAGAAAATTGATTCAGTGATGAAGTCATTTTAGGATGATAATGCATCTTGTCACAGAGTAAAGGGAATTAAAGTTTTTCTTGGGGAAAGATATATAGAATAAATTACATTACCAGCAAACAGTCAGGATGTAAATCAAATTGAAAATTCATTGAGGAAATTTTACCAAATGGTTGCTGAGAAGTTAGCATCCACCAAAGAAAATATATTAACTGCTATTCGGGACAGTTGGAGCCACTTTTTTCAAAGAATATTGTTTTAAACAAGTAAATTCCATGCCTGAAAGAATAAAAGCTGGAAGAGGTACAACTAAGTATTAATTCTCTTTTTTTTTCTTCTTTTTTTGTTAAGGAATTCCATAATTTTTCTTCTGTATTTGGGATTATTCCACAATATTTTCCGTTGCAAAATTATGTCATTAACTTAGATAATTTAATCTAATTTTTTAAAGAATATTTTATGAAGCCTGAATGTTCAGCTATTTAATAAAAATATCTTGCGTCTTATCTCTAATTGGTTTATTTACTGCTAAGTTAAGAACCAAAGTAAACATCATTTGCAAGGGGTGGTATGCATTATTAAATGAAATGCATCTAAAGCCTATGTAGATATTCGATGTTGAATCATTAAGTCCATTGCCTGTCTCAATTATTTGCTGAATCCTGATCTAACAGTTGATTTCATACATGAAATTGTGTGCGTGGGGGAAGAGAGAGGGGAGAGAGAAAAATACTGAATTGATGAAATTGATAATGATGTTTTGTTTATGGACAATTATTCAATCTTCAGAAAGATTTCTTTAGAAAAGCTAGAATTAAATATCACGCAGTGAAAACTTCAGATCAAAATTCACTTGTTTGCCTGTATATTTAGTGTTTCCCTAACCGGTAAGACTGGTGACGAATATTCTGACTAGAATAGGTCGGTCCCTTCTTCGGAAGAACAATAATGCCAGTTGATTAAATATAAATAGTTAATAACAGTATATTAAATGAAACACAATCAACTATCGTATGGCATCTACAGTTTTACAAAACAAAATGTAACGTCTAAACTAGCTATATGTGTGTCGATTTTAAGTAAGCTTTGGTAGCTTAGTGAAATTCATTCATTAATGTGTGCATAGATATGTGAGTTGGCAGGCTGATGCTTATGCGCTTATACTGAATCCTGGCCGTCTGCAATCAACATTACATGTATACTCTCTCTCTCTCTATATATATATATATATATGAATCGATCCGTACTCTTCGCAGTCAAAACATTAGCTTGTGACGTCAAAAATTCTACAATATTGAAACTAAGTAACAAAAAATGAATATGTAGCTCCCAAAACACTTGTTGAATGTATTCAAATAACCTTCCAACAGGACAGAATTGAAAGACTGCGTATGGTCGGTATATATATTCGACCAGGTAATTTGATTCAAATCACATTATTTTGATAGATGAAATCAGAAACATTATGCGTGAAGAACAACATTTTATTACGACTAACATAACAAGATATGATGTGAATTGTATTTTGTGGTTATAAATGTTAAATTATACAAAATTTCTATTTTACAAAATTAAAATATTAAATTAAAAATTTTTTTTTAATTTTTAAAATTTAAAATTAAATTTTATTCAAAAAGGCGAATTCACAATGCTACTCGGAAGGCTTGCCAAACTAGAAAGTTAATTTAGATACCTCAACATCTTTAAAGATCACTGCATTCTTAATGAATATGAATATAGATTTTTCATGTTCAAATACTTATGACCAGTATTTTCTTCATGAGGGTTATAGAAAGTGCTGCTCTCAAGAATTGCCGATTTAAAGAATTATGATAGGTTATATATATATATATATATATATATATATATATATATATATATATGAAATAAAAACCTAAAATAACAAATTCAAATTGATTGCAGACTTATTCATTTCAATATATGTATATGCATAAATTTTGATCTCACCTCTTTTTATATCAGTCCCAAAATTAAATGTTTCATGTATCAACTAAAATACAATCATTCGCAGAAGTCCAAGAAATAATCTACGAAGAAAAAAAATCATCAAATGGTAATTATTCTTTGTGCATAACAAGGAATAACTTTAAGGGGGAAGGAGCGTTAGAATTTAAAAATGGACGATTTTTAAAATTTATGCAACATGATACCAATAATAAAAGATATATGCAAATTAATACATAAAACAATCTCAAAACAAAGAGGGAGGATAATAATAGGTTGAATACATGATTAAAATGTAAATTTAATAAGAACTTGCATTTATGGCGGTATTTGCATATCAATTCTGGGTGCTTTTTCAATAATTTATTGTGAAGAAGCAAGATGTGAAGTTTTACCGTTAAGCGTTAATTATAACGAAGTCCACAACCATAATATACTTTGATATACTGAACAATGACCATTTAATGTTAGGAAAAATGCCTTTGATATAACAGTAATGTTTACTGGTACCGGGCATTGGCATAATGGTTAGAGTGTTCGCCATCAGCCTGGTAGACCTGGGTTCAATCCTTGATCGAGTCATACCAAAGACTCAAAAAATAATAGTTGTTGCTACCTTGCTTAACACTCAGAATTATAAGGTAAGAATCAAGGGTGAGGTGGAACAATCCAGGGAAAGGAGTAGCGTCCTCCCCTATTGTAGCTATCGAAAAGGGAGGCTTCGAGTCACCCTCGACAAATGTTGCCAACTTATTTTGACAGGGAGATGCAGTTCTCATACCTTCCACTGGAGAGATTCAGCTTGTGAAATTAACTTCTAGTTTTAAGTCTATTTTGCATAAAGCCAAAATGTTTTTCCACTTTGTCCTAATTAATAGATACCTGCTGATATTCAACGCTGTCAGTAAGACATTCACTGTTTAAAGGGTAATCCTCACAAACACGGCAGTTATAACAAAAGTTACTTTTGTTGTTGACATTGATGATTTTAGCATTATAGGCAGTAATAATCTTGAACCTACATTTGAACAAGAATTTCTGTTGAAAAGCTTCGTTAAGGAGATAGACGTTAAATAGTGAATGCATTTGAGGAAGGTAATAACCACCACACATACACACACTTGCACACACACACACACACACACACACACACATATATATATATATATATATATATATATATATATATATATATATATATATATATATACGAACTCACGAGTGACTTTTTCCGATGGACCACAACATATGAACGCGCCAATTTTGGCCAACCAATAAAAACTTACATCAGCTCTGTGCGGACACTCTATGTAGTTTGGAGGTCCTACCAGGAGTCAGGGATGATAGGGACGCTGACGAGAGAGAGCCAGGGAACATCGTGCTGTCTGCAAGACTTTATTGTATATTCGCAGTGAATTCAATTAGTTTCCAGACTTTTTATATAGGCATTTAGAATTGTCATAGACTCTTTGAAATTCAGTATGTTATTGCTATACCTCTTATGAGATGACTGACCAATTTTTATGATTTCAGGTTCAAATCAACAGCTACAGCAGCAATTGGAATACACCCTACTAAAGCCTGATTGTCACAGCTGGTGAATTTCATAAATGTAATCTGGACATGAGGACACTTTAGAAGAATGATATGCAATAAAATTCTGTTTTAAACTTGAAAAAATGTCACAGAAATGTATGGAATGCTTCAGACTGTTTTTGGAGCACTTTGCATGAATCGAGCATCGGTTTTTGAGTGGCATAAGAGATTCATGGAAGGCAGGGAGTCTGTGAGGGATGATGAGAGGTGTGGAAAGAGTAAGGAAGTCAATACACCAGAGTTTATTGGCTAAAGGGTTAGGGTTAGGGTTACTATGTTGAAGTTTTAAGGGAGTTCAGGAAGAGATTCCATCCTTCAAATCGGCTCTGTGGCATTTCCACCAGGACAATACACCAGTCCACAACTGCATCCTTGTCTCAGATTATTTGACCAAGATGGACATCAAGACAGTTCCTCAGCCTCCATATAGTCCAGACCTTCCTCCCTGTGACTTTTGCTTATTCCCTAAGCTCAGAGGCTGTCATTATGAGACAACTGAGGAGATGAAAGAAGCTGTGACGAAGGTCATTGACACGCTCACACAAGAGGACTTCCATGGGGCTTTCCAGAAGTTGGAACGGTACAAGTGCATTGCGGCCGGAGGGGATTACTTGGAAGGGGACTAGAGTTTCATGTGTGTACTATCAATAAAAGTGCCCATACGAAAAAAGTCAGGAAATGTATTTGATGATACTCGTATATATATGTATATATATATACGAACTGATTTAGATACCAATTATACAATTGTGGGCGAAAAAATGTTAATGTCTACTTTGCAGTCCTTTTTCTCTCTCTCTTTCCAAAGATATTCAAAAGTTCCCGGAGCTCATTTTTGAAAACTGTAGACTAAATCGGTTTGTTGTTGGAAACTTTTGCATTCACCTGGAATGATCAGGACTTTTTTATTTATATGGCTCGGGAATTCGGTTATCGTTTCATTGGGAAAAAAACGCTTGTAATTTAATGTAAGTTGGGCATTGCAATCGTCTCATATGTATGTTTGTTTGATCTACATACGATCAGGAGTTTCAGTAGTAAAAATCGTATGAAAACTGCCTTTAAGTTTTATCTACATCTATACTTATGTAATTATTATAAATATACATATACAAAGCCACATACATACTTCTGTATTTGTCATATATGATATACGCTTATATGCACATAAATATCTTAGAACATACCTGTACATCAGCGGGTAGGTCTTAGAATACGCCGACTGCATCTTGTACAGAGGAGAGGTAAGATCCTCCACCAAAAAAAAAAAAAAGAAAGAAATTGGTCTCCTTGGTATGACACCCATTTAAACCTGGTGCTGGGTCTCCAGTCCGGAGACTCTGTGTAGAATGGAGTATCCCTTCATTAACATTACATCCTCGTCCACTTTGAATCGATGTGATAAGTGTCTATTGGCGTCTTTGCTTTGGACCAAATAGATGTGTTTGAAAATTATTAATATTAAAGAAGAATACTTGATTTTTTAAAATCACACTTTTCGTCAATAATGATAATCATTTATTTGATTTCGGTTATATTTTACTGTGTGAAAAGAAACAATTATTATTTGATAGGAATAGTTACTTGAAACTATAAAATTGTCTATAAATTTTTAGTATTAGATTGGAACATTTGAAACCATACAACTCAGTGCCAATTATTTGTTTTAGCCAGGATTGCTTGATACTATATAGCTGTAAGCAAAGAAATAATTATTATTATTAACAAATAAAAAGTGTGATATAAGAATTTATTGTAAAGGAAAGTTGAAAATATAGTTATAATTATAAGAGAAATGTAGAGAAGATGAAATGATTCCATTTATTCGAAAACAGCAACTGTTATACCACTACATCAAAAAGGTTCGATACATTTAAAAATTAATTACCAACCGGTTTATCTAACATGTGAACTTGTTTAAGATTTGGGAAAAATTGATTAGAAATCACATATCAATTCTACATGGAAAGATATGAATTATAAGCAACATGGTTTCGTCAACGGTAAATCAACATTATATAATATTTTGGAAAGTATTGATGCTACAAATGAATATTAGATGGAAGGGGATAATGAGGATATTTTATATTTATATTTTAGTGAAGTATATGATACAGTATCTCATTATGAAAGTAAAAAGTGCTAACGGTTGTTCTGAAACACAAAATCAGTACTTTTGTTGTTTTTAGTATTAGTAAATGATTACCTACAGGTAAAAAATTAAAAATGGCACTATTTGCTAATGATATTAAACTGCTTGTTCGACCATCTTCAAAAGAAATAGCACATATGGATTTCAATAAATTGTCATAATAGGAAGATATTTGGAAGTTTAAATTTAATGTAGAAAAAATATAAAGTACTATATATTGAATCCGAAAACATTAAAAGTGAATATGAATTAAACAACTGGGAAATTTAAAAAGTAGATGAGGAATGCGATGTAGGAGTTGGCTTTGATGGATATTCTTAAAGCCGACAATCATATTTTCCCTATTGCATCGAGAGCAAATGGAATGATTGGCTGGATGGTTGTAAATTTTATTCCAAGGAGAGAAAATATTGTTTCAAAAATATATATGGTCCTAATAAGACCTTATATAAAATGCTGTACTTAGGCTTGGGTTGCAGTGCTTTGACATGGAAATTGGAGTGTAATAATGAGATTGGAAGGCATACAAAGAAGAGTGGCACTAATAATAATACAGTAACAGAGATAGATAAGGATCTGCCAATTTACAAGACAGAAGAATAAGAGGGAGTCTAATTGAAATTTTCGAAATAATGAAATTTCTAATTATTGTATATATTTTTTTGATATTTCTCCTCGAACTGGAAATTTACTGTCAAGACAGATTTCAAAATCCAAGTCTCCCAATCAATTTTTTTTGCTAATAAAGTAATGTATATTTCGGGGGGAAAATTGCCTTATTAAGTCAAAACAGCAGCTGCATAAAAAATTTAAGATTAATTTGGATGGTTTCAGAGAAAATGGTAAAAAAAAAAACAATTTAAGACGGTATTTTTTGGAACTACCGAATGAATTACTTCACAGAATTTGATCTGTAAGTAGATATTGTTTACCAGTGTATTTGTTTTGTGGAAAACAATTTTTTTATATTAGACGATAGTAAAAAGGACCATAACAAATAAATAAATTAATTAATCAATTAATTAATCGAAATTCAGCATTAAATAAAGAATATGCCGGAACGGCATCTTTTAAAGATATTTAATCAGAATCACACACACACACACACACACACACACACACACACACACACACACACACACACATCTGTCTTTTCTCATTCTCTTTTTCTCTTTCTCTTTCTTTCTCTATTTTTATATCTCTCTATTTTTCTCTTTCTATTTCTTTATCTCACCATTTCTTTCTTCCCCTCCCTTCCTCTCTCTCTCTCTCTCTCTCGCTCTCTCTCTCTCATTCTTAGCAACAAAATGCTATTTCCATATAGTCACCAGAATTTCGCCAGTGATAAACAGAAGCCTGCATTCTACGTTCGTAAAAATCAACACCAGCAGAGGTAACCAACTTTTCTTCTTTTTTTCCGACAGTGAAGAAAGCATCATCGTCAGAATTGTTCTGCACAGTCCATCTTTTGTTCACCCATTTCGTGAATTCACGAATAATGGTCTGCTGACTTATCCATTACAACGCTAGACGACATTACACAGATCAATATATCATTTAAGCATGGTTAAAATCATGCACATTCACCTCTGTATCTATCTACGTCTGTTTATTTACATAGCTACATACCAATGACGTCATATAGAGAAATTGAAAATGGGTATTTGGAGGAGGGAATCAACAATAAATTCGGGGATAAGATTTATCTATTTCGATTTCTCGCCGAAACGAACTCAAATCGAGTATTCGTATCGCAGAGCGATAATAAAATGTCTTATAAGATAGGTATTTGACAAGAGCTGCAAAAGATCATAGAATCTCAAGGAGCCCAGCTATGCAGATGCGTTGGTTTTGATCATGGTAGATAGCTTTCTACTGACAAAAACGAAAACAGCCTTTAAATCCGACCAAACCAGAACGAAAAAAGAATTCTATTACTATGCGATTAACCACCAGTATTTTATGGGAAATTTACGAAATAAAATGCTAGTGCCCATTCCTTCTTATACATTATATGATACATATAAACTTTCAGAGATTTGTTTTTATAACTGTATATTAATATTCTTATAAGCTTTTATCAGGAATGCATGAAGTTATATGTTGATCAATAAACTATATACGCATATAGTGAGAAAGAATATTCAAGATGCCGATAAGATGTGAATAAAGAGAATTATATACATTATTTCGAGGCTCGAATTGGTAGTTTTATACATATAGAAAGTTGAATCAATATGTGGCCTTGAACGTAGATGTTAGCTGAAGATTGATCTTGTGTGGTCAATGTATAATGTCCGAATATATATATAAGTAAGTAAAGTTGGCGGCCATAGTCGAGGGTGACCCGAAGGCTCTCTTTTCGATAGCTTACTACTAGGGGAGGGCGCTACTCCTTTCCCTGGATTGCTCCACTTTACCCTTGATCCGTACCTTATAATGCTGAGTGTTAAGCAAGGACGCATCAAGTACCATTTTTTGAGTCTTTGGTATGACTCGAGCTGGGATCAAACCCAGGTCTCCCGGTCCATTGGCGAACACTCTAACCGCTAGGCCAATGTCCAGTAGTGTGTGTGTGTGTGTGTGTGTGTGTGTGTGTGTGTGTGTGTGTGTGTGTGTGTGTGTGAACACTTAAAATCTAAAAATCCTGTAAAATCGTCGATAAAAATGAACTTCATTTCTTTTAGTTTTTAGTTTCATGGTGATAGGCGAAAATTTTCGGAAAATAAAATCCAGTTTTAAGATTTTAAAAAGTATATGAGTTTATGATTATTGGTGTAACGAAAAAAAAATCAAATAAGTTGTTTTACTAAAGTGTGAGAATCAAAACGACCAAATCACGCTTAAACGCACTGGTCCCCATTTAATCACCGAAGTTGAGCAAATATTAACTTGGCTCCCAGCTGAGATAGTTGACTATTTTGGAACAGCCATTACAGTGAGGAATCTGAGACCTGTGTGCAGGACTACGCAAAACTCGGTAAATTTTTTGTTAAAGAGTGATCTTACGTGTAACATCTTAAGCCACTGTATGTAAATGTGTTAGATCCAACTAATTTTTAAAAAGCCGATAACTGAAAAATGCCTGCTTCAAAATTTCATTTCAAACCATTTTCATTTCTCAGACACCGCCCAATCCCAATCCGTAATAACTTCGAAACGCTTCAAGACCAAAAGATGTTTATTTTCCCCCTAAAGTACACAACTGCCGGCTACCATATCGGAAATTGCCAATCAAACAAGGATTTCGTAAGCGCAATTTATGATTTTCGAATCGTGATTGGCAGCGAGAAAAGCAAAGTTCTCTTTCCAAGTTGTGGGCAGTGACTGACATATCTTGTCTCCAGGTAGAAATCTGACAAGGATAGGAATGGTCAATGACGGTTTCTTGTATAAGGAAAGCTGAGTACCGGAAAATATCAATTTAAATTAAGACGAAACTTGACAGAACGACAGGCCAATCGATATAGATAAGGTTACACAGATAGATAGATAGATAGATAGATAGATAGATAGATATAAACAGGTAACTGAAGAGAAGTTGAAATAATGAAACGTTATGTTGAAGGCTTATCAAAATGAACAAGGTAGAAACAGTTAACGTAGCTCATGTTTGTAGGAAAAAGAAAAGACAATAACTTATAAACGATCGTCTATCCAGTGACTCTTTTTCTAATTATGATACCGAAATTATTTTCTGTGGTACTTTAATAATCATAATCAAAAAGGTAAAGAAGAAGAAGAAGAAGAAGAAGAAGAAGAAGAAGAAGAAGAAGAAGGTGGTGGTGGTGGTGGTGAAGGACAGAAGTGAATACTACAGACTTTTCCTTATCTTTTAAAATCTTTAAAAATCTTATTTCAAACCAATATTTTTCTAACGTTTCTCTCCTTTTCACTTTCTTTTTTTCTGGTCTCTCCTTATTTAACTAATTCGACTTCATTCATGTATTAAGTCATTCTGTCAGTGTCTCTTATTCGATTCTTAAATTCTTCTCCACATCTTTTATATCTCTTTAATTTCTTTTTCATCTTATCTTTCCCTTCATCATTCTTTTTATCGTCCTTTTCTAAGCAATAACAACCCTACGTTTTCCCGTTTCGCACTTTCTTTATCAATCATTCTCTCTCATTACTTTTTAAACACCTGCATTCAACCATTTTTTCTTTTCTTTTTCGTTTTCTTTTTTTCTTTTTTTTTTTTTTTTTTTTTTTCAGATTTCATTCCTTCTTACCGTTTCCTCTTTTTTTATCACTCTTCTTTTATTCCTCTCTTTCCTCGTCTTACTCATCCAGTTTTTTTTCCTTCCATTAGACTTTCCAATTATTATATTACCGCTGCTAAAAATGTTCACGGTTGAATTGAAGTGCAAATACCAGAAAATATTGTGTACACCCGCTTACTGCTCTCCAACACGTTAGTATGAATTGCTTTAAGACTGTTCTCGGGAAAATTTGGTTTCAATCGTGTGTTTAAACGCATGCGTGTATGTGTTGTGTTTGCTCATATTTAGGGCCATTTTTTTCGCTTTTCTTTTTTCTTTTCGTTTTAATTTTTTCGGGTTTTAATATCCCAAGTAACTTTTCAATATTGCCCGAAGGTCCAACAAAATATTAATTGTCGACTCAGAGATTCGGAGGATAAGGGCACTAATAAAGAGAAAATATATTTTCTACTCTTAAAGAGCTAATTTCTTTGTTCTGAATTAATTCTGAGATATTTATTCCTCTAAGTAAGAATGATTTGACAAAATTTTGAACATTAATTTTCAACGAAAGAAAAGATCCCAGCTCATACAAGAGACAAGGGTGAAATGACAATGTTCTTGTGTTTTGTTTTTGTTTGTTTCGTTTTTTTTTTTTTGGTTTTTTTTTGGCGGGGTTGGGTTTTTTAGTTGTTTTTTGTGCTATGTCAATTACAGAAAACTTTGATCAAGCAATCATCAGGGAAACGCAAACATGGATTAAAAGATAGAAGAGGGAGAGGGAGAGAGAGAGAGAGAGAGAGAGAGAGAGAGATGATGATGATGATGATGATGATGATGATGATGGTTTAAGCCCTGAAAAATAGTAAATAATAGAAATATGAGGGAAAAACCAGAGTTATATCAATAATCAGAAACAGACAGAAAATAGATAAAGAACAATGAAAAGTTAAACAAAAAACGTTCAAATAAAAAGAGACAAATATGAACTGACATCTATTTAGCATAGTTTAGCACAAGACCAGAAGTACTGAACACTCAGTGAGAATCGAACTCGTCAATAATGATCCGATGAGCAAGCTCGATAATAGAACTCTCACGAAAGTCTTTTTAAGTCACAGATACTAGAATTTTATTGTTACTAGAGAAGCATTATTGAATCGCAACTTATAATATTCGGTATTCTCTATTACCAAAGTATATGATTACGTTGAGGCGCAAAAAGAAGTAAAACTCATATATATTTATGTAATAATTGTTCTGGTTACAGAGGTGTCGCAATTTTATTCTTAGTTACAAAGTATAAATGTTTTAAAGTTTAGTAATTCATAATATCTAATAACATCCGTGTTGAATTTATAATATTACACTAAAAATAACAAAATCCCGGTGTCTTTTATTTTGAAAATGCATAACTGTACATAAAAAATGATTGGGTATTACTTATTCATGGGCGAGTTTTCTATTGTTCTAAACACCTTTGATACTCCTCTTCTGATATGATGCAAAGCTGTTCCTCGTATTTATTTTAATATACTCAACGTCCTCAAATCTTAACTTTGAGATGCATTTCAGTTGAGGAAACAAGAAAAAATAGCACGGAGATAAGTGTAAGGAAAAGGAGGATATTACACTTGTACAGTCCTGTGTTTCTCTCAAATAAATCGTGTCAAAAAGTATCAGGACTGACTTCATTTTTTTATTGGTAACATCCTCTCTAGACATCTAGACGTAGTAACTTTATTATATAAGTTGTTCATCTGTGAAGAAATCTTCATCAAATTCTAAAATTAAAGATGTCAAAGTTCCAATCTCGATACTCTGTTATATTTTGTGCAAAAGCGATAAACATTGAATATTATTATTGTTTGATTATTTTTCGTGTATCTATTTTTCGAGGAATCGTTCGTACTTACGATGAATATTTTGGAACCTGCCCATTTTTTTTTTTTCGTGTGTATATTTTTAATTTTTGCCGAGTCACTGTATATGTAGACATTAGAATTATTACAGCTTTTGTTTGATCAATTTCACCTTCATTTAATTCAATAATAAATGATAATGCCAAGATCACAACATGACTCCAGAAAATAATGAGTCTTCTGTTAAATATCTTGAAACAACAGATCTACTATTATCAATCGTTGGTTAGATCATCTGCTAATTAAGGAAATTAATTGCAAAAATCCTAATTAAATGAAGAAGGTGAGAATGGGAAGTTGAAGAAACAAAATTAATAAAGTTCGAAGAAAACGCGATCTGTTTGCTAGTTGTCAACAATCATTTATCATTTGAATGCAAAGGGAACATAGTAAAACAAAGAACCAATCTTTATTTATAATATCTCTCTCTCTCTCTCTCTCTCTCTCTCTCTCTTTCTCTCTCTCATTAAGGAATGAATTAAGTTACCTCGTCCTACCGATATGTGTGTTTATATCTATATCTTAGAAACTTAATACATTATTTAGACATCCTGTACAATGTAGATAAAGATGCGCATGTCTTCAAAAGAGTTACAGATGCTTATCGCTAAAAACAAAGAAATGCCAAATCATCTAAAAAATATCAATTCTTTTATAACTTTTGAAATAAATCAAATGTTGAGCTTTGAAGAGAAAAAGAGACTATAAATTGCATTATAAATTAATCTACAATCTCTTTTTTCTCTCCTTTTTTTAACATTTTTCTGTTTTTTGTCTGTTTTCATTTTGCGACTATTCATCTTGAGATTTTTGTGTGCAATTTTTTCAGGTGTCTATTACGCAACCATTCCTGTTATTATTGTTATTATTATCATCTTTTTGCTAGTTTTCCACAAAAGTAGTCATTGGTGACCTTCCCAGAAGTCTGCGTGACAAGTCTCTTAAATCCTACAAGACTCTTCGTCGTATTCTAGCCGATCTCTTACGTACTGGGCAGCCTTAATTCTTCCTCGAATCTCCTGTTCTCCTCGTCTTTTTCCAGGTTCTTTGGCATTTCTCCTGGGAATCCAACTATAAATGGTATTATCATTATTACTACTACTACTAATAATAATAATACAATTACTAAATCTTCAGTTTTGTGTTCGCTTTCTTACAATCTTTCACCCGATTTCTAACAACCCTTCACCCAGTCTTTACCCAAGGCCTACGACGAGGGAAGGTAATAATGATATGCATTCTAATTATTTATATATTACGCTGCCACACAGTTATAGTAGTTTACCAAGGAGATGAGCAGTTCCGCAAGATGCAATGTTTTGTATTTCACAAAAGACTGAGACTGTCAGGTGTTAATGTGTTTATATGTCTATTTTTATCATAAACAGTGCTCCCACTATTACTGGCACGGTGGTAGTTTTAAGGTGCCACATTTTCTCAATTTCTATTCCCAAGTATTAGCATACTTTCCAATGAATGTAATGTTGTATTTTATCATGACTTTCTTTATATTCTTGTTAGGGTTGAGCAACTGAACACTAAGAGGTCAATTACTGAAGTTTTTTTTCTTTTTGCACAATCTATACATTAGATTTGATAATGTTTACTTGATAGTTTCTAGTGAATTTGGTTTAGTCCTGTGCTGCTGTTATTGACCAGTCTGTTTCCGCTTTCAGTGCAGCCCTTTTTAGCCATCGATTAGTCTATATCAACATTTCTTACTCTTTGTGCGTATCGTCTATGTAGACTTTTTGTTCCCAGATTTTTTAAATTGATTTAGTCGATCCATTTTGGCTTCTTTCTTTGTGTTTCTTTGCTGTCTCAATTTCTTTCGGTCAGAGGTCGAGCTAATTAGCAAATTTATTACATTATTTTCTGATTGAATATTTTTCTTGTCGTGTGTGTATTTACAAACTGTTTTATTCAATCTGTTATGGAATCTAAGTAATTCTAATCCTATAGTTGCAGATTTGTTAATTAATTCAAGTTGGATTTAGCCTCTTTCACCATTTTCTGTGACAGGTTCTTAGTTTCCTAATTTTAATACCTATCTTTTTTTCTTTCAGCTAGCATACAGTTTATTATATTAAAATTATGTCATAACTGGTATTACCAGAATGTCAATTGCAATACCTTTTTTTATATTCAATTCTGTTCATGATATGGCTCTCATTTTCCTAAATTTTTCTTTTCTCCAATTATTGTATGATTGATACCAAACTAATTGATTTCTTAATCGTTATAGGTTTTATTGGGTTCTATTTCTGTAATTTTCGTATCTAATTCTAAAGTGATGTTTATAGACTTAACTAGTGAGCCTTTCTTAAATGTGACTTTCGTACAACTTTCCAGACCAAATTGTATTCCTAGGTCATCACTAAATATTTTTACAGTGCTTAGACCTTTTTAATCGTCATCATATTTTGCTGATAACTTTAAATCGTTCATATAAAAAAGGCGGTTTATTTTTTTAGTCGTTTTATATCCATCGCCTGTTTTTAACTTCTTTGAAGATAGATATCAGTGCTAAAATACAAAAAAAAAAAGAAGAGGAGAAAGTGAGTATCCTTGGAAGATTCCATTTTTCATGTTCTGTTTATTAGTTTTGAGCATGCCTTTTTCATGGATTAATCTGGGGTTAGAATGCCACCTTTTCATTTTGTATTTTAGGAATGTTATTATCATAAGGAATATATTTAGAGTATTCAGAGTTTTTAAAATCCATTCGTTGGATAAGCTATCAAAAGATTTTTTTGTTGATACAAACCATACTAAAATTTTTCTGTTATCTTATTTTATCTACTCCAGTTAACTTCCATTTATGTGTGCATTTCATATTTATCCAACCTCCCACCAAGCCGGGATTGATACAAGGTCCTTTATGTGTGCATTTAAGTATATTAATCATCTCTTCTATTGTAATATCGTCGTACATGTGCGTTCGTTATTTTTATGTGCTTTTCATATTTTCAATCCATCTGGCTTTTTTTATATGATTTTTTATGGTTTCATATTCAAAAATTATTTCAATTCTTCTGTCGTTGGGGCCTACTTTACATTTACTGTCTCTTTGTCTATTTTTCGATAGAATTTTTTTAGGACATCTTGAAATATTTTGTTGTGTCTAAAGAAGTTTATTCATTTTTCATATTTTTGGATACGCTGGGCCTTTAGTTGGATTGCTTGCTTCAACTTTTCTTCTATTATCAATGTTTTATAAATTCAGTATCATCCAGAAAAACAGATCTAGCGCTAATCAACAAGAAAAAAGAACTTTTCATCGCTTTCTTTTATTTTCACTCTATGGTTTGCAGAAGACAATTGACTGAAAATAAAAGAAAGCGAAAATATCGACAAATACTTGAACCTTTCCAGAGAGCTGAAAAAGTAGTAGAACATGACAGTGGCGGTGATACCATTTGCAGTTGTTGCATACCGAACTATTCCCAAAGGCTTAAAAATGACAGAACGAATTGATCAGAAGAATGATCAAAACTATGGAGACCTCAGCATTGATAAGATCAACAAGAATGCTCAGAGGAGTCCTGGAGACCTGGGAGAATTGCTATCACTCAGACTAGTCCACTAGTGTTAGCTGGTGGGAAAAACTTGCAAGGAATGAAATAATAACAATAATAATACTAATAATAACCATTAGCTAAAACTGATGTGAAAAACTCACAAGGAGTAAGTAATAATAATAATAATAATAATAAGAGGGCGGAAGAGGACTCGCCAGCATCGAAGACAGCGTTGACGCATCGATAAAACGGCTCGAAGACTACATAGAAAAACACGAACGAGGACGAATTACAACCATCAGAAACAATACGGACAACTCGATAGACGATAGAATGACAACAACTAGGAAACAAAAATGGGAGGAACAACAACTCTATGGGCGCTTTAAACGACTAATAAACATCTCACACCAGAAAACATGGACCTGGCTAAGAAAAGGAAAGCATAAGAGAGAAACGGAATCCCTCCTAATAGCAGCACAGGACAACGCCATAAGGACCAATCATATCAAAGCGAGAATACATAAGACGCAACAAAGCAGTAAATCTAGGCTATGTGGTGACAGAGACGAAACGATCAATCACATAATAAGCGAATGTAGCAAATTAGCACAGAAGAAGTATAAGACGAAACACGACTGGGTTGGCAAGGTGATCCACTGGGAAATGTGCAAGAAATTTAAATTTGACCATACTAACAAATGGTATATGCACAACCCAGCACCTGTCCCTAGAAAATGACACCCATAAACTCCGCTGAGACTTTAACATGCAAACAGATCACCTAATCCCGGCCAGAAGACCAGACCTAATAATAATCAACAAAAAAAGAGAGAATTTGCAAAATTGTCGACTTTGCTGTCCTGGCGGGCCATAGAATAAATCTGAAGGAATGTGAAAAGAAGTATAAGTACCTCGACCTTGCTAGAGAATTGAAAAAGCTGTGGAACATGAAAGTAACGATTGTGCCAATTGTGATTGCTGCCTTAGGCACAATAACTAATGGATTATTAAAAGGCCTGGAGGACTTGGAAGTTGGCGGACGGGTAGAGACTATCCAAATGACGGCACTGCTGAGAACGGTCAGAATCCTGAGACGAGTCCTGGAGACCTGAGGAGACTTGCTGTCACTCAGACTCTAGTGAAAAACCATCAGCTAGCACTGATGTGAAAAACTCTAAAGGAGTAAATAATAATAATAATAATAATAATAATAATAATAATAATAATAATAATAATAATAATAATAATAACGACTGGGTTGGCAAGGTGATACACTAGGAGATGTGCAAGAAATTTAAATTTGACCATACCAACAAAATGGTACATGCACAACCCAGCACCTGTCCTAGAAATGGGATTTGACGTACAGACGGATCATCTAATCTCGACCAGAAGATCTGACCTTATAATAATCAACAAAAAAAAGAGAATTTGCAAAATTGTCGCCTTTGGTTGACCAGAAAATAAAACTGAATGTGAAAAGAAGAATAAGTACCTCGACCTTGAAAGAGAATGGAAAAAACTATGGAACATGAAGGTGACAATTATACCTATTGTGCTTTTGGTACAGTAACTAAAAGATTATTAAAGGAACTGAAGAAATAGGAAGTTAGTGGACGAGTGGAGACCATCCAAATAACAACGTTATTGAGGACGGCCAGAATACTGAGAAGAGTCCTGGGGACTTGAGAAGACTTGATTTCCCTCAAACTCCAGTGAAAGACCATCAGCTAACGCTGATATGAAAAACACCAATGGAAATAACAACAATAATACGCATGTAGCGAGAGAGAATGTTCAAGATGCAGATTGGGTGTGAATAAATAGAATCATATATACATTATTTCGAGGCTCGAGTTGGCAGTTTTATACATATAGAAAGTTGAATCAATATGTGACCTAGAACGTAGACGTTAGCAGAAGATTGTGTGGCCAATGTATAATGTCCGAATATAATGTATTTGTGTATAGGAGGGAGGGGAGGTGAACACTTAAAATCTAAAAATCCTGTAAAAATCGTCGATAAAAATGAACTTCATTTCTTTTTGTTTTTAGTTTCATGGTGATAGGCGAAAATTTTCGGAAAATAAAATCCAGTTTTAAGATTTTAAAAAGTATATGAGTTTTTGATTATTGGTGTAACGAAAAAAAAATCAAATAAGTTGTTTTACTAAAGTGTGAGAATCAAAATGACCAAATCACGCTTAAACGTACTGGTCCCCATTTAATCACCGAATATGAACGACGATTAAATTGGATCCCAGCTGAGATAGTTGACTATTTTGGAACAGCCGTTACTGGGAGGAATCTGAGACCTGTGTGCAGGACTACGCAAAACTCGGTAAATTCTTTGTTGAAGAGTGATCTTACATGTAACATCTTAAGCCACTGTATGTAAATGTGTTAGATCCAACTAATTTTAACCAAGCTGATAACTGAAAAATGCCTGCTTCAAAATTTCATTTCAAACCATTTTCATTTCTCGGACACCGCCGATTATAATATTAATAGCTAAAATCTCACGCAAAAAAAGAAAAAAGTGAAATCTCACATGAGAAAACTTGGACATTGCTAAGAAAGAGATCCTTAAGAGAGAAACTGAATCTTTTCTGATAGCAGAACAAAACGACGCCATAAGGACAAATTATATCAAAGCAAGAATGGATAAGATGCAACAAAATACCAAATGTATGTTATGTGGTGATAGGGACGAAACGATTAATCACATAAACGAATGCAGCAAATTAGCACAAAAAGAGTTTAAGACTAGACATGGCTGTGTGGGAGGTAATCAACTGGGAATTGTGCAAGAAGTTTAATTTTGCCAAACAAATAAATGGTAGATACACAACCCAAAATCCGTCCTGGAGAATGAGATGCATAAAACTTCACCAAGATTTTGAAATACAAATGGATCACCAAACCTCAGCCAGATCATCAGACCTAGTGATTGTCAATAAAACAAAAGAGAACCTGTCGAATAGTGGACTTTGCCCCCCACCCCGGCAGACCACAGAGTAAAATTGAGAGAAACCGAAAAAAGAGATAAGTACAATGGACCTTGCTAGGAAACTGAAAAAAACTATGAAACATGAAAGTGACGGTGATGCCAATCGTAATCGGTACGCTTGTTACAGTCACCAAAGGATTAGTAAAAGGAATGGAGAAATTGGAAATAGAAACATGAGAAGAGATCATCTAAACTACAGCATTATTAAGATCAGCAAGAAGAAGAAGAAGAAGACAACTATTATTCAATCCAGTAGACAAAAATAAGAGCTAAAACAAAGGTATTCAAAAACATTGATGTTAATCAGAACATGGATAAATAGAGGAAACCTAAAAAGAGAAACGGAATCAGCTCACAATAACAATATATGAATTAATTATGTAAAACCTAGATTAGAAAATTTAGGCTATGTGTAGAGAGAAACGAAAGAGTTATGCCTTGAAAGAGTGAAAGAGAAGATTCGATTAGGTGGAAAAGATACCAACTGGCTGGGAAGTGTGCAAGTGACTAAAATTTTACCATACCAACTAACCAGGTTCTTTTCTGCTACACTGGTTGGTGCTGCAGAGAAGAGACAACACTTATTTATAAAAATATAATCTCTCTTGTTTATTATTACGAAAGGTACGAAATCGTTTTGTGAGGAGAAAGAGTCGGAACTGCAATGGAATCGCTTGGCTGTTCACCAGGTTGAGATACATTTTCAAAGAGCCTTACATTTTCGCTCTGCTTCCACGGGGCTGGCCAAGGAACGACTTAAAACTTTTAATTATCTTCGTTCCTTCTTTGTGCTTCTTTCGTGAGACTCGTACAAGGCCGACCTAAAATATTTAATCATCTTCGTTCTTCCTTCATCCAGGCTTCATACTCGCTTTAGACATTAGTGACTCTTGTACATGTCGACTTTTTTCAACTTCTCCACACGAGGCCGTCTGGGCCAACTCTCAGACGGCATGACGTCTAATCTTACTGCTTACTGCTGGCTCTACTGACTGCTGACTCTCTGCTCGGGGGGGGACTTCTGGTGTTATATATTTTCCGGACGCCTACGTACTCTTCCTACGCAATTTACGTGGCATTTCCGCCGTCCATTGTTTACCTTAAGACACAGGTGCACATCCTATTTTGAAATCCGTGAACCTACAAATCCTGCCAAAGGTCAATACGTAACAGTTGGGAGTTTTTAATGTAAAAATTTTCCTCACTCCTTGATTGGTTGCCTTTACCAAAACCAGCGTGTCTAGTCTACTCAAGTGTTTACTCAGAGCTAATGGAAGCGAAGAAGAAAAGATGATTTTTCCCTTTCATGCAGTAAAAGACAAACTGCCTCGCCCAGGATTTGAATACGTTTCACTGAATCAATATTTTACGATGATATTCATATATAACTATATTCACGCCTTCTTTCTTTCTCAGGGTTTAATTTATAACATTTATCAATACTTGATTAATATTCAAGTGTTTGGTTTATACGGTTTGCAAAACTAGCCAACGCGACCTTTTAGCTTGTGTAGTGAATCTAATATTCACTTCAAGTCCCATTATTTTGGGCTGGTGACATACTATGCTAGGTCTCCTAAATATCTATAACCCGAGATGTTATTTTAAAAAATATGTTCTCCGATTGCTTACTCATGGTGTTACTTTTTCTTCAAAATTCAGTGAATTCTTTCTTTTTCATATCCGAAATACTTTCTTTCCAGAGTACAAAGAATTTTTTGATCTTTTGGAGTTATGTCAATAGCGTTTTGTTATGTCATAGTTTTTAGCTTTAGATCATTTTGCCTTCATGTGGTAACTGACATGTAAACTGCAAACTGTATCAAACAATGTATTGTTGAATACGTTTTTATTTAATATTATTTATCTATACATTTGATATATTTGCCGTCGTTTTATTTGCACTGTACGTTATAGAATGTGCTTGTGTTACCAACTAATGTGTTTCTAGTATTATTTTGAATATGCTGGCTTTGTATTTCTCGTTGATTAATCTGGGATTTTATATCGGTATTATCAGAGAGATGGCAACTTAATCTACGAGAAAGTGTTCCAGTTGTATTGGGAAGACGTCCTGTGTATATTTATGGTGGAATGAAAAGAAGAATCTATAAAAAGTTTTAATTGGCTGTAACTAACATGAGATAGAGACAGACAGAAAGATAGGGGAGGGGAAGAGGGAGAGACAGGGAGATGAAACAATGTTACTTATATATTTTGAATATGTCTGGGACAATCTGTTTTATATTGAAATGATGTAAACTCCTGTTATCATGGTAATACAATAATGCATTGATAATGCCGTCGTTTGATCCGGTAGAAAGAAAGAAAGAAAGAAAGAATGACATACGTTGCTACGTGAACCAAGCAGAAAAATTTACTATCTGAAAACGTAAAGTTTTAACACACGCAAGAAAATAATAATGATAATAATAATAATAATAGAAAGTGACGTCGATACCAATTATAACTTGTGCGCAAAGACTTCGTAAGGGGGCTAGAAGAGCTGGAAATTAGAAGACTTGCCTAGACTATTCCAACTACTGCATTACTAATATCGGCCAGAATACTGAGAAAAGTCCTGGAGACTTGAGGAGACTTGCTGTCACTCCAGTGAAATACCATCAGATAACACACGTGTGAAAAATTCGTAAGGAGTAATAATGAAAATAGAAACATCCATATAAATATATACATGTACACGTAAGTGTCATTACCAAAGACAAATAATGAACCATTCCGTTTTGATTATGAGGAAAGACGGGTAAGAAAGAGAAGTTGCTACAGGTAAAAAAGAAAACGAAAGCAAATATAATTAGAAAATGAAAGAAAGAGAAGAAAGAGAGAAAAAGAGAAAAAGAGAGACATTGAAAGCGATAAAACTATAGATCAGATCCTTATTGTCTATTTCAAAGAAAGAAAGAAAGAAAGAAAGGGAGAAAAAGGAGGAAGAGAGAGAGAGACAGAAATGAATATATAGGGAGAAATTTGGGAAAGAAAAAAGAATGCTTTTTAGTTCTGCGACGCGATAGGCTGTTGGTGTGTTTATACATATGGTTATATATATATATATATATATATGTCTGTGTGCGTGTGTTGTTACTAGTGGACCAGAGATAGAAATGTGTATGTTTCCAGGCGAGCAAAAGTTCTGAGCCACTGGTCCTAATGCAGAATAGAGAAATGAGTGAACTGGTAATTACAAGAGCCGAGTTACATGTAGAAAATGGAAGCAGTTTTTTGTGGTTCCAGAGATAGCAGAGTGGTGAGCTAGAATTCACACCGCAGGCTAGAGGAAGGGGGTAGAACAGGAAGGTCCGAAGTAACACACCCAGCCCATTCGTGAACAAGTCTAGTCCTTTAAAACTTGTATCTTTTCTTTTTCTTTGTCCTTGTGACATCGCCGTTCTCTGAGATCGTCCACTGTGATATGTATCTGTAGAGTACAACAGCGTGGAATCCTGAGATCCTGACACACAGCAGAATATGCAGCAGAGCAAAAAAGTGCACAAATTATGAGCAGATATTCAGGTGGCAGACAAAAGGGTTAGTCACAAGTTCAACTAAAATTAATAATAAATAATCTTACATGGTGCAAAGTTTCTAATTTTTATGTATATTATTTCGCTTTGACTAATTCATTTGTAAAAAAAAAAAAGAGTTTTATAAAAAGTGAAATACGTACTGCTATTATTATTATTTCACTCCTCGTGAGATTTTTTTACACCAGCGTCAGCAAGCACATTCGGCTGGGGCTGTAGGATACACCGATTGCATCTCTGCAGAGGGGTAAGACCCTACCCCCAACGAGAATCCTAGATATGTCACAAAACAATCTGATGGTGAAGCTCTAGTCCTGGAGCTATGGGGAATGCGAAGTATCCCTTCACTGCCATTGCTCCCAGGTTCACTCTGACCCGGAGTAATAACATCTGATAGGGTCTAATCTATGGGTCAAATAGAACTACTTGACATAGAAAAGTGAGCAAACAAATGACTAATGTTAAATTGAATTGTTAAAAATAGAAGTGTTTGACCATTTTACTGTGCTTAAACAGTTGACTGATTGAATTGTTAGTGATACATAGCAATACTTGGAACTATTTAACTGTGTGCAAATGAATAAAAACTTTTGAATTGAATGATTAGGGTCAAATCGCCATACTCTTAACCACTTTACTGCCTGCAAACAAATAATTGATATGGAATAGAATTATTAGTGTTAGATAGAAATAATTGAAACTATTTATCTGTGAAGAAACAATAACAATACTAGTGTGCAAACAAATTTGCTCAAAATGAAATTAACAACAAATTATTTAAATGTTTGATTTTTTCATTTTCTTTCCGTGGTCTGCTGGACAAGCAAAATCCATCGGATTAAAAGCTATTTCGTAGTTGCTAATTGACACAAGCTTTCGTGTTCTGGCCGGTATTCGGTAATCCGTTTGTATCTTGAAGCTCCAGAGAGTTTTATACGTCTGATTTTCTAGGATAGATTTTGGTATGTGCGTATCCTATTTGATAATCAAATTATAATCTCTTTCACACTACCCAGTAGATCACTTTCCCTATCCAGTCGTGTCTAGTCTTGATCTCCTTTTGTACGAGCTTTCTGCACTCGTTTTTAAATTGATTAATTGTTTCTTCTCTGTCTCCACACAACCTACACTTGCTATTTTGTTGAGTATTATTATTTTTCGCTTTGACATAATTGGTCCTTATGATATTATTATTATTATTATTATTATTATTATTATTATTATTATTATTATTATTATTATTATACCACTCCTTGTGATTCATTAACACTAATTATAAGTGGTTGGTTTTCCTCTGAAGTCAGAGTGACCGCATGTATTCTCAGATCTTCGATACTCCTTAAGTACTCTCGTTAGATTTTACAGTGCCGTTGTCTGGATAGCTTTTATTCTCCATTTCCCCAGTTTTTTTTTGTTTTGTTTTTTTGCGGGGTGGACCTTTGAGGGCTATTCCAAAGACCCCAAATTTGACTGGTATCTCTGTTACCTTCACGTTCCACAGCTTTATTAGTTCTTTGGCCAGGTCTGAGTATTTGTCCAGTTTCCCCATTCTTTTAGTTACTGGTCCGTTGATATAACAAAATCCATAATATTACAGGTTCTTTTTTTCTAAACGATTACCACTAGGTCTGATCTTCTCACCAGGACTGAATGATCTGTTTCGATCTCAAAGAGTTTTATGTGTTTCATGATTCCATGTTTTTCTTTGTTAGTAACGAATCATTTTCGTGGGTTTTTAAATGCCACAGCCGTCCTTGTAGATCAGTAATAGTACCATTTAATTATTAGCTGCATAATTAAGGGAGTTCATTCCTTTCCAAGAGTATTAGTCCGAAAGGGACCTCACTGTACTGTGACACTATAGGTCAGAGGTCAGTCGAAAAAATTTATTGACCATAACAATAAGAATTAACTACAGCGGATTTTAGAAGAATAAATTTGTAAAAAGTGAAAATTAACGAAAATAGATTCCGAAGGAATAAATCGAAAATATGTTGTTTTGACCAAAAATAAAATGATGGAAAAGATATATGATATATTGAAAAATGATGAAAGAAATGTTTTGTCTACAAGCCAGGGCAAGCAGAAAATCAGTTTGAGATTTGACCGACAAGCCATCGCTGATCTATCAGCAGAACTGAGAACGAGATTGGGGAAACTACAATTTATTTTAATTGAAGTATGAAAAATTTTAATTCAATTCTCTTACCGTTATGATTGAACGGTTACTAACGTCATGCTATGTGAACATAAAATTGTAATAATTCCAAATTTGGGGGGGCGCTTTTTGATTAAGGGTAAGAATAAAGCGAATGTGAAGAGTGCGACAAACAGTGCGGAATTGATTGTTGGAAACCAAATTGGGAGGGGATTGATATTTTTTTAGCTTTGCCCATCACCCCCTGCCGGTGGGAGATATGCATAAAATTTCTTCCCCTCAACGGAGAAGCGCCGAGAGAGCGCGAATTGACAAGTAGATTCGCGTTGCTCTAGGCTTTGGTCTTGCGCCAGACTGCTCGGAGTGGAGAGGCAGAGAAAAGCTATATAACGTGTTACTTGAACACTATGAAAGAAGCGAAGAAAGATTGAGATGATGTGATGCCTAGAGATGTCCTTGTGTCAGATTCGTGGCGATAAAGATGTGAAGAGAAATCGAGATAATATGATACTCTAGAGACCAGCGTGGAACGGACGAGGGATAGCCTGATACCAGACACGTGGAGATAGAGAATCGAGGAGAAATCGAGATAATATACTTTACAGATCAGCGCAGAACGGACGAGAGATACCCTTGTGCCAGACTCGAGGAGATAATGAAGCGAAGAGAAACCGATATAATATGATAGCTCGGGGAGGCCTTTTACCAGACTGCTCTGGGTATATTAAAAGCAAAGTGAATTAAGAAAACACGACAATAGGAGAGAGACAGTGAAAGCCTGAAATAACGCGTCAGTAGCAAAAGATGATAACTAGATTCCTCATCTCGGCCTTCCATCAGACTACACTGGATATAGAAAGTGAAGAAAACCTGTCATATTACAACATTGCGAAATAATCCCAAAGACTAAGAGAAAGTAAGTATAAGCGCTATTGAGGTTGCCTTATACTAGGCTTTGGACAGTGAAAATAGAAAAGCCTAAACTAATACAAAGAATCGACTGACTGATACTTTGCTAACCGGATCTCTGACTTAACCCCCACAGCCTCTGAAAGGGTGAATGCTTGCATCATGGTTAAAGACATTTTTTCTCTTACTAAGTATTATTATAGTTTCAAAGCCGTGTTTGTTCTCAGTTTGCTGGCATCGACATTTTTACTTTCTTAATTGTGCGGTCTCTTCCGTTTATTCGCCGACCGACTCCGATTAGCGATTGATATGTTGCCTGGATGTAAAAAAAACAACGAATTAATCGTGTCATCCGAAGATATATCCAACCAGCGGAATGACCCCCATGTTTTACATTAATTGGTGGCGTCACAGTACAACTGGTTTCGAACACACTATATCACAGTGCAGTAATGGAGACACGTCTCCACGATGACACCCTTCTGAATTTTTGTTTGATATAATTCTAGACAAGTTTATCACTTTGGTTGGTTGGTTGGTTGGTTATGTTTTGATGCATATCAACCCTAGTAGGTTATTTCATGCTAAATCCTGTGTATACATATATATATTATATATATATATGATTTGTAAACGAATAGTTTGTTGGGAACATTTTTAAACGAGCCGGTGATCATTTTTTGCACACAGTTAAATAATTTCAAGACTTTCTACGTAGTCTTGAAATTGATAATTCAATTTAACACCAGTAATTTGTTTGCACACATTTATATGCTTTCAAGTTTAGAAAAATGATTATATATTTCCATTTGACACATAGATTGGACCCTAACAGGTCTTACCACTCTGGGTCAGAATAGACCAAAAAGTAATGGCAATGAAGGGGTACTCTCCATTCCCCAAAGATCTTTAGACCTGGAGCCTCACCATTAGAGGGTTTAGTTTCATATCCAGGACATTCATTGAAGTTGGGTCGAAGGGTCATACTGCTCTATAGAGATTTCAGTCGGTGTATTCTACAGTCCCAGCTAACTGGGCTGATTATCACTTGAAACCTAAAGGTTCTTCAAAGAATTCAGTTGTAATATTAGCTTGAGATATTATGTCGATTAAGGGGATAATTTGTATTTAACCCTTTCAAGTAAAAGGAGAAAAGAATAGTTGTTTTTGTCTCTTTGAAGGGCTAAAGATTTGATGTGTATTTTTCTCGATGTGTAAAACGTAAATATAAATTGTTTGTTTTAAACAATTTAAACTGATGATTTAATTTTAATTCATGCGCAGAATAATCATTTTTATAATTCCGATTTTCACTTTTATCCTTTCTGGTCAATATATATATATATATTTATATATAACGAGCACTATACTTTCACGAACGACGAACAACAAGTCTTATCAACCTACCCTCGAAATTCGAGAATTCAACTCTTTTTGTTGGCCCCAATTCTCGTCACTTCTTGCATGCGCCTCGTTAGCATACGAGAAGCTTAAGATATAAAATACCGTAAGAGTTGGGGGGTACGCCAGTTTTTATGTTCGTCATTCTTTGTATCACATCCTTGTTATAGACATTATATCAATAATATCAATCATTTCTCAGTTTATCCCCTCAACTTACTTTCTATATTCATGTTCCTTTTTAGTTTCATTTTTGTTTTAAATTCCAACTTGTCTTATTTTTGCTTTTGCTTTTTATTATTCATATTTTGAAAAGATATTTTTTCTACTGCCCCCAGACATTCTTAGATTTAGATTTTTCTTCTTTTATTAAAATTATTTCTGTTTACCGTCTTGCTTTCTTTTATTACTGTTTTTGTTTTCATTTTTATTGCTTAGGCACATATTCGACATTTTTGTTTTTCTATTTTTATTCTTTTTGCCATTTATCATTTATCTATTTCTTTTGTTTCTATCGTTTAGTTTTTATTTTTATTTCTATTTTTTCATCTTTTATACAGTTACATTCATGATAATATAATATTGTCATTATTTATATAGTGCGACACAAAATTCACTTAACATTTTAAAAATTGAACAACTTTTGAATAAAAAAATTGCTAAAGCATTTTCTTCTTTTAATTATATGTATTTCGACTTAGAGAAATTACTTTAAACTAACTGGGGAATATAATATCCCGAAAATTTATATTCTCAAGTCAGTTGTTTTTTAAATGGTAAGTGACTTTTGCACCACTCTATAAGAGTAGAAGTAGAAAAATTAGTACAAGTCGTAGTTATAGTAATAGTAGTAGTAGTAGTAGTTGTTGTTGTTGTTGTAGAAGTAGTACCATTATACTTATCAAAAGTTTAAATTCTTTTGATAAATTTTTGACGATTTTTCTTTTCACTTTATTTTTGTTGCATATTATTGCAGTGCTGAGGTCATTTTTAAATCCTACCACAGGAGGAAGTTGAATTCAAAATCTGAAGAGTGTGTTTGGTTCACCCTTTTTTTTTTTTTTTTTTTTTGCTGTCAGCTCGCCATTAAGCGACTATTTAAAGAGCTCCAACCACACCGTCACTTTTATGTGCCACAGTGTGGTTTTTTTTTTCATCTCTTTGGCAAGATCCAGGTATTACTCCTGGTTTTTGCTTTCTTTTATTTAGTATTACCATTCTACTTTATTTATTTATTTTTACGTAAAGGTCCGTCTGAAAGGCAAAATCCACCAAATGACAAGTTATTTCCTTCTTTTTTATTAACACTTTCTCTCGTCTTCTGATCGGGATTTGGGGATCGGTTTGGATCTCAAAATTTCAAAGAATTTACGCGTTTCATTTTCTAGGACTGATTCTGGTTTATGTATATACCATTTGTCATTATGTTCAAACTTTAGTCTCTTGTGCATTTCTCATTGGATCACCTTCCTGAACAAATCATGCCTGCTCTTGTACATCGTTGATGTCAGTTTGATGCATTCGCTTATTTCATCTCTTATCTTCACAAAGCCTCAACTTACTATTCTCTTGTATATTATCAAGTTTTGCTTTGCCATAATCAGTCCTAATGAAATGATCTGTGCTTCAATGAAAGAGCTTCTGATGGTCTCTCTAGGTTTCCTATTCGTAATCATGTTCAGGTCATCTTGTGTGCAATTTCCTTTTCGCTTGAAATATCCATACAGTTATTTTCTTCCCATTTTTGTTTTCTAGATTTTTGCATGATTGTTTTCCTGTTTGTCTTTAAGTTATGGCTTTTAGTATTTCTGTTACTGACTGCTGTAATCAATCTCTATAAGCTCTTTTGCATATTCTTTTTCTTTTTCTAGAGTTTTTCACATGGCAATTGGAGTTTGAGTGACAGAAAATTTCCTCAGGTCTCTTCTGAGTATTTTATCTGATCTTAACAATGCTGTGGTCTAGATGGTCTTGATTCTTCACCAGATTTCCAATTCCTCCATTCTTTTATGCGACTGTTCCAAGCACACAAACTACAATTGTTATATAATAGCAGAGGGATTTCGGTTCATGCCTTTGAGTTTAGTTAGGCTGAGAACCTTTCGACTCAGCACATGGGTTAGTTAGGTGCAACATTGAGGCAGGTGTTAACGCAGGTGCGCGCGGGTGGATGGAGGTGTCACTCAGATGTCATAATAGCCCGAGACGAAACGGGGTGACAGGGTGCGGGTGACGTCACGCACCGGAAGCGCGCAGAGGTTTGTGTGAGAATCTGAAGGGAGTTGGAGAGTCGAGTACTAGACGCCAAACGAGGAGGTTCGACTTTTGGAGCTCGCAGACGCGAGGCGAACTTGCGCCCTATGGGGGCCGCACGATATGGGGGCCAAATGAATAAGACAGCATAGAAGATTTTAGTTCTCTAGTAATGTCTAGATATTTATCTCGCTTTTTGCTTTCTTTCATTTCCACTTTGTAGTCCATCGGGACGGCAAAGTCCACTATTCGATAGCTTCTCTTTTTTGCTTATTCTTGTTTTTTTGTTTTTGTTTTTTGTTTTTTTGGGTGGGGTTATTGTTGACTATCTCTAGATCTAGTCGTCTGGTAGATATTAAGTGATCCGTTTGTATCTTAAAATCCCTGAGAAGTTTGTGCATCTCATTCTCCCGGATGGATTCCGGGTTGTACTTTTACCACTTGTTCGTATGCTCAAATATCAGTTTCTTGCACAATTCCTTGTAGATTAATTTCCCCACCAAGTCCTGTCTAGTCTTAAACTCTTTTTGCGCTAATTTACTGCATTCGCTTATTATATGATTGATCGTTTCGTCTTTATCACACGTAATCTACATATACTATTTAGTTGTGTCTTATCTATTTTTGCTTTAACATAGTTGGTGCTTATGGTTTGGTTTTGTGCTGCTATTAGAAGAGATTCTGTTCTTCTCATAAGATTTCCCTTTCTTAAAATGTCCCAATTCTTCGTGTGAGATTTCGCTTCTTCGTTGCAAGAAATGTCCCAACAATTGCTTTTCCTCCCATTTTTGTTTTCTAGTTAGTGCTGTTCTGTTGATCTTTGTGTTGTTTGTGTTGTTTCTAATCGCAGTAATTAGTCTCTGCTCTTTTTTATGTAGTCTTTGAGTCCTCTTATCGATGTATAGACGCTATCTTCAATGCTGGTGAGTCCTCTTTCTCCTTCTTTTCTTTACACATATAGCTTGTCTATATCATCTCTAAGGCCTTGTGCATCGTCATGAGTTTTCTTGTCTGGTCCTTTTGTTGAAGTTCATCCCTCGTTCACTTCAGAAACAGTCCCGAGTTTCTTACGAGAGATACAACCAAGATCTTTATATGATTGATAAAATTTCTGATATTATTATCATTATTATCTCTTTACTAGTTTTTTTATACTAGTAGTACCTGTTGGTTTTCATTGAGAGCAAGTTTTCATGGACACTTTTCAATATTCTAGTCAATCTCAACTGTCCTGTAGTCTTAATGGTCCCAATTCTTCATCGCGACTCTAATTCCCCCAGGTTCTTTCTCAGATCATTCAGATTTTTCAAAAGTTTTCAAAGATGATTGCTATCATTATTACCTTTAAGTTCCGCAACTTATTTTGGTCTTTTTCAATGTCCAGTAATTAAACTAGTTTTTCAATTTCCTCCCTGACAATTTCGTTTCTTTTTTTTTTTTTTACAATAACTAAGTTCTGTATTCTCTCCGAAATTGGAGTGATTTTTTTGTAACCTAATCCCAGAAATTTTTCCGTCTCATTTTGCTGGATAGATTCTGATCTGTGTGTGTAGCATTTGTATGTTGGGTCAAAGTTTAGTCATTTTCACAATTCTCCATCGATCATCTTCCCCATCCAGTCATGCTTGCGCTCATTCACCCTGTGCATTATTATTCTTATTTACTCCTTTAGAGTTTTTCACATCAGTGCTAGCTGATGGTTTTTCACTGGAATTTGAGTAACAGCAAGTCTCCTTATGTCTCCAGGACTCGTCTCAGGATTCTGGCCGTTCTCAGCAGTGCTGTCATTTGGATAGTCTCTACCCGTCCGCCAACTTCCAAGTCTTCCTGGCCTTTTAATAATCCTTTAGTTATTGTGCCAAAAGCACCAATCACAATTGGCACAATCGTTACTTTCACGTTCCACAGCTTTTTCAATTCTCTAGCAAGGTCGAGGTACTTATCCTTCTTTTCACATTCCTTCAGATTTATTCTGTGGCCCACAGAGACAGCAAAGTCGACAGTTTTGCAAATTCTCTTCTTTTTGTTGATTATTATTAGGTCTGGTCTTCTGGCCGGGATTAGGGGATCCGTTTGTATGTTAAAGTCCCATAGGAGTTTATGGGTGTCATTTTCTAGGACAGATGCTTGCTTGTGCATATACCATTTGTTAGTATGGTCAAATTTCCCAGTGGATCACCTTGCCAACCCAGTCTTGTCTCTCCTTATACTCCTTCTGTGCTAATTTGCTACATTCGCTTATTATGTGATTGATCGTTTCGTCTCTGTCACCGCATAGCCAACATTTGCTTTTTTGTTGTGTCTTATCTATCCTCGCTTTGATAGGATTGGTCCTTATGGCGTTGTCTTGTGCTGCTATTAGGAGGGATTCCGTTTCTCTCTTATGCTTTCCTTTTCTTAGCCAGGTCCAGGTTTTCTGGTGCGAAATGTTGTTTATTAGTCGTTTAAAGCGGCCTTAGAGTTGGGTTTTTTTCCATTTTTGTTTCCTAATTGTTGTCATTCTATCGTAATTCCCATAATCTATACTTGCTATTCTGTTGCGTATTATCAATTTTTGATTTTATATAATTGGTCCCTATGGTATTATTTTAGGCGGTTATTAAAAAAGATTCACTTTCTTTTTTTGCCATGTGGAGATCTTCTCGAGTGCAATTTCCCCAGTTTTTCGCTTGTATCTATACAGTTGTTTTTATTTTTATTTTTGTTTTCTAAATTTTTTGTTTTACTGATGGTTCTTGTTTTGACATTGCTGTTTTTGGCTGCTCTAATTAGCCTTTCTTGTTCTTTTCTTTTGTGTATTCCTCGGATTCTTGAATTGTTGCATACCCGTATTCCTCTATATCAACTAGTCCTCTTTTTCCTTATTTTCATTATCCATACTGTCTGTTTATGTCATCTCCTGTGTGCATTGTCATCAATTTCCTTGTCCTTTGTTCCATTTATTTGAGTCCCTTCCTTGTCTATTTGAAAAATGGTCCAGAGGATATTACAAAAGAGACTGTCTAGGTATTTATTCCTTTGATGAGATTTCTGCTGTATAGTTTGCTTTCGAGAAGTTTTCTCGTTCTTTTGAAGTAATCTTTTCTTACTTTTTCTTTCATCTCTGTTTGATGGTGTCTGCTTCCAATATTCCCAGGTAAATGTGATTTTCTTTCTCTCCAAACGTCCTGATGATTTTCTGATTTGGTAGTTCTGTTCCCTCTGCTGTTTCTCTTTTTTCATTTTTCATTATCTGCATGGTACATTTTTCAATGCCAAATTCTATTTATATATTCTTATAAGGGTTTCTAGATGCTTTTAGTGTTTGGCAAATATCTTAATATCATCCATATACATAAGGTGCTCAATCTTTTCTCCTGACTTTGTAGATTTCGTGCCTTCTTTGCATTTTTCTAAGTATATAACTGAAAGGCATCATTGCTGTAATAAATATTAATGGCAAGAGTGAGTCTCCCTGTAAGATGACATTTGGATTTTAACCTCAGCTAAAGTTTGTTTTCCAACCGCTAATTCCACTTTCCATGATGAAGTTTATGACTTACTTGGATATTTTGAACTATTATTAATATTATTGTTGTCATTTACTAAGCTTATCATAGAACATAAGTAAAAGTCACTCAGAATCTAACTCACGACTGCAACCTTCGCTAATCATAATACTCCACAGGTACCTTTTTCAGTGAAGCTTATAGGTTGATTGATTGATTGATTTTAACAGCATGTCACCCAGTCTTCGTTTATTTTATTCCTTAAAGTTAGAGAATCGTGTACATTATACGTTCATATTTACATTATTCGTGTAATTGTTTCTTTTTGCACGCAATTAAACAATATCAAGTATTCCTATCAAATACAAATGTTTGTTTGTTTGTTTGTTTGTGTTTTATGGAATATCAACCTTTGTAGGGTATTTAATGCCAAATTCATTTTTATACAAATGAACAGTTCTATTTCAAACAATTCAATTTAGCATAAGTACACCGTTTAATTATCAAAACATTTCTATTTCAAGCTATTCAGTTGAGTCTAACAGTTCTAATTTAAACAATTCTGTTTGGTAGAAGTAAAGTTTTTGTTTACACACAGTTAAACGCCAAAACATTTCGAACAATTCAGTTTCGCGTAAGTACAATTTCAATGTCAAAAACTGTTCTATTTCAAACAATTCACTTTAGCATAAATACGCATTTTCGTTCTATTTAACCCATAGATAGGACCCTATCAGGTGCTACCACTCCTGGCCAGAGTGGATCTGGGAGCAATTGCACTGGAGGAGAGTTCCACATTCCCCAAAGCTCCAGCATTACTGGAACATCACCATCAGATTGTTTAGTGTCATATTTAGGACACTCGCTGGGAGGGGTCTTACCCCTCTACAGAGACGCAGTCGGTGTCTTCTCCAACTAATACAAATGATTTACACAGTTGTATGGTTTCAAGTATTCCTATCAAATACTTATAGTTTTCAAGCAAAATTATTTAACTCATAGATATGACCCTAACAGGTACGACTACTCCGGTTCAGAGTGGACCTGATAGTAATGGCAGTGAAAAAAGGTACTCAATACTCCCTCTAAAACTAGAGCTTCACTACCGGATGCAGGTTAGTGTCAATAACATTTCTTTTTACTTGAGTCTTCCTCCTTAACAAGGGATAAAATCTGCTGAAATGTAACTTAGATTTAGTACAAGGCCAGAAGTATGATGGAGCCAATAAAATCATACTCACTGCTCAGTAAAGACTAAACTGCTGATCATAATTTCCCAACAAAATGTTCCTTCTGACCAAACTTAGCCTAGACGCAACACAACGCCAAAACCATGTAGGAACCAGTGAGAATGGAACATACTAGTAAAAATCTACAAGCTGAGATCACTAAGTATTTCTTAAAGCAAAATCAACAATTATTGTTTTCGCCCCATACACTGTGAGACGAACTCGTTAACAATTACTCCACTTTAAGCGCCCATTTATGCAATTAAAGTCGTCGCTCTCATTTTTATATTCTTTTTATTGTTAACTTTTGAATTTTCATGACAGAATTTTTTTAAATCAAAATCTTCATTTTAATAACGTATCATCCTTTCACATCATTAAAATATCGTATTTGACTTTTTATGTTACACATTTAGACAAAATTGAATACGCATGCGTAAACGCTCATTCTATCCATTTCTTTATATATTTGCTTTTCTAATTCACTTTGATCCATTACCATCATTATTGCCATCAATCTGAGTTATTTTTATAATATAGGAATTACTTCAATCTACAATAACCTTGATGGTAGTCATTTTTTCGGGGAGTTGCGTTAAAATAAAACTTCACCTTAATTTATTTAAACGACAATATCGCTAATTGAACGGCAATTACCCAAGATGTCCCGGTGTTTTCTTGTCTCCAGCCAATAAAAACCTGTAGCATCGAATCCTTTGTACCTAATATTCTTAATCTCCTCGATGTCATCCATAAGATTTGAAGGAATCATCTTTTCCGAGGACTGAAATAACGAGTAAAATTTTTTAGGCTTCAACGATTCTGCGAAAATAATGTCTACCATTCCCATTGATTAATTCTAAATAATTATTCATTCTGTGAAAGTGAAATTTTTTCTTTTTTTTTTTTTTCCTTTCTTTCTTTCAACAGTCTTTTCTAAGAATGGAGACGGAAAATGAAAATATGAATATTTTTCTTGATTTTGATTTTAGGAGTCATCTCCCGTTACGATCGAAAATTGTTTCAGATGACTCAAGCTTTTCCATTTATTTATTTCTTTGTATTCAAGCTTCGATCAAATTTTTCGTTAAATTTTCTAATTGAATGGAACAGCTATAGATTTTAAATGTTCGCGCATGTGCAAATCCATGTGGATCGTTGTGGATGCAAAATTCGGTTTATATCCCCGCAATCTTATATTTAATTGGAATATTGGAATCACAGAAGAATCATCTTTCCGGAAAATTATGAATTCACATTTTTATACGTATTTACCAATTAAGCCAAAGCACACACACACACACACACACACACACACACACACACATATATATATATATATATATATATAAAAGAAAATTGATAAAAGCAAACTGATCATATTAATAATGGTTGATAGGAACAGCTTATTCTAAAAAAATGGAAAAAGAGTTATATATATATATATATATATATATATATATATATATATATATATATATATATATATATTAGCATTAAAAGGAAACAGAAACTAAGGAGAAAAAGTGTTTGTCCATGAAATCCTATTTCAATTCGTTTTTATCGACGATTTTAAATTATGATTTTAACATTTTATAACTTATGAGTGACATCATCTTTTGATGTTGAGCATTGTACCAAGGGAAAACAAATCAGTTATTTTATATATTTTACAATTTACCTTCAAAAATATATATATATATATATATATATATATATATATATATATATATATATATATATATATGCGTCCCTTTATGAGTGTGTATGTCTGTGTGCCTCCTTTTCTCTTCCTCGCTCTCTCCATATCTTTAGATAGAAGCTGAATGTACATGTATATTTGCAAAAGTATGTATGTGCCTGTCTATGATTACATAGAGATTTACTTACATGTATATTGATGCTATATGTGGGTGCTTCTCGTGGTGTATTGATAGTAAGCATATTTAGCAAATTATTGCTTTTGGGCTTGCGTCATAATGGGTGCTCCATGGCGATGAAATTCTGTATGTGAAGAATAAAAACAAATGAATTAATATATTTCCATATATATATATATGAAAGTAAACAATGGAAATAAATCCGACAATATTGAGAAAAATTGAAGGTAATCCGACAAGAATTTACTGTAAAAGAAAGTCAACGCTATAACGTTTCGGTTCTAATCGACCATCACCAGGACTAAGAAAGGATGATATCAAGTGACGTTAAATCACCAAATCTTCCTCCCTCCTTCTTTCTCCATTCAATATATCTTTTGATGATTCTATTTGTTCTACAGTAGTGTCTGAAATAGTCATATGACATTTTTTTAACACGAACGTTGATTTATTGATTAAACAGATAACCCTTTCTTAGTACATATAATATTTCCTCCTTTTTTTGTATTTTATTAAACGTCCTTCAGTAATATAACGTTACTTGATATCATCCTTTCGTAGTTCTGATGATGGTTCATTAGAACCGAAACATTATAGCATTGACTTTCTCTTACATTAAATTATTTTTTAATATCTTGTTCTTCAAACTCTCTCTCTCTCTCTCTCTCTCTCTCTCTCTCTCTCTCTCTCTCTCTTTAAATACACACACACACACACACACACACACATATATATATATATATATATATATATATATATATATATATATATGCATGAATACAACAATTATTCTTTCATTTAAGGGTAAATAGTTGGACAAACTGGTTTCTTTAGCCTCGGTATGATAACCAGTCTAAAAGGAAAAATCTGAATTCAGGTCTGTTAAACTCCACTGAAAAAGTTACCTTGTGTCACATTCTACTTGTGTGGAGAGGTTAGGTATGCATATACAAATATATATTTTTACCTATCGGTAGATAAATCAAGAGCACACACACACACACACACACACACATATATATATATATATATATATATATATATATATATATATATATATATATATATTCGTCGATTGGTATCGATGACCTGCATTTGCCTAGAGAAGTGGCCCAAACAAATATGTTTTTGTTTGGATTGGATTATTTAAGTGAATATAAATTCTTTAATTAGACTCATTAATCATTTGTTGGCACATATCCGTACCGTTTCAAATATTCCAATTCAATACTAATAATATTCACGCAGGTCAATTTGACCCATAGACCAGAAAGTATGGGAGTAATAGTAATGAAAGAGTACTCTAGACTCACAAGAGCTCCAGAATTTAAGCTTCATCATCGGATACAGTTTAATATCACAGCCAGAACACTCCTTTTGATGTGTCTTACCCCTTTGTAGGAAATGCAGTCGGCATATTCAATGCCCAGTCGACTGGGTTATCTTATGAAGGTGATGTCTTGATATACTGAAGCCTTGCGTACAAAAATATTTTTGAGGTAACTTGATAATTTGAATGCTGCAAAGAATCTCCTTTTTTTTAAATTTCAGAGTGTTTCTTTCTGCAAAACTGGATTCCCTATGAATTCTGGAGAACCCGGTCTATTTTGCTATCTTATCCATTGCCGTTTACAATATAACTATTGAAAATTTGAAAGTAAATGTATTCTTAAACTAAATACGCACACTTCAGGATTCTATAAAGATTTAAACATTCTTTAGAAATATTTTCATTAAATCACAGACAAAACTAATAAATCATGGATAATTTTTAAAACATGTATTCAAATGTAACTGTTCATGACAACTTTCACCAGGATGTTGTGAGTCATGTATTTATTCCATTTCTATTGATACTTCAATTCAAATTCAAAGTCTAATATCTTATGCCGATGTAGGACAATAATATCTGAAAATTACGAACTCAGTTTTGCATGTGTAATGTATCCCCATCCTACTAATAGGGTCTCTCGTAGAATGGTGTCAAAAATTACTCAGGTCTTTCTTGGACGCCTCAAGTATCAATCAGTGAACCCTGACCAGAATATTTTAGATGAGGGAGTAGGTGATGTCTGGAGTGAAGGACTCTGGAAGCCAGCTTATTAATTTTTGCACCATCTAATTCAAGTATATTCTAGGTAGGTCAAGTTTCATAGCAAGTAGGTTTTTAAGTGATGGAATTGCTAGCCCTGCTCTCTTTGAATTTGATTTCAGAGTTTTAACTTCTTCAACACCGGTTGCCTTAGCAAGACTAAAGAGCTAGGTTATCCCTACTCTTTACCCATAGCTGGATGAGAAGGGAGGTGTTAAAGGTTTTGGCCAATGGCATTAGTGTGAAAGTTAAGCACAAAAAACCTCGTTCAGGATTTGAATTCGGTTCGCTAAGACGATAGACAGTACACAGTGCGCCTTTGGTATTTTCGCATATATATATATATATATATATATATATATATATATATGCCACACAATATAATAATATAAAAAGATATATAAAAAAATTTGATTACTTTTTTTATTTGGGCTTTTTATATATATCATAAGAAACATAGGCGAACTTTTTTATAATATTCGTCAATCATATTCAAAGACAACCATTAACACTAGTGAACACTTAGCAAATGACCTACACTGATTGTTTTGGTGGCGTAGATTTCTGGAAAAATAACCACACGTTTTTGTATGAGCTGAAAAAAAAAAAGAATTGTTTAACAGTATGTTACAGATTTCAAAAGAAAATCTCAGTTTTGGAATTTAGAGTGTTACCTTCTTCTAGACCTATTGTCTTACAAAGAAAAAAAGAAATGGATTCATGCCTTTCCCAAATATAAAAGCAAGAAAAAAAAGAGGTCAACTGCTCACATGATAATTTTATTATATATATATATATGTATATATATATATATATATATTACTTTTCTTCGTTGGCCCATTCCGTTTTCGCAGACAGTGAATTCAGAGTTGTCTTTCTCCTAGATTGATAAGCCGACTAAGCCACATGACCGTAAAGATATCTAATTGTGCGTGGAAGAGAACAAATAGATTAATGCATTTATATATATATATATATATATATATATATATATATATATATATATATATATATATATCATGCAGAGTGTGTGAAAATCATAGGGAATGATCAAAATACCCGCTTATTGTCTAGAAAAATAAATGAATTATATCAATCGTATTACTAATATATAATATTTTATTTGCCGCTTTTAGAATCCCCCCACCAGTTTTAGGTAAAACAGTATCAAAACTGTTTCTTCGACAATCATGACTGGTATTATAATAACCCACAAAAGTTGATATGCCATTAAGCAAAGAAACCAAAGCAAGAAACCGAACTAGAATTTCCCCTAGTATAATTATAGATATTTTTACACTTACAGAATACTTACTTTAAGAATACATATAAGAAAACTGTTTATATGGTCGAATATATGCTTCACTTTGCACTCATGTTCTCGAAAAATGTATTAATCTATCTGCTTTCTGCTCCACTCCAGCTATGAGTAAATAATAGAGAAAGCAAGGTGCTTTAGTCTGGGGAAGTCGACCAGTCTAGGAGAAGGAAAACTTTGAATTCAAACCAGCAATGTTATTCTTAAAACTCCACCGTGTGTAAATACCCACATGCATACAGAAGTACAAAAATGCACACACAAACACACAATATATATATATATATATATATATATATATATATATATATGCATATGTGTGTGTGTGTGTGTGTGTGTGTGTGTGTGTGTGTGTGTGTGTGTGTGTGTGTGTGTGTGTGTGTTGGTATATTGTACTGTCATAAAAAACAGGAAAAAAGATTTTGTATATCTGCATATCTATAGACGTAGCTAAAGTCAGCAAACTATGCATCGTAAAGACAAGTGAGTGTTAGAAAAAACGAAAATGAAACAAGTAAAAAGACCTGAAGAAAATTTTCGCCAAGATCAAAGTAAAATTTGGAATGTTTCGCAACAAAACAAATAAAACAAGACATTTTTTTTTCAAAAAAGTTTTAAAAAACATTTGGTGTGGATAAGAATAAGATCAAACCAATCAAATCTACAGGGACATGGCATCTGATTTGAGGCAGAAATAGAATAACACATACAATTATGACAATAAACTTTGCTTGTTGTCATGCGAATAATTTCTCTTCCTTATATCTCTTTATACAAACATGCGCACACAGATTCATCGACAAACACACACACACACGCACACACACACACACACACACACACACACACACTCACACACACACACACTATCACTATTAATTCAGATAAACAGGGTTGGTTTGAATAGTATATATATATATATATATATATATATATATATATATATATATATATATATTACTGAATTGCAAAAAGGGTAATTACCAGTTCATTAGACTATTGTAGTCATACCACTCTGAGTCATGAGTTTTAAATCTGTTTTTCATAATTAATCATTTATTCCTCTATTTCCAAATTAGGAGCGTCTTTAGTAATTTTGTAATCATTTAAAGCCAAAACTGAATAAATAGGACCTATATATATATATATATATATATATATATATGTATGTATGTGTGTGTGTGTGTGTGTGTTTTTGTGTGTATATATATATATATATATATATAGAGAGAGAGAGAAAGTGAGGGTGGAAGAGATAGAACGGCTCTAAAGATGAGCATAGATAGATAGATATGATATGATATGATATGATATGATATAAGTTTGATTATTTTTCTAGTTTTACTGAATGCCTTTTAAACGAGATATTCCTCCCTCACACGCACACACACACACACACACACACACACACTCTCTCTCTCTCTCTCTCTCTCTCTCTCTCTCTCTCTTAATGTATAGAGAGAGAGTGAAAGAGATAGAGAGAAAGGTGAGAGACAAATAGAAGAAATATAACGATGAACAAGATAAGATTGGTATGAACATTCATAGATAAATGGATAGCTCTTTTTCATCGGAGCTTAAGAACCCACGTTCCTAATTGGATATTTTTAGAGGTCTAAGGACATTCCTCCGGTTTTAATTATCCATCCTTAGTTTCTAACTCGATGTTTTTCATAAGTAAACAGCTCCTATTTTTTCTACTTTGTTTCTAATTCGTTCTCAATACACAATTGATGCTCAGTTTTTTCCGCCTACATTCATCTCTTTCCTGGCAATATTTGCTGCTTTATGGATATTAACACTATTCTTTTCACAAAACACTTCTACTTACTTGATTGATTCAAAGATTCCCTGCATCATCTTTTTGCACGATCTTTGGAAAATCGTACGAGAGTCTTCATGCGTTTATTCAGATCTTCTTTGCTTGTGAAATAAAAGTAAAAAATTCTACCTTATTTTCAAGTTTTAATATCTGTGCCATGTTGTTTTTTTATTTAAGAGCAATCACTTCAGCAATTGGCTGGGTAGATTTGACCAAATCTTCAAACATCAACGAGAAAATAATTGTATTATTTCAATATGTTTATCAAATTTAAATTTGAAAATAACCCAATGCTGTATTTTCTGAATTTGCTTTATTTTTTTCGTTTAAACATGTTATCCTTATTATTTCCTAATAAAGAGGAAGTTGAGACCAAGAAAAAGAAAAAACAAATAAAGATTTTAAAAAGCACTCATCAAAATTAATGGTTGGTAAAGTTTCATTTAAAAATTCAAAGATAAAAAGTTGCAACTAATAGAACAGCACAGTATACTTTAGAAAGTACTGGCCATAAGTATTTGAACTCGCATATAATCTATCCATTATTTAAGGTAAAAAGGGCCATTAAGGATTTTTAACCGGTTTTTACTGTGGTAACTCTTCCAAATATAAGGTTAGTTCGCATTTTCAATCTCCATGATCAAGTTTGAAAGTTTTGAAAGATAGATGGAAAGATATTTATTTTTTTATTTACTTAACAATTTAGTTTGGACCCATTGTATCATGCGGTCTATGACAATCTTTCTCAAGCAGAGTACACTCCATCTTTGAAAACTGATTTAAAGAATTAGAATTTTGTACAAAGTAGAACATTATTACGGAAAAATATTTACTAAAAATTTTCCTTGAGATAAATATTTATTTACAAAAATTAAAATCAATAAAAAGCAATTTATATATTAAGCCTTGTAAACAGTGTGTGTGTGTGTGTGTGTGTGTGTGTGTGTGTGTGTGTGTGTGTGTGTGTGTGTGTGTGTTATAAAAACCAAGAAACAAATCGGCTTCATTTTTTCAAGATTGTAGCATTTCAACCGGCACTATCGTGTTTTTGCTTATTGTATTATTCTTGTGTTTTGTTTTTTGTTTTTTTGGGGGGGGGTAAATTTCAATTTTGGCATCCAACAAATACTTCTGTTTACATTCCAATCTAGTTTGGATGCTTAAAATAAACCTAAATTAGGTGCTAACCTCTTACTTATACTTAAATAGCCCACATAAAAAGTATGGCAGACCTCAACTACTGAGGTAGACCGCATAATATAAATCTATAATAACGATTGTGATGATATTATTATTTGATAAAACAGAAAGAGCCGCTTCCTTTAGTTCGTTCGCTATTCTATCTCTTTCACTAAATTAAATTTAGCATTCAAGAGCACAAAACATGAATAAAAGCGTTGCTTCCTACGCTGATTTTAATAAGATTTGGCTCTTCTAGCGTAATATTCCTGTTTTAAAACTGGAATATTACGCAAGAAATTAAGAAATACTTTCAAAGTTAGAGCAGCTGATGTGTTTGACTAGGATTTTCCGACAGAGCAGGTATGTGAGTTCGTATTTCACTGAGATTTTTATGTTTACTGATTTCCGATCTGCATTTTTTTCTCGATGCTTTTTACCTTTTTATCTATATATTTGTCATTACTTGAAACCACCAATGATTTAGAAAAAGAGTGAATACTCTGAAATAAATAATACTTTTTACCTTCTTTTGTTTAGTAGAGAGATTTATTTTTTGATATTTTCACCTGTTATGGAGCCTGTTATTTGTAAGACATGGTTGCTGGCTGCAAATGATAACCCAACAAAAAGACCTTATTTTAAGAAATTTAACTCACAGAAATGATAACTATTTCTTTTATAAAGTTTGTTTTTGTAGGAAGCAGTTTCTCTTAGTTTTTTCCCTCTCTTTATCTATCTCCCCCCCTCACTCTCTATATATATTTGGTTGAATCATAAATAATTACCTTTTTTCAAAAGCAAGTTGTTTCTAGGCTTTTCAAACTTACAATGTTTTAAATGCCTCCAAAAATTACCTGATTAATAATTAAAGAGCGCGCACCATGATTTAATCAATGACCTCACGCGTCCAAAATGGAGGAACTGAAAGTTCATATTTGACATGTAAGGCAGTGAGATTTTTAGAAATATAAAAACTCAAAAGAAACGGTTAAGAAAATGTGTAGTGTTTATGACCAGAGCGTCATTACTGACCCCTAAACTCGAAACCATTTTTCTGATTAAAATGCTTTAAGAAAATTGATGGAATGCATTCCACGCAAAAGTACTCGAGAATTAGCACTTGGCCCTAACACATTCCAATCCACAATTTGCCGCCGCTTGAAAAACATAGGAAAAGTGAACAACCTGGGCGTTTAGGTCCCTCATACTCTTAGTGATAGAAATAAGGTAAATCACATATCTATAGTGGTAAGTTTTCTTTCTCAGGTAGAGAAATGACCCGTTCAGCACTAAAGTCAGTGGATTTATAATCTCCATGGAAAATTAGTTATCCTGAGTGTATGGTGGTATCACAGCGGTATTATTCATTTTTATTTTTTAAACCACAATAATATACTCAATGCAGACTTATACTTTCAACAGCTGCCAAGTGTACAAAAAGTCTTCAAAGAAAACGCTCAGCTCTTGTCTAGAGGATAAACGTTGTTTTTTCATAACACAAGGCCACATTAAGCATGAATCATGCAAGAAAAAAATTGGATTTAAGCTGGTCTTTTCTTTCTCGTCCACCATATTCACCAAACGTTGAATCAAGTGATTTCCATCTTTGTCGTTCTCTACAAAATATTCTGAATAACAAAAGGTTTTCTAAAGAAAATCAGATGAAACCGTTTGTAGAAAATTTCTTCAGCTCGAATCCAACTGATTTTAGATGATCCGAATCAATAAGTTATGGCAAGAGGTGATTCAAAAATGATTGCCAATATACTATTGATTGAAATTAATTTATTGTTAAATTATTCATGAATAAATTATATTTTAACAAAATTGAAATTATCTATGACTGAACTCATTATAAAAAAGTAAAGTTGGGGACCATACTCGAGGACGACCCGAAAGCTCCCTTTTCCTTAACTTCTACACCAAGGTCTTGGGGAGGGCACAACTCCTTTTCCTTGACTGCTTCACTTTACCTTTGATCCGTACTTTATAAGGCTGAGTGTTTAGCAAGGAGGTATCAAGTATAATTTTTTGAGTCTTTGGTATATATATATATATATATATATATATACAGGGGGTGCACGTGTGTGCACATGTGTGTGCGCGTGAATGTATATGTGTGTGCATTATATAACAATCAGTACTCTTCCTCTACGATCGGCCAGCTCCCCTCTCTTCACTTTGCTAATTTCTTCGGTTGTCTCGAGTTGCTCTTTCATATCACCCTCTTTATTCTTGTTCGTTGTCTTCTGTTTTCATTTCCTGTTGTTCTAAGTTCTTTCCTGCTGATATGATAAATAACAACGTGGCCACCTTTTCCTGGGCATAGTTTTACTTTTCTTTTTTGGCAGCGTTTCCTTTTCCTATCACCCGTCAGATTAAACAGAGACTTAATAATTAGAATACAGATGGCACATTTCAACCGCTCACGTTGAACGATTCTCACTAACTGACTAATTTATTTCTAACTTTAGAACTATTTTGTTCACCTGATTGAAACTATCCGATGAGAGCTGTGGTCTCAGATTGGCCGAGAGTTCACAAGTTGTTAGTCATACTGATTAAAACCTACTGTTTTTCCCACGCGTTTAACAGCTTAGGGCTTAATTTGAATGCTAAACTATATGTAAATAATATATTTCATCGATCTATTACTCAACATATACATACATACATGTATATTTACATACATGTGTGTGAGTTTATCGATTGCCTTCTCAATGTTTTTTCTTAATTTCTATCTATTTCTTTCTATATATCTATTTTTGATTATCTATTAGTTATTTTACTTACCTATCCATCCATCAGACATAAAACTATAAGGATTGTCTTAGAGCACTTTTTTAGTCACGGGTCTTTGTTATATTTTTGGAACACATCAAAATCATTATTTACACTAGAGAAAGCATAATTTTCCGTCGAAAAACTTTTTCTTAAACTCGAACTCAAATGGAAACGCTTACTAAAACTTTTAAAATGCTATTTTTTAAAGTTGACGATTTCAGAAATTATTGTTGGGACAAGTGTTACACTTCAAAATATAAATATTCTGTGACTCATGAAATTTTAGGATTAAGTTCATCTTCGGATAAACTCATATTTAGACACCACTGATAGTCAAAAAATTTATTCATTCCATCTTTGGTATTTATATTTAAATTTCCATAAGTCAATAATTTGACTATTGTTTGATTTGAGATAGAATTTTTATGTTGGTATTTTTCAGGATTTTTCTGATTTTTTGGTCATTTCAATTGTTGTACCCAATGTGCAACTCTTTGGAATTTTTTCAAACCTAGCCTATAATTCCTTCTCTTAACAATAGGTGTGCATGACTAGTGGCCCACGAGTTTCAAGTTAAATTTCCCCGTTTTCATCATTATGTCGTCATAATGAGATCATTTCTAAATACATAAAGCCAAAGCCACAATTTAATCGATAACCTAAAAAACAAATGTCTTTTAATACTTTTTTCAAAACACGTAAAAAATATTGAATTATTTTCATAGGTCAGTTTATACTTTTAACTTTACTTATTCTGCATGAACTGGTCATACAATAAAAATACATTTTGTTGATTGATACTGACGAAAGAAGCTCTGAACACGAACAAGCGCTAGTTAACTATATGTCAATTTATCTATTGTATGTCTATATTTTTCTTTCTTACTTTCTATCTCTTGTGGGGTGGGTCCCAGTTGTGTAGTGGCTAACGTTCTAGACTGCAACATCGTAGTAGTTTTTATCTCTTTTTCCACTTATAAATTTCTCTCTAAGTTTATCTGTAGGTGTATGTTTATCTATCAGTTTATTTATCTATTATATATATATATATATATGTATATATATATGTGTGTGTGTGTGTGTGTGTGTGTGTGTGTGTGTGTGTGTGTGTGTGTGTGTGTGTGTGTGTGTGTGTGTGTGTGTGTCAGTTTATTGATTTTTTTATGTATATTTTTTCTTCCTTAATTTGTAAAAGATAATCCCCTCACCCTGAAAAATATATTTCGTTGCATAATTTGATTTCTGAAAACATTTAAGTCGCCAGAAAATTTTCCGTTAAAGTTTGATTGCGTCAGTTAGTCATAGATTTTGATGTACCAGAAAACAAAACCAAAATGCGAGTTGTCGACACTGATATTAAATTTAAAGGGAGATAATCCTAGAAGGAACCGATCATTTTCGTAATTTTTCTTGAACCCTAACAAGCTCGGCCGAAAGGATCACAAGACAGAAATGGAATGATCTTAAATTTGTTATATTTATGTTCAATTCTGTGAGTGCTTTTCCCTTCTTAATTAAAGAAATACGAACTGCGGAATACAAAATAACACATTATTATTGTATTTTACATTTTCTTTTGTTTTTTTCTTTGACTTTTCTTTCTTCTGTTTTTTTTCTTTGTTTATATTTTTGGTGATAGCGGGAGTAGGCTAATTGAATGATGGTAGTTTCGTTTTCGAAACGCATTCTTTCGAATTGCTAACGGATCAATCAACCTAAACCGGCAATACAACTTTTCTATTTCTCTCTGAATCAATGAGAATGGTGAGAATCCTAATCATCTATGAACTAGAAATTGAAATAAAGACCTCTCAGTTGGATGTTCAAAGTACCGAAAATCGCAAATTGCCAGGTTACATTATGTAGCCGTTTTGTTAATAAAAATATAAAACTGACTCAATCACTCCTACAATGCAATCATAAAAGAAAAACATTTATATTTACATCTTTTATATTAATTAATGAACATAGTGAATAATCTTAAAAAATAGTTTTGCAGTCTAAAGAAATATCTTACTTTTCTATATATAGAAAATTTGTCATCCTATATAAGATTCTAAATTTGTCATATTTTCCATCTTTTTCAGTTTACTTGTCTTTTTATTTTTCTATCGATATTCATTTATCGTTGCGTCTCAATTTGTAGGTCGGTTTATCTATTAATCCACCCTTATCTTTCGAGCTATATGTATATTTATGTCTATTGATGTACAAGTTTATCTATTAGATTCTCTCTCTCTCTCTCTCTCTCTCAAACACAGCCACACATACACACACAGACTCATACTCACATATTGTTTATTTCTATCTATTTCATACTCACATATTGTCTATTTCTATCTATCTAATGGTCAATCTCTCTCTCGCTTTCTCTGTCTGTCTGTCTGTCTCTAACTCTGTCTCTGTCTCTATCTATCAATCTCTAGATAGATAGATCTATTAGATTTTTATCAATCTGTGTCAGTTTATCAGCTGATCTCTCTCTCTCTCTCTCTCTCTCTCTCTCTCTCTCTCTCTCTCTCTCTCTATCTATCTATCTATCTATCTAACTCCCTCACTCCCACTCTCGCTAGCAAGCTAGCTATGTTCATTTTCCTGTTAATCTATCTATCTATCTATCTATCTATCTATCTATCTATTAACATGTCAATCTATATTCTGTAGAATTTTATGTACAAACTTTAAACTCAATTTAGTCAGCAGACAAAGTTTTAAAGAATTTTTTTTATTTTTCTTGCAAAGTGTAACTGAACACGGGGCATGAAGATTTAAAGGTTTTTATTTCCAATAACATTAACATAAATGCATTAACATAGATAGATATTAGAATTTTTCTTAATCTTAACTAAATGATAGTGCTTTAGGCTTAATTTTGTATTCCAATGAACTGCATTCGAAAGTACCCTGTGAGGACCTTGCTCAATTCATTATCGAAATGATAAGCGAGTCGAACTTGCTAATCAATACTCAACGACAAAAGTTTCTTACAAAGATTGGTACGTGTGCCCGTGTATATTTTTGTTGTCATGTGTACTTGGGTGGATGGCGTCCTCACAGTCAATTGTGCTAACAGAAAATCCTTCTCTGCACTCTTTTCATACGAGAACTTTAGAAGCAATATATGGTTGCAGCAGATTCGGTCCGTTAATTCTTTTATCTATTTCTATATCTATTGTGTTAACTTGTTCGGCGTTTCTGTTGCATTACCCTGAGGACTGACAAAATTTCATCTTGTGTTCCATTCTCGAATTCCTCTAAACTAATCACTCTTGTAATAATGAAAGATTATTCAACGGAATGTGGACGGTAAGCTTGAACAGAATGGTTTTATATGTGTTCACAGTCACATTGATCGGCTGACCTTTTAATCAGAGTTGTCAATCTGAAAAATAAAGGTCTGATTACTTTCTAAATAGACCTCATCTCTAAGTACGGTAGATACAAGAATAATATACCCTTGTTTGATTCAGGTTTTAGATTTTCCAACTTTCTTTTTAATTAAATCTCTTTCTACCAAAATTGTCCATGTAAAGTTATTCATTTTATTACATGTATCTAATTACTAAGCATCGACCATTCTCCCCGATGCAGTTGAATAGTCATATATGCTGACATTTATTCATACTCATGCAATTAATGTTGCCAAAGTCATCGTCTTTTCTTCAAAAAGGAAACTGGATTCTCCTCTTTTCATTTATTGCCCTTCTGGTCCGATTTCTTTTTCCGCTCGACTTGATAGTTTTGAGTCACTGATGCTATTTCTGGTATTTGCTGAGTCAATAAAAATAAATGCTTGACCCAGGATTAATATTTATGGATGCATTCAAAATCAAAAATCTCGAATTATTCAGATCTGTCACTCGTAAATCCACCGATATGAAAAAGATGTTGACCTTTGATCGTAAAAGTATTTGAAAAAAATCCGTATAGACAAGACCTGGCATCATAGTGATGCTGTTTTTTAACTATTGCCAAATAACGATTAGTTATTTTAGAAAATACTAGACGGCCCGTAAACCCATTGGGTTTCCTCTTTAACAGTAGTCTATGATGATATATTTACCCAACTCCTTCGCCACGCGCATATTGTGACACAAGGGTGTTTATTAAGTGGAATACAGAAATTCTGAATTCAGAGTTTTCCTTCTTTTAGATTAGTTGCTTTACCAAGGCAAAATAACCCAGTCTGCCCTACTATTTCTTCATAGTTAGAGGGAGATCAGATGGATTCATAATTTCCCAAAGGGTATTTGCATGAAGTGTTGCACAAACAGCTTTCTACAGGTTTTGAATTCGGATCACCGATTCCATTTTTGACGATTCCATGAAGATAGTAAAACTTCTATTTAGCAAGAAATGAAAGGTTCAAACTAATTTCTTTGAGTTACCATCGTAATATCGAGAACTTGGCCGATTAAAATCAAGTGTGTTTCAAACAATGTTTATTGTTATTCAATTACAAATTGACCGAAAAATGTTTTAATTTTCAATGTTGTTTTACTAAGTTACCCTCTTTTGTAAACATAATATGAACTTTACAAATAAATGGACAAGATGAAGTGGGATACATTCAATCTGTTGTCCGTAGAGTTTCACAGACCAATTGATTCTCCCTACGTTGTGTTTGCTTTTTAAAATGAAGATGGCTGTTGGCGTTGAGCGAAATAACAGAAGCTACGGATCAGTTAAACAAAGGAAAAGAAAAAACGAAATGGATAATAAGGTGGTCTTTACTGATTACTCGGACCAACTCGGACACTTTCTTTATGCGCAACTTCTCACAGCTCTCTGAAAATAAATGGAAAAGCATTGATTTGAACTTCCTTTGCCCTGACTAATACTGAATATTTCAAAACGAATGTGCATACTTCCGGCAAAAGCAGGGACCTCTCCACGTCGATTTCCAACTACCATAGTCGTTTAAAAAATTAGATTTTTGTCTCTTAACATATAATCTTGATAACAACACTATCACAACCAAAATTATAAAACTATCAACCAAACAATCGCTTATTAAAAAGAAAGTTTTTAAAGAAATAAGATTGGAAATGAAAATAAAATACAGTTATTCATTTTCAATCTTACTTTTTAATGACCTATTTTCTATTTTTAATAAGTGATTTTAATGAAAATATATAAATTAGTTAACTTTATTTGGAATAAATTACTATCTTTGTCCGTTAATATAACAAACCACTCAAAAACTTTTTTTTTAAATCTTATCTATTCATTTATTTTTTGTGACACAATTTTCTGTAGATTTTATGTAGATTCTGGACCTAGACAAACAAGCACACAGACAAATCTATGTTATATATATATATATATATATATTGAGAGAGATAGAGAGAGAGAGAGGTACACATTTTAAAGAGCATTTTTGACTTAATCTTTTATCTTGTCCAAAATTAAAGTCGTAAGAAAATGTTTTTGTAATATTTATTTTTCTTTTAGTTGTCAGACAAGAGCTTAGTCCTACTTTCAACTGTTTCTTTAATTTTGCGACAGAAACAATAAAATGTTTTTATCTAAAGCCAGTGTAATAGTTTTGGAACGAAAATATTTCTCTTTCTTAACCCTTTGCCCACTCTAAGATTACATAATTGTCCAAATATTAGCCTCCTTCTTGTCCCTCCGCTATCCCTCTCAGCATAATGCCTGCAGATAACTTATCGCTTTGCTTCCATTTGTCCTCAAAGATCACATGACCGATCGTTTCGCCTAAGCAAACACAGCCGGCCATTTTGATTAAACGGACAGATTAGATCGAACGGCCATTATCTAGGACCATCTCCAAAGCTAGGCGGACGCTCAACGTCTTTTTGCGGACCAACGAATTGTGCTGTGTATCTGCAAGATTTGTAGAAGTGAATTGATGTATGGCAGGGTTATTGCCCCGGCGTTCAATCATTCACTGGCCTCATTGGTTAGGAATTACGTCTTTACAGGAAAAAGAAAGAATCGAAAACAGACGTGTCTTCCGATTTATCAAAAGGCTGCAATGATTCATCAACATACACTGATTATCTTGTCCATTATCTTGAAACCATTTTACAACTATTTCGTTATTTTTCTACTCAATATTTGTTTTGTTTATTGAAGTCTTTAGCTGTTTTTGTTTTGCCATTGGTGATTTCTTTCAGGGGTTTATGCTATTCAGGTCGACCTCTAAAATAAAGTAATTATCTGAGAGTGACACAAGTATTTACTGCCTATTTTCTGTTAAAGCAAATATCAAAAAATTATAACTTCTTTTTCACTATAGTTGTTACGTCTAGCATATCAAATTTATACACAAAGTAAACGAGCCATGAACTCGATGATTTCTCGTTGTAACAGTGATCCATGATGATGTTGGTGCTTCTGTTTAGGAAAGAATGAAGGATCTTAATTTGCCCTTCGTTAATCTGGATGATTAAAAGTGCCTTCAATAAGTTTCCAGACATTTTTGTACAGGCATTTAAAATGTTATTGCTATACATCTTATGGGATGACTGACCAATTTTTATGATTTCTGGTTCAAATGAACAGCTACAGCAGCAATTGGAATACACCCTACTAAAGCCTGATTGTCACAGCTGGTGAGTTTCAAAAATGCAATCTGGATGTGAGGACACTTTAAAAGAATTATATGTAATAAAATTCTATTTTAAACTTGGAAAAAATCCCACAGAAACGTATGGAATACTTCAGATTGCTTTTCAACCATCTTGCATGAATCAAGCATGGGTTTTTAAGTGGCATAAGAGATTCAAGGAAAGCAGGGATTCTGTGAGGGATGATGAGAGATATGGGAGGAGTAAGAAATTCAATACATCAGAGTTGATTGGCCAAAGGGTTAGGTTTACTATGTTGAGGTTTTAAGGGAGTTCCGGAAGAGATTCGGTCGGAAGAGGCCAGCACTCTTCAAATCGGGTCAGTGGCATTTCCAGCAGGACAATGCACCAGTCCACAATTCCATCCTTGTCACAGACTATTTGACCAAGATGGGCACCAAGACAGTTCCTCAGCCTCCCTATTGTCCAGACCTTGCTCCCTGTGACTTTTGGTTATTCGGTTATTCCCTAAGCTCAGAGGGTGTCGTTATGAGACAATTGAAGAGATGAAAGAGGCTGCGACGAAGGTCATTGACACGCTCACACAAGAGGACTTCCATGGAACTTCCAGAAGTTGTTGGAATGGTACGACAAGTGGATTGCAGCCGGAGGAGATTACTTGGAAGGGGACTAGAGTTTCATGTGTGTACTATCAATAAAAGTGCCCATACGAAAAAAGTATGGAAACTTATTTAATGATCCTCGTAACATTCACAACTTAAAATTGTTTGGTTTGGTTGTTTAATGGCATATCAACCTTTGTAGGTCATTTAATGCCAAAGCCATTCTCCTAGAAGAACAGCTGTGGTACTATTTAACCCATAGTTGGAAGGATAACGTGGTTCATACCTTTCCCCAAGTGTATTTGCCAGAAAGTGAACGTACTAGCGCGACTGGAGAACGAACTCGCTTACTACGATTCCGAAGTCCATCGCTTTAACCATTACACCACGAGGACGCCAAACTCTTAAAATTGTAATTCAGCTATAAATCCAACTGGAAATTGCTCTATTCCCTCAGTTGTAGCATGTTAAGTGTATTATTCTAATATATCGCTATGATGTACTGTTTCGCTGGGAAACGATTGCACACACACACACACACACACACACACACACACACACACACACGCACCGCGCGCGCACACACACACACACACATACAAAAATACGCTCATATATATATATACATATAACCATACGGAGAATTTTAATAATGTACATAAAGTATATGCGTATGAGAAAGAGAGGTTAGCAGTGCAGATGCTCACATGTCTATCTACACAAAGCCTGAATTTCTATGTTTGAATAGATAGATAGATAGATAGATAGATAGATAGATAGCAAACAAATTTGACATAAAATTGTATGTTGTACAAATAACAAACCCTCACTCTCTCTTCTACTCTTCACTCTTTCTTTAAACGTACTTCTTCCTTTCTTTCTTTTTTCTTCTTTCATTATCTCTGTTTATATTATGCTTATTATATAAACATAGTATAAACGAGGAGAAAGAAAGAAAGAAAGAAAGAAAGGAAGGAAGGAAGGAAGGAAGTAAGAAGTACATTTAAAGAGAAAGAGCAAGGGGGAACATTCTACACTCTGTGTCCAAATAAGGAAAAAATTGTATTTTCTATTTCTACCAGAGGGATAACAAAAATTCTCGTTAAAACGACAATAATAGCCAGTCGAATATCCTGGGCAAACGTTGCATTTTACTGAGTGAAAATTGCGGTAAACCAACTTTTTTGTATCTACCTAATAAACCGGCATCTATTCTTTAATTTCCTCTTAAGAGTCCCTGATGTCTGTTGGATATAATTATGAAATATAGATAGTGATAAATACTGGCCTTTTGTTTATCAACCAGATTATGTAATACCTGACTAAACTAGACACGTCGGATACAGTATCGTTAATAAATAAGAGCATCCCAATATTTTGAATAAAAACATAATTTTCTTCTTAACTAAATATACTAGGAACACAACAACAATACTATAATACGACAGGAACACCCAAGAGGCACGTGTAGTATAACGGTTATCGCTATAAAAAATGGAATCGTTGACTGGACGAAAAAGTTTGCATTTCTCTTTCCGCTAATGCCCTTAAGACAGTTATGAATCCATCTGATATACCTCCTGCTATGATAGATACTAGGGCAGACTGATTTATTTAGCCTTTTTTTTTTTTGGCTATCAGTCTTGAAGAAAGAAAACTCTGTATTTAAACCAGCAGTCATCCGCTTAACAAACTGACCTTGTGTCACATCCTGCTTGAGGAGGATTTGTTTGATTTCTTTGTTTAATAAAATATCAAACTTCTTGCGTTATTAAATGCCAAAGTCATCCTCGTTGAAGAACAGCAGTGATACTATTAAATTTTTTTAAATTACTTGTATCTGAACATAAATTGTAGGATTAATAAGCCAAAAATTCTCAACATTCAATTACTTACATACAGCATTGCACATAAAGAAGTACAACTCTTCCCCCCCCCAACTGTTTTTAAAAAGGTAATTTTCTTCTTAACTAATGCTATCGAGATTTTTTTTCTAGTCGAACATTATATAATCAAAACGGATATTGTTACGTATTATTTATTGCCAAACTCAGTAACCAAAAATAATATAAATATGCATAAAGTCTCAGCGGTTAGAGTGTTCGCCAATGGCCCGGGAGACCTGGGTTCAATCCCAGGTCGAGTCATACCAAAGACTTTAAAAATGGTACTTGATACCACCTTGCTTAACACTCAGCATTATAAGGTACGGTTCAAGGGTAAAGTGGAGCAATCCTGGGAATGGAGTAGCACCCTCCCCTACACCTTGGTGTAGTAGCTATCGAAAAGGGAGCCTTCGGGTCACCCTCGACTATGGTCGCTAACTTTACTTACTACATATTAATATTTGTGGTAAGAGAATTCCTGTGCTGTAGAGTTGAATAATAACCATACCTAATAACATCTGTTTTCATTGCATTATATTCTACGAGAATCAATAAAATCCTGGTATATTTGGTTTTGAAAAAATCACTTTTTAAGAAAAACAATTATTTTGGGTTTGATGAAACGGGGAATTTTCTTTTCAATTTTCTTTTCTACTGACGGTAGAAGACGCTTGCCTAATTCCTAAGATCAATCCGAATGAGGTGTAGTGGTTTCCTTTCTTTGACTATTTAACTGTCCATTTATGCTGCTCGAAGAATTTCGAATTTCGATGCTATTTGCCATTTGCTCATTTCAACCTGAGAATGATCTATAATACGGTCTCATTCGAAAGATGACAATTCATATTAAGGAGTAATGTGAAATTTTGAACTGTAGTTTCACCATTATAATTGCTTTCTTTTCAGTAAACTGATTATTAGTGCCTTAATTTTTGCTAAGTATACAAGCTTATAATTTTTTGTCAGATATGAGTATATATATATATATATATATATATGTGTGTGTGTGTGTGTGTGTGTGTGTGTGTGTGTGTGTGTGTGTGTGTGTGTGTGTATTTAAACATGACAAAAAATTTATATATAAAAGAGAGAGAGAGAGAGTTCTCATGATGTAATGACTAAAGTGCTGTACTGTGGCCTCGAAGTAAGTTATTATATTCAATTTTGGTCGAAAAGTCTTGTGAAAGGTATGAACCCACTTATCCCCACCCCAACTAAGGGTTAAATAGATCACTGCTGTTCTTTTACAAGAATGGCTTTATTATTAAATAACCCACGAAGATTGATATATGAAACCAAACCATACATGTCTGTCCGAATGTATGTAGTTATGTATACACTGAACTACTTATGTATTTAAAGTTTGAAACGTAGAAAGTGCAAATGGTTTTTTTTTATCTCAGAGCTCTACGTATTTGTTCCTCTAAATAGTTAAATGATGAATTCAATCACATTGAAAACACCTTCCTTAACCTTCTATACCCCAAATCTTTTATACACTTTGCTAAATCTAAAGCTCTCAAAAACCACAATAAGAATCGACCTCGAACTAATGCCCACTCACAATCTTATAAAACTAGTTCCCACCATAGATTCATAACTTTGCCAAACAATTCTTCCTCTCACAGCATAATAAACAACTTAAATAAACTCGATATTAAAACTACCTCTTTACCCTCTAAAACGATTTGCGAATTAGTACACTCTAGCCTTCAATACAACATATTTTTAGACGCTGGTGTTCATTGTATCCCTTGTAAGAATTGTAAACTAAAATACATTTGTGAAACATCTCAGAACCTTTACGTTCGCTTGAAAGAACACAAAAGAGACATAAGAATTTGTAAATTAAACAATGAACTATTTCAACACATTTCTCAATCTAATCACAACTTCGATTACAATTCTGCAAAGATGCTCATTTACATTCATAATAAAAGACTAAGATGAATTTTCGAACCGCTGCTATTTCACTCTGTAATTCCCTAAATACTCGTCCTGGCTTTTATAATATTTCTTCTTATTGAGCAAATCCATTTTAAATAGCTACAATATATTGCATCTTTAGTTAATATATTTCCACATATATCATAATTTTATGCTTTCTCTTTTTCTTTTTGTCTTTCTTTTTCTTCCTCCTGTTGATTCGAAATCTTTCCCGATAAACAAACGGAACATAAGTTCTATACAATATTTCTAATAAGTCAAATGACGTAATTTAAAACAACAAACGCAGATTCACTAATTAAACGGCCAACTTTTTCTTGTTATACAAATTTTCCCTATATTTTGTATTTTACACTTTTAAACATCCATCGTTGATTTAACATCACTAATATCATCCCTCATAGTCCTGATGATGGTTCATTAGAACCGAAACGCTATAGTGTCAACTTTGCTTCTCAATAAATCTCTCCTACTTGGATTACCTTGTTATCAATTTTTCGTTATATATTGTCGGATTACACCCCATTATTTACTTCCATATATATATATATATAATATTGTTCCAGCAAAAAAAAAAAAAAAATCTGAGGAAGCTGTAGTTAAAAAAAAGTATTTGGCCTGTCAACTAGGATCGTTTATTTTCTCTTGTATCAAACTAATGCGCGATTGCAGCGACACCTACTGGATAGAAATGGCCATAAAGTTACAAAGGCTCACAAAACCGAGTGATTATAAAAGAGGAACATTAGGCGAGTGAGATTGTCTGATAGGTACGGCTAGAAATATACTCACACGAAAATATCAACTTGATTTATTGAAAGAATCATAAATTTTTATAAAGAATGTTTTTTGTTTACCATTAAATATAAAAGTCGTGAATCTGTCGAAATTTTCTGTTTTAAATGTATATTTTTCTTTCTCTTATCCGTCTAACTCTGTTTCTATTTCACTAGGCCCATATCCGTGTTAGTTACTTGTTGTATCAGTTTATTTTTCCTAAATTTAACCAAGCAAGGCACAAGATCTAAATGATGGAAATATAACACAGAAAATTGTTTTGCACCAATCTATATCTAATTTCAAGGTTAAGCTTGAAAAGGTGTAACTAAATATAAATACGTATTTACCTAACGTCTCTGAGGCAGACGGGGTCCAAGACAAGATCAATGTTTAAGCGAAGTACAGCTAATTTAAATTCAGATTTTTTTCTTTTACTGAACTGGTTAACGTTCCAAAACTAATGAGCTTAATCGACTCCTGAACCCTTAGCCGAGGAAAGAGATTTATTCATGTCTTTTCCAATGGCATCAGTGCCTCGTCAAGGATTTTAACTTAGGTCGCCGTTTGTCGGCCAAGTGAAGCAGTCCATAGAAGAATGCTACTTATGAGTTCATCCTTGCTTCACCAGCAGTATCCCGCGTGTATTGTCTTACTTGAATGGTTTTTGAGATGAGCTATAAGTTGCCGCACAGCTGTTTTGTGAGGTGTTGCTTCCGGAATTGTAGCATTTTTGTGTTGTTCCCATTTAATATTTCAATCTCTGAACGTCGAGATACTAACTCTGCGTTCAATTCATGATAAGCCATAGTCCTCGCCACGTCTCTATCGTGTAACGAATGAAATCAAGTTTATAACTGTTGGAAGATGTTTGCTGTTCCTCTTAGGAACTTGTGAGCCCAAACCAAATCATCCCACCGAGCACCAAGAAGAAAACTAAAACCGCCCCTTCACAACATGGAAAAAAATGATTTCTCTCAGTCTCACTAGGAGGGATCATTTCGTCAAAGAGAGAGAGAGTCTGCCGGTCTTCGAGATGTTGTGGGCTAACAATTGGACCATTAAAAATCATGTCTGTCTGTTTCAAAATCTTGGCTTCTTAAATATCGAATTTATCACACGTGAAAATGGAGCTTTTTTTATTGAAAGAACATTTTGGATATTTATAGGATAAATGTGTTCTAAAAAATAGATGCTTGGTGGGGCGGGGTATCTTTGTTTTCCACGTACTTCAGAAGCATTGAAAGTTTAACAATAGATAATACCTAATGATATCCATTTCGATTGTATTATGTCCAACAAGAACATCATAAAGAATGCATGCTTGTTGCTGTTTTGTTTTGGTTTGGTTTTTGGTTTTCTGAACTTTTATTTTCCACATAATTCAGAAGCATTGTTTCAATACTGTAGAGTTTGGCAATAAGTAATGCTTGATAACACCAATTTTTTCCTATATAATGTTCCCCTAGAAAGAATAAAGCCTTTGTTTTAGAAGAAAATAAACATTTATGAAATTTTGGAAGGGTGTACTTATTTATGGACGATACTGTATATTGCTAATACTGAGAATTTTGTGTAGAGTCAAACAGGTTCTGCCCACTTTTATAAATACACAGTTCGTGTAAACGACTGAACCATTTAAAAACTACTTGGTGAATCTCTTACCACCATTATCTCCCCCACCTCCTACATGTTTATCTATTTCCTTCCGTTTGCTACTTCTCACCCAATTAGCTTAATCCCTATTATCTGGTCTCGGCCAAAACAGTTGGCTATTCGTAAAGTTGCCCCCACAAAGTCTATTAATTATACATTACCGGTAAAGCATCAGGCGGCAAGGGACGGTCGAATAACCACTTGAGTAACTACTTGGCTAAGGCGATGATGCGTAGATATTTAATAGTAATCTATCTATCTATCTATCTATCTATCTCAGCCAATATATATAAATATATATGTATAATTTTGTTGAAATCAATTAATCAATCATTCAATATATATATATATATATATATATAATTCTTCTTTCTTTCTTAAGTCCGTTAAGATCTATATATCTATCAGGCCATCTATCTATCTATCCCACGCAGATTGTTCATGTCTATTTCAGGCTACTCTTTCATATTTATCCGTTTGTTTATCTATCTGCAAATCTATCTCAGACTGTTCATACATATATATATATATATATATATATATATATATATATCTTCTTTTCCACCTTTCTGACTATCTATCTGTGTGTGTGTGTGTGTGTGTGTGTGTGTGTGTGTGTGTGTGTGTGTCCACTTGCTTGTATGTGTATGTGGCACTTTCTTTGATTGCTTTTTCTATTTAAAATATAGCATCCTTTGCTTCAGTTCTTTTTTCTTTATCTCTTTCGAACTCTCCCTATCAATCTCTCTCTCTCTCTCTCTCTCTCACTCTCTCTCTCTCACTCTCTCTCTCACTCTCTCTCTCTCTCATACACACACACACACACACACTCATGCACCTTCTATTTCATCAGTCTTTTTCTTTCTTGTTCTACATCTCTCAGAAGTCACTGCCGCCGCCAAGTCACGTCCCGCCATGCAACGACTGGCCGGCGTGTAACGAAGGTACATACGAGCCATTAGAGACTTCAAATTATGATGTCTGTTGCTAGACAGATAATAACCTAAGCAAAAATTTATTCTCCGCCAAAAGGATAAATGACTTTATACAAGTGCTAGAAAACAGAGCACTGAGAGACAGGAAAAATACCGTCAATTAAAACGCGGGAAAACATACAAAACAGAATAAAACTCTACTGATATGATTGAGCAATTTTGTTCTTGATAGCTTTTTTTTTCTTCAAAACAAACATTGCTGTATTCTGTTGCTCTTATCTCGCAATTTCGTGTGGGTATTTTTCTTTCATGATAATATTTCGATTGTTTTATATCTATTTTTTTATACGGGTATCTCGTTTAGTTTTCCTATTTGTGATTCAGCCGCTCTACTTTTATTGCCTATCGAAGAGAAATATTCATTTTTGTATGAACAGATACTTATAAACACTTCCACACTTGCAGACACATTAAAAAAATGCATACTCCTGTATACATTATATTCAACTCAAACCATAATTTATATTACACGATTCAGAAAATTGAACTTGATTGTTAAACTGACAACATTTCGGCTGCTGTCCTCCCCGAACTTTTTCATATGCCTTTTATCGGAGTCGGAAATTTCAGACTAGACTCTCGGAGGAACTCCAAGTTAGAAATACTTACAGTTAAGTCCCGAAAATCTCAAATCTGCCATTACTCGATACCTTCTTAGTGGTTGTGGAAGAAAAAGATACAAAACAGAATAAAACGTAGCCAATGACTGAATTATAGTTAGTTGAACAAGTACTTTTAGAACTTAGCTGATCAGTAAAACTGAATCAAATGACTGAAACTTACATTTATCGGGATGAAGAATGTAAGTATTACGTTTCTTGATAATTTTTGAATGACATGATTCAACAAAATCTTTCGTGGGTGTGCTATTCTGGATTAGCAACTAAAATCTTTTAGGATTCCACTGTGAAGATGGAGCAAGTAATGAATTTGAAATTATAAAAGTTCAACCAAGGAATTTGAATTTGAGAAAGTTCAGTAAGTTCACTCAAATGTCACAGACTCAGCATATAAATCAAGGTTCAATCATCGAAAGAACATACAGGCACATACATCAGCTCGTTGGTTGAGCTTTATGGCATATCAATCTTTATTGGTTATTTAATACCAAACCTTGTTTATATATATATATATATATATATATATATATATATATATATATATATATGCTTGCTTTGTAAGTGAATAGTTTGTAGGTAACATTATTTTTAAACGAACCAGAGCGCATTGTTTATACACTGTTTCAAATATTGCTATTTATTGTTTAATAACAGTTAGATAGTTTTAAGTATTGCAATCAAATACTAATAATTCAATTTAATTTTAACCATTTGTTTGCGCACAGTAAAGATGGTTTCAAGTATAGAAAATAATTAAACAGTCCTGCTTGACCCATAGATGAGACCCAAACAGATACTTACACACCGAATCAAAGTGGACCTGAGAGTAATAGTAGTGAAGTGAAGTCTGCATTCTCCAAAGCTCCAGGACTGGAGCAGCAGCATCAGATGTAGTTTGGCGTGATGCGCAGGACACTCGTTGGGGGGAGGGGTTTTACTTTTTTTGTAGAGATGCGGTTGGCGTATTTTGCAATTAGTCGACAGGGCTAACGGACATCAGAGTTTACGTATATTAATCGGTGAACGTATACACCTGAGATGTTATCGTAAACAATATAACCTATCTTGAAAATATTATCTATTTTTATTGTTTACTAATTATGTATTAATGAACCTCACTAACCAGACAACATGAATCGAACTGTTTGTAACGGATCCCTAAACTTCGAACCTTGAAAACTTTAGTTAAACTCACATACATTAAAGGCCGTAATTAGAAGTTTACCCTGTGTACTTCCTCTTTCTTACCGACTTCCGAGAAGCAAAAACATTTATGACTTGTATAGATTAGATGGTAATCCTAAGAACACACTGGCACACGAGCATCAAATGTGATATTCATGAGTGTAGAAACGCATGCTGATTCCAAGCAAGATTTGACATTCCAGGAAACAACAAAGACCCGGAAAAGACCAGAGAAAATTCGACTAAAATGTTGGGATTAACAACACAGCCAAGGTAAAGAAATTACTCTGATCCAGTCAAGAAAAAATGCGGTATGATCAAAAGAATATCGAGACAGAAGCATTAGAATTTTTTAATCTTAAAATTTCAAATTTTAAAATTCAATTATAGATGTGAGAACAGTTGAGCCAATTGTAGAATAAAGTGACAACGTCTACATGTCTAGACAAATGTTTAAACGTTTAAGCAAAGTCTAAACGATTCAGAGCCAGTTTTAAGAATAATGGAACCAGTTTCAATACTTTTTGATCAGAGGCTTTTCGTAAAACGCAAGATTATACAAGTGCTTTGTTCTCCATATTTCTCAGATCTAGCTTCGAGCAACGTTTTCTTGTTTCTTCAACTGAAAATTTATCTCAAATATAAGATTTGAAGACTTGTACAACATTAAAAATGCAAAGTTGCAGGTTCACACCATATCAAAGGAGAAGCTTCAAGGGTACTTTGACCAATGTAAAGCTCGCTGGAATAGCGGTTCTGAATGCCAAGTAGTCTATTATGAAGAAAATCAACATTTCATTCATTGTACATCTTTATCTTTGTTAGAACAATCACAATATTGATAATTTTTGAACACGCTCCTGTTTGTTTTGCTTTCTGATTTTGTATTAATGAACCTCATTAACCCGACAACATGAACTGCTTGTAAATAATCCCTAAATCTAGCACCCGGAAAAAGACACTTACATACATGTACACAGAACGTTGTGACGATAAGTTTACTCGGTGTACATCCCCTTTTTAGTCGACTTTCTCGAAGCAAATCTATATTTATGACTTGCGAACCAAGCCAAAATGTCTCGTGACATTTCTGTCTTATTGGCCAGAACATTTTCTCTGCCAGACACACAGTCTTTCTTTTTCTTTTTTTTTTTTTCTTTCTTTTTTTTTTTCTATTTTCCACTTTGCGGAAAATATCATTTCCTTTCGACTCGCAGCGAACGCACTTGCCATATAAGGAAGGTTACAAAAATAAATTGTCGATTTCACTATCATTCTTGTGATTTCGAACAAAAGTCTTTATCGACAAATTACTAGGCGTACAATTCGCGGGGACGCTGAGTACCTGATCAACAAACCAACGCCTTCAAGAGTTGAACTTCTGGCTTAAGTGGCAATGTTTTTGCTTTGTTTTTTCTCACCTAAGACAAATCACTTACTTGAAGCAAAAATATACACTCGGAGGCACCTCGCTGTCAAGCTATGTTAAACAATTTAGCCTAACGATTTGATCTCCTTTGGGTGCCTAATAATTTTGGTCTTATATCAAATTTAGACCAAGTTTAGTTTTTAAAAACTTGCAATAACGTCACGCTAAAAAACACTGGTCACCAGCTAGATCAACGAAACTTACCAGCACTTAGGTGAATGACCACTTATTAACAGTTCGATATATAAATACTATGACCTCGTGTCAATCTTGGCTGTTATTTTCCCATAATTTTTTACAAGTCGTCGTGTCGACATATCGACCTTTATGAAGTATCTCAGGCCAATGCGAGGGTTACTCGGCAATACCCATCTGTTCTCCAAGTAATACGTAACGGGTTGTATTGGGCTACATAGGGAATCACAAGGAACGATCCCTGACTTAAACGGTCCCTGATCCCTTAACTGACTCAATACTGAAAGTTAACCAACCAGGCACACAAGAGATTTATCTAACTCCCCTGGAGACCAGAATAAGCCACATGATCGGTTTAGTGTAACAGGAGCAAAAATTGCTCAGTTCCATTGGTAGTCCCCTTCCAGTGGTGCCTTAGGTGCCGAGCAATCAACCCTGCCCTTATCACTTTTAGGCGCAGTTGGGGCAGATGCTGCCAGTGGTGGGTAAAACCTCCTGGAATATGAGATGTTCATTTTGTTGATCGCCACTTGGCATTGATGGCAGGTGGCGAAATCCCTAAACGTTTCACACTGACATCTTCGTGTGTGGATTTAAATTCGGAGTTTTTTTTCTCCTAGAACAGTTTATTTTCCTACAAGGTTAGACATCCCAGTCTACTCTTACTACTTAACCATAGCTGCAACGAGAAGAGATTATTGTGAATCGCCTAGTATGTGATAATGGATCTGGGTTCTGAAACATTTAATATATTATAGGTTTCTTGTGCTCGTCTAAGACATCTGATATCCAATGCTTTTTTTCTGATTCGTCCCATTATAAAACTCTTTTTGATATTATCTTGTTATATGGATTCAGTACGGTCAACTAAATTATTAGCACAGTATCAGAATGTAAGTATTGCACTGTAAGAAAATATTTTTCATCTCAAGCGAAACTGTTCCTATTGAACATTTACAAAAAATATGGTGCCTCTATGTCTTCGCATTTCAGTCGCTTCCTCATATAGTTCTTCATTTAATATCCCCATCTTTCAATTCATTTTCTTCTAACTCTTGTCACATTCTTCCTTTTTTAGTTATGGGTTAAATAGTACTACTATTGTTCTTCTTCAAGGATGGCTTTGGCATTAAATAACCCACGAAAGTTGATATATCATTAAACGAAGAAACCAAACCATTCCTCTTCTTCATCTTCTTCTTCTTCTTGCACATGTTAGTAAGGCGTAAGATAAGCCAACTCCATCCTTTGCAGAAAATGGATGTTCTGGGTATGACAATAAACTGAATCCAGTGTGAAGGCTCCAGTTATTAATTTGTAATCACTCCTTCATTGCTATTACTCCCAGGTTCACTGTAACCTGGAATTGTATTGCTTGTTTGTAATATAGTCTATATGTCTAATAGATCTGCTTGAAAATACTTGAAAATTGGACATTAAAGATTATTTGTATTTTATAGGAATACGAGGAAACCAAATAACTGTGTGCAAATTATTTGTATTAAGGATAATTATTTTAAGTTACAATTGTTTTGCAATAAGTATTTTAATTAGTCACCTGAAATCATATAAATCTATACAAATAATCGGTTTTAGGAAAAAAAAAATAGACTGACTTCGACATTCTAATAAGCCAAGAGTTGTCATGAGTAAAACAACCAACAATTTCTTCCAACCATTCTTAGCATTTTTGATAGCGTTTCTTAATTATCATCTCCCAACTCGTATTCTTCCTATTTTTTCTTCAATTCTTTTTCTTTCTTTTCTTAATGTGTCACTCTTCTTACGCATGTTAATCTTCCACCTCTTTTTTCCTTGCTTTTACCTTTTCTTTAAATCTCCTTCCTTTCATTTCTTTTTTCCTTCCTTTCATTTTTTTCATTCTACCTTCTTTTGCTTCCATTCTCTTTAAATTTGTTTCAACTTCCTTTATTACCACTCTTTTTCTTTAATTTCTTTTCTAACTTCCACTTTCTTAATTTTCTCCCTTCTTTCTATTTTCTTTTTTTTTCTTTTTTTTTTACCTTTCATTTTCTTTTTCTTTCACTTCTTTTTCTTTCATTCTCTTTTTCTTTTGATATTTCTTTTCGTTCTATTCTCTTCTTTTGTTTTGTTGTTTTGTTTTTGTTGTTTTGTTATTTTTTCATTCCATTGTCTTTTTTTTAATTTATTCTTTTCCTTCTATTCTCTTTTCCTTTCATTTTTTCTTTTTCTTTTCTTTTCGTTTTTCCTTCCAGTCCCTTTTTTTCTTCCATTCTCATTTCATTTTCATTTTTTCTTTTCCTTCCATTCTCTTTTTCTTTTATTTCTTCTTTTCCAACCACACCTTCTTCTTCTTCTTCTTCTTCTTCTTCTTCTTCTTCTTCTTCTTCTTCTTCTTCTTCTTCTTTGCTGGTAAAAATGCATTGTTTTCTTTGCGCATATTATCGACTATCAAAATAGACAGACATTCTGCAGATATCGACTCAAAGCAAAACATTTAGTTTCGCTTGGTAGCTTCCATTGCAACCATTATTTAATACTATGTGATAGATCGGGGAGGGGTCATCATTTTTTTTTTTTTTTTTTTTTTTTTTTGGGTTTTTTTTTGACAAGCAAGTAAAAGTGACTGAATATTAGAAGCAGCTTGTAGCGGCCGAGATGAAGTAAAAGAAATCCAAGGGGCAACACCGGTCACACTGAAAAGGAGAATGATATAATATAGCTGACGTCTGTCCAAAATATGTACTTATTTTTATTCAAATATCGGTTCAATCTAGAGATCTGGAAGATCCAGAATAAAGAAAATAGGAATTAAAACAAAATGAATGAATCAAATGTCAAACCAAAAGGTGATCAGGAGTTTAAAGTAAGAAGAATGCGCATAACTGAATGCTATTTCATTGCACATCGATTAATATAAAATGGTCACAGAGAACCAAACATTCCTTTAAGGACCTTTTAGTGTTCAGTAAAATTTCTAAC
>OY757906.1:66023343-66028343 GCA_963585895.1 Sepioteuthis lessoniana | reverse complement strand
AATTCGTTTATTTGTCATTTCTCTGAATATTAACGAAAATATAATTTCAAATTCCCAGTCTGCAGTGGAAAAACCCTGTCCAGCAAGAATCAAGTTTTCACAAATTGTGTTGGACGCCATTTTATTTACCTAACGAAATTGTCTGTATCTAAACCCTGCAATGTTAGTGTGCTCTCGTCTCGTAAATTAACACTTTTAGCCAGAGGGATAGTCATGATTTCTAAGTGAAAATATGACTAGATCAAAAGAAACACAGTTTTAGTTTAGGAATAAGAATCTGACAAACTAACATTGAATGAGGCGCGGTAGTGAGTCAGTAGATATACTTGTGAAATACAATTTTGTTAGATTTCTATAGGTGCTGAAAGAAAGAAACAATCTCAACACAAAGCAGAAGGCTCGAAATCATCGAACAACTCAATTTATAAATAAAAGGTCGTTCTAAACTATTAGGTTGGTGAAAATATTATTGCAATTTTAACCGTCAAATTTAAAATAATAAATCTCAGTTTAGAATAAAATTGATTAATCGAAATAAAACGAGCTCTGTAAATGAGACTCAATAAACTCTTCTATCTCCAGGTGCTTAGATTTAGATGCAATAATAAATATGTGAGAAGGTGCGAGTGTATCTGTGTATGAGTATGAAAATACCACTTCACATGTTCCTATTTTTGTGACAAATCCAGAAGGAAGTTGTAACATGAGCAATAAACTGAATGGAATTTTTCTCTGTCAACGTGTCTGACTTTTCCTTTTAACCTCTCCTCATCATTCTCTCTCCATCTCGCCTTTGTCTCTTCGTCTAAACTAACTTTCTTTGGCGCCCCGAAACGCTATAGGTGACACAAATGACTTACTTGTTGCATTTGTTTTCTAACAATTATTCCCAAAACTGGACCATTTGGAATAAAGTTCGTTCACTTTCAGAAGAATTGTGTTTACGTCTTTTCAAACTCAAATGAATGGATGTCTTACTTGAATTGTGAAATCGATCTCTGAGAGATGTTTGAAGACAATGATGGCAAGGATGATGATTTTAACAGCATGTCAACCCGTTTAGAGTTATTTCAACTATGGTTTGGTTTCTTTCTTTTATAGCATATCAACCTTCGTGGGTTATTTTATGCCAAAGTCATCCTTGTAGAAGAAGAGTAGTATTAGTATTTAACACATAACTGAAAGAATAAAAAGAGTTCATATCTTTTACTTGGGTTTTAGTCCGAAAATCAACAACATGACTTCATTTTGAACTCGTTTACAACGAGATGACACAGTCCAGCATATAAGCCACTACACCATCAGGACTACCCCTTATTTGGGGGAGAAATCGTGTTCATATTTACATTTTTACGTTGTTGCTTATTAAGAGTTTATATAGATATATACATATCGAAACGTTTGTCATTACGAATTCACACTGACTTGAAACGTACCAAAAGGCGGTAGGAACTATAATGATAATACTGCGAATTATTTGCTTAGATTTCTGAGATGAAGCTAGGTAATTTTTATCACTTAGAATATTCAGACTAATTGATTTCATATTCATCGCCATATTCACAACATTTCGGTCGATAAGTCCTTCTTCTGGTGTTTCATGCCGAACTCAGGAGCCAACTCAGAACCTCAAGAGGAACCTTTTATCCAATTCCCGGGCTATTCACATTCTGTTATCCATGACCGTGTAAAAGCGTTAAGCTATAGTAAGTATTCCTTGTTATTCTTATCCGTTGCTGATATTGAATCTGTGAACTCCAGATTATTTCATCTAGTTTGAAAGTTGATTTCAATAACGTTACGGTCTTTTGAGCTGACTCAGACAATCCTGTTGCACGTGTCTGCCTACACAACACGCCTTCTTCGAACTCCCTCGCCCGTTCCCTCCACGACTGAACCATACAAAACATGCCCATACGCTAATCAGGTAAGTTACAATTTTCCCTACACTCCTCCCTGACCTCATGATCACAAACAAGGCAGGGGGTAGCATTTGTCTTTGTCGAGTACTTCTTCGAAGAGGAATGACACAGGCTTCACCCTCATGCGTACTCTCGTCCGCGGTTCGAGTTTCAGTAGACACTTCATCAGTTGGGAGACTACTGGCATCGGAATCTGTCAAGCGGATTTGAATTCAGATAGATTAAACGCTCACTATCCTCAGAATCGCTTTCGTCACTCGATGATAATTGCGTCCGTATTACTGGTTGGCAGTCTTTAACGTGACGAGGATCCCCATCAATTTTCACAGACTGCGGGCTGATCACTTCAGCAACGTGACCAGTGCTATATTTTGTTGTGCACTTGCCGCGTGGATTTTTAACCCAAGCCACGTCTCCTTTTTCATACTTCCCTCTTGTCACCTCTGGTTCGGGGAGTGGGTTATCTTCAACACCTTTTATTCGGACAGGGTATCTATGTAGCGCGTCAGCCGGCGCAGTGCAAGGTGAAATGTTATCCTTTTGGGTGACGTTGTACCAATAGACCGCCTCCAATACTGAACAATTCTTTCTGACTGCGATAGTCTTAACGGTCCTATGACTTCGTTCTACAATTCCATTTCCACTTGGTGAGTAGGCACATCGAAACCGCAGATGCATGTCCCATTTCCTCGCAAATCCTCCAAAGGCTTTACTGGTGAATGCAGTGTCGTTATCGGTCAGTATTTCCATCGGCGGGCCTCGCTCAAGGAAAACATTCTCCAACAGTCGGATAACAATGCGCCCATCTTGGCGGTGCAGTAGCCGCTCTATTGCAAATCTAGAGGGGCCACAGTCGATGATAGAAAATTCTCACCATTGTGGTGGGTTATGTCAATCGCTAATCTGCTCCAGTTGTCCTTCACGTCGAGTTTTCCTTTTTTTCCAGCGAACAGGTGCTGGATCTATCGATCGACAGGTTTCGCAGGCTTTCACAACAAATTTAGCAGTTTATTGGGACATTTGCGGATCAACCAAGCTAGCGAAGCATATAGTCCGCTTCGCACCCGGATGTCCACTTTGATGATGGATGTGAGCCACCTGGTCCTCGTCCAGTCGTCTTCCTATTATTGCGCAACTCTCGAGCACCGGCTCTTTTCCTTCCTTAAGCAGATCCATCCACCTGCACGGCACTCTTGTGAGACTATCTGTGCGGTTCTGACAAGACTTCACGAGTTTCACGTCGAATGTTCAATCCATATTCTTTCACTAACGATCGCAAGGTTCCTAACCGTCGCCTGACTAACATCTCGCCAGCTGCCCTCGTGTTCACACATGCTTTTCCAGTTAAAGTGTCGGAAATCCACCGTTGCACGCACGCCGAATCAGGGACTAAGTGTAACACTGTCGCCTCCCACTGAAGGGCCAAATTGACTCCTTTGAGGGCCGCGTCAAGTTCAGCTAGATTGACGTAGCCAACACACATCCTCAATGACTGTCCTATTCGTTTCCAGTGCCACTCCTGTAGCTACGCAACGTGCATCCACCTAGACTGTAATTTCTTTACTGTCCATACACCAGTTTTCCTCAACGGGATCTGCTTCTCGTACTCTGGCCAAAGTCTCTGCCAGTATGTGACAGAGAGAAGCGTTTTTGATTCTATCGTGCCTGCCCTTTGTTACTGCAGTTGCCAGGCGTTTGATAAATGCAACTGCCACTCTGAACCACCCACATACGGGGAAGTGACCGACAAGTTTCCCGTAGAGAGAAAATACGCACCGACGGGTTAATCCATTAGGGATTTCCGGAATTTCACTTTTTCGTTTCCATCGGAGAGTGTTCTCCTTTTCCCAGATTTGCAAGCCAAGAACTCTGACTCCGTCTCTCTGTCGTACCGGATCCTTGGAAACCAAACCATAGTCCAAAAAATGTTGTTGTCCCCGCGACGCAGGAACTAGACTTTCATTAATTAAAATGTCATCAACATACGCTGATGTGGCACTTTTGATTGTATGGTCTTGAAATACGATAGCGTCTATAACAGACTTCATAATAAGTGGCGCCACATTGAGCCCAAATCCCAACCACGTAAGACAGAAGCGCTGACCCCTATAAATAACTGTTTGAAACGGCCATAGCGCCTTGTCGGCGTGGATTTGAAGATATGCATTTCGCAGATCAAGAAGCATCGATCCCCAACAGTAGATCGAAGCCCAACGGCTGTTTATCTACAACTAATGCTTCAATGTTGACAGCCGGAACTTGGCCAACCTCCACTTTTATTCTGCCGTATCCTTGGTAATTCAATGTCCTTCCATCAGCTGTTAGGACTCCTGCTGCTTTCCGCTTCCAAAAGCGACACACGGCTTTACTCACCAACGTCTGTGAGCACCCGAAATCGATCAACACCGTGCACTCTTGCCCATCTACGTGTACTTTCATGGAGGGGAGTTTCTTAGTGTTCAGTCGATCGGGGAGGAGACTAATGCTAATGCTTCTCCCCTTTGGCACTGCGATGCTACATGTCCAAGGCCACTGCATCTGAAGCAACGTATCTCACAACGAACCTTGCGCATTTGACTATCCGGCGTCTCTTGGCGATTCCGTAAGCAGTCCTTCGCCATGTGATTGGGACCACCTCACCTGTAACAGGCAAATTTTCTACCGTCATTGCGCTCCTTTGATTCTGAAGGTGTTCGTCTGGCGGAGACGGCGGCCAATTCTGTGGGGCCTATGTTGTCCGTCATGACAGCTCTCGTTCAGGTTAATAGTTGTTCCACATTCATCGTTTCCATCCTGGATGAGGCGCGTAATAGATTCTAACATGTTGCGGTTGTCCAGAAACGAATGCGTATGTTAACCAACATTCGGGCAACGGTCCCCCAACCAACCGGGCCAGGCGTCGCAGCTCAGCAAAAATTCGTTTACCGTCTCATCTGGGTGAAGTTGTCGAGTGACGAACTGGTCATATGCATTAAATGCATCAGTAGCATATGCGGTTATGAGAGCCTGCTTGATCTGTTTTGCATCTGCTTTCTGTTCCGCACTAAGTTGCCTATATATGGCTAAAGCTCCACATCG
>OY757906.1:65970843-66018343 GCA_963585895.1 Sepioteuthis lessoniana | reverse complement strand
CGCTATTTTATATCAAGACGTTAGGGAATCGCTTTCATTGTACGTTCATATTTACATTTTTCGTGTAGTTGTCTCTTGAGAAATTTTTTGCCAACTTTCCTCTGATTTCCAGAACTAAAGCCTCACCAGCAGATGTAATTTAGTGTCATACCCAGGATACCCGATTTGTGAGGGGAGGTCAAACCCCTTTGCAGGAGATACGGTCAGTCTATTCTAAGCCCCATTTACAGGGAATATATCTTTATAATCACACATGCTCACACACATGTGTGTGTGTGTGTGTGTGTGTGTGTGTGTGTGTGTGTGTGTGTGTGTGTGATTATATATATATATATATATATATATATATGAGGAGTGGTGAAAAGTTCTTGACCTGATCAAAAAGGCAAAAATCATTACTCATGTAACGTGAATGCTATTCTACATTATATCCTAAAATCCAAAACATTTGGTACATCATTACTCCCCATATAAATTTCAAATTAACGTAATTCTTTTCTTGGTTGGACCGGAAACGTTCCAGAAAACACTTGCTTACACACATTCAATGTGTGTTAGCACTTTGCTATTGTACAATCACCTTAATACGCTAAACATTCTCAACTTCAACGAATCCTCTTTTCGTTTTCATTGTTTTCCTTTGTCTGCTGCTTCTTTTTAAATTCTATCGTATGTTTTTGTTTTTTGTTTTTGGTCGGTTTTTTTTTTGTTTTTTGTTGTTGTTTTACTTAAAATTTTTGTTGTTGTTTTACTTAAAATTTTTGTCATCTTTTTCATTTTCATTCAAAATACCCTTCTTATTTTTTTTCGTTTCAGTTCTTTCCGTGCAATCTCCCTTCTATTTATTATATTTTCCTTTGGTAGAAAGTCTTAAACAATTATTTCGTGACAACCCCAAGTCTCTTCTTTAAACACTGCTTTTCTAATTGTTAATTAACGACGTCTTTATAGTGCATCTCGCCCCCAGACAAATCCCACGATTGTCAAAATCTTTTCACACTTAAAGCATGAGCAATCATCTGTAACCTTCGCTTATTACAGAATCTTTTAAGGCTATTTTTTTGCATGTCAAGAAAACCCTGAGTTTAGCAAAATTGCTTAAAGGTAGGGTTGACAAAATACATTGCTTCTGAGCTTGATGCGATTACTTCAAATCTTTAAAACCTTTTACAAGAGAGACGTTTTATATGTGTCACTAAACTGCATCTGATGGTGAAGCTCCAGTGTCAGAGCTGTGGGGGAGTGTGAAGTACCCCTTTATTACCATTGCTCTCAGATCTACTCTGACCCAGAGTGTAGTATATGTTGTAATTTCATTTTCATGGGCCAAATAGATCTGTATAAGAATTATTCGTATTCGATTGGGCCGTGCGTAAGTATTTCCAACAAACTACAACACAAAAATGTAAATATAAACATATAATGAATGCGAGTCCGAAAACTCTATGTATAAAATAACCCAAGACGGGTTGACATATATTGATCAATCAATCACGTATTATATGGTTAGATACAGAGTGCACGCTAAATGGGTAGAATAAGGATGAAATGATTGTTTCGTTAATTTCTTAAGTGCGTGAGAATTGGCTGTTTTAAATCAATGTGCCACATTCAAGAACAAGATTTGATTTTTTAAATTTGGCCTCGAACATGAGAAATACAAGATCGGTGGATTTTTAGTAAAAAAGATATATTAGCATTATTATAAATCAACTTTACCTGCTTCAAAATATTTCTTTTGGGAAGCTATGAGTTAAATAGTACCACTACTTTTCTTCTACAAGGATGGCTTTGTCATTAAATAATCCAAGAGGGTTGATTTGACATGAAACGAAGAAACTTGGGACGCTACACACTGATGAAGATATTTTTCCACTTTGAAAATAGTGGTGGTAGTCTTAAAGTGACACTTCCTTCAGTTGGATCATAATGACTTGTATGTTTTCAAATGACGACCATGGGTTTAGGTTTTGAGTTTTGAAGAGGGGTTAGTCACCTAAGTAGTAAGAAGGCCGCAGTATCACGTAAATATTCTTTTTGATAAAAAAATGTGTCCCTCATAGAACTTAATTTCTATTAGTCAGTGCTAACTTGTTAAATGTTTTTGTCTCATTGCCTTTAAATGTGACATTGAATGTGATTTTGTGTTCTATATTCGTGGTACACTTGTAAAAATCTAATATAACTTAGCTGAATGTAAATTCCGAAACGTAAGCATTAAGTAAATATTTTTACGTATGTTCAATTCTTAAGTTGATCAAAATTAGATTTGCATATCTGAAAAAAAATCAGTGTCTCTACTTTCTCGACTGACTTTATATCCAACTTTTGTCATGGAACAAGCTTCAGTATTATCTGAGATGAGTTTATTACAAGACATTGCAAATAGATGTACATATAATATTCGAAGTGACCAGTGCTTTCCAGCTTCGAAAATTTCCAAGCAAAATTTTGCTTGTAAACTGGGTCCAAATACTGTTGTCTGTCACTAGAGAAAACTACGAAACAATCTCAGTTATAAGAGAATATCAAGTTTTGCTGATATTGGTTTATTACGGCACAAAACCAAGAAGGACAGGAAGACTGTGTTGCGCTAATATACGTAGTTAAGACCTTGAAATACTGTTTTTATTCAGGAGACCGAACATGGCTCGAAATAAGTATCTCAACAACATATCTGGCCCCTTTAATTTCTTAAATATCGGGTGCATGGATGTTAAATGCACTCCCGATAATCAAGCATAGAGACTGAAAATAACAATCTGCATCCATAGTATTCCAGAATGTTAGAAATGACATGATAGTTTAAATTAAGAATAATGTTAATTTTATTGAAGGCAGGTAAAGCTGAGGTGTTTATTACAGATTTTTTACCAATATGTGAAAATGAATACACTTGGGTTCAGGAGAAAAAAGATTAAAGGGTAATCAGTTTTTATTTTCGTTCTTAATATTCGAAAATATTAGTCTGAAACAAGGTTAGAATGATAGGGTACAAAGTAAGAATCAAACTCAATATATTACAATTTCAAATTCAAACAATAGACTCTGGGACTCATGTTGAACTTAACTAACAAAACTTTGCAGTTTTCTTTATAATTTTATTCTTTTTAGTGTTCACAACTTGAAAATGACTTCTTTAAAGAATAGTCAAGCTTCTCATTCCAAGTCGTTTATCACACCATCAAATTCTCGAAATGAATTTTCTATGATCACTTTCTAGTAAATAAACTTTCTTTCAAGATGATTTGGTTTCTTTGAAAACATATCAACATTCGTGGGCGATTTAATGACAAAGCCATCTCTGTTGAAGAAGAGTATTGGTACCATTTTACCTATAACTCGGAGAAAAAGCGTTATTACCATTTTCAAGGGTATTAGTCCAAAAGTGAACGTAAAGGTACAACTGTAGTTCGAACTCTCATTCAGGAAAACTCAGTAGAGAATGAACGAAACTTGAGATATATGAATAAATGAACTCTTAATATTTTCTATACAAAAAGTCAAATTTCTTCAAAATCAAAGGTACAACGACATGATTTTTTATTGATAAAAATGGATATTATTCGTTATTATTTCTTCCCAAACTCTATAACGCTGAAACTATGTAACCAAAGTTATAAATATTTAATAAGAATACGAGGATCATTAAATAAGTTTCCAGACTTTTTTCTTATGGGCACTTTTATTGATAGAACACACATGAAACTCTAGTCCCCTTCGAAGTAATCTCCTCCGGCTGCAATCCACTTGTTGTACTGTTCCAACAACTTCTGGAAGACCCCTTGGAAGCCCTCTTGAGTGAGCGTGTCAATGACCTTCGTCACAGCCTCTTTCATCTCCTCAATTGTCTCATAACGACAGCCTCAAAGTTTTTCCTTGAGCTTAGGGAAGAAGCAAAAGTCACAGGGAGCAAGGTCTGGACTGTAGAGAGGGTGAGGAACTGTGTTGATGCCTATCTTGGTCAAATAGTCTGAGACAAGGATGGAGTTGTGGACTGGTGTATTGTCCTGCTGGAAATGCCACTGACCCGATTTAAAGATTGCTGGCCCCTTAAAACCTCAACATAGTAACCCTAACCCTGATCCTAACCATTTTGCCTTCCTTACTCCTCCCACACATCTCATCATCCCTCACAGACTCCCCTGCCTTCCTTGAATATCTTATGCCACTCAAGAACTGATGCTCGATTCATGTAAGATGATCGAAAAGCAGTCTGAAGCATTCCATACGTTTCCGTGGCATTTTTTCAAGTTTAAAACTGAATTTTATTGCATATCGTTCTTCTAAAGTGTCCTCACGTCCAGATTGCATTTTTGAAATTCACCAGCGGTGATAATCAGGTTTTAGTAGGGTGTATTCCAATTCCTGCTGTAGCCGTTCCTTTGAACCTGAAATCATAAAAATTGGTCAGTCATTTCATAAGATGTATAGCAATAACATACTGAATTTACGACGATTCTAAATTCTTGTACAAAAAAAGGCTGGAAACTTTTTGGATGCACCACGTATGTACACCCCTTATAGATGTTTATACAATTTCATTTTTTGTTTCTGATCATATCTGTACATTAAAAGGTTATGGAAGTGTGTATTTACTCAACCATGTGCAGGATATGACACAAGATCAACTTTTAGTGGATTAAAACTAGTTTTAATTCAAAGTTTTCCTTCTAGACTGATTGCCTATCCCAGGCTAATGAAATTAGTCTGTCATGCTATTTACACAAGGCTATGGAAGTAAATTCAGACAGCAAATCTGGAGTGAAGATTGGCTAATTTGAATTTCAGACTTATAACTGCTGTCTAAACGGTTTTTAATGTCTTGCCAGGACCCTTTTTTTTTCAGAGGATACCGTCGACATAGTTTAAGATCACCTCTGTCTAATGAAAATTTTGATACCAAACTAGATCTTTTTTCTTGTTAGAATATTCCTTCTGAACCATACTGACTGCTTCAACACAATTTGATATTTAGAATGTGAAGTGTGAATTCATAGTCGCAACCTAGTATCTTGCAAGAAGTTAATTACGTTTAACGTCGACTCTAATTTTTACCCTGATAGTCTTCCATAAATTCAATATGGGAATAACGATTAACTGTTAGAGTCTTTCTTTGAAAAGGTCAAATGAATGCTATAACGCACGAAATGTATATAAAAATAACTCAGATATTCAAGATGAAGGTCATTAAAAATTGTTTCGTTTATTGGTTAGTTTTGCAACTTATGAATACAGTAAAAAATATAATCGAAGTCACCTTGGTTCTTAGGTAAAAAATAACTAAAAATGTTAGATATCGTAATCTCAAACAGCATTATTATTACATGTACTGGCTCAAATACAAGCCACACGACGTCTAAGGGTTAAGCAAATAGCTTTGTACATTCAATTACTTAAATACAGTATCGACTATTGATAAAGGCAACCCCGTACAATTTTTTCATGGAAAAGTTAATTTTCTCCTCAACATAATATATTGGTATTTTATCATTTCCAAAGAAACCAATCAAAACGTATATAATTAGGTATCATTTATTAGTAAACATGATAGCATTGAAACTCAGCATTCAAAATAAAACTGCAAAAAAGGCGAATATTTATTGTTGGACTGCTAGATATTCATATTTCTAAATCAGCCAGGAATACCCATCTCCCAACAGAATGATGTCCCAACGTCCCTGGTACATTATGACCATGTCCTTGATATTCTGATGAAAACTTTTAAATGCTGATTCAATCAACGCTCCAGGATTTTCTATAATAAATGCAAATACAAATCCACAAAGCGGACTCTGAGATGAGTGAACAAAAGCTACAATAGGTACTACATATTTGCGTCTAAACACACTAAATCCAAACTGAACACATCAACGAGGGACAAGAGTTTAGTAAAGAATTTCACAAATTATAACAACTAATTTCAGTGCTCAAACTATATTGGTTGGTCGACGCTCGTAATCCTTTTGTAAAAACCAACTACACTGCCATCATGCTAGAATTAATATTTCATTGGTTCATATCTATAGCCATTTTCTGGTCTTCGGACGAGATTCAGTATAAAATCAAGATTATCCAGGTGTTTCTCACTCAAGGACAGTATCTCCCTGTTGCACTAAAGTGGAAGTTTGGAGTAGTTATTTTGTGAGTTTTGCTTAGTTTGGCACAAGATGAAAAGTATAGGACACCCAACCGGAAATGGAACCACCAAAAATAGTCCATATCTACTGTGCTTAACTAAAAGTATGGTGTACTCAGTGAGAATCTAACTCACCAGATGTAATTGGTTTTTGGCATAGCTTAACCTTTGTAACACACAAATATCAGTTTGTCGCTTTAGTGACACTAGTCGGTGAGAGGGAGTAATTTTTGTCCTTGTCCTTGCATGCACAGGTAGGACCCACACCAAGAAGAATATGTGTCGTCTACTAAGTTCGTGGGGGAGTGGGTACAGGGCAAAATAATTTTATTTGCAATGGTTGAGTAATTTCTACGTTTAACAAGATGAATTTTAAAGCATCAGTTCAATTTTAAAAATCTTTAACATTCTGTCAAGTAATTTACTAAGCTTTCAACTTGAAAGTCCGATGTACTGGACAACCAGCGAGAATTAAACTCACAATTGTTTTCTACTCTAATTTTCTGACCAAAACACTGTCATTACTCCCAGGTCCAAATAGATTAGTTTAAAAATTATTCATTTTCGATAGGACCTTGTGCAAAAATTACTCTTAAAAAACTATTACACAAAAAATCCAAATATGAACGTGCCATAGACACGATTCCCTAACTTCCAGGTATAAATTAACTCTAGACGAGTTGACGTGCCGATAAAATCAATCAATCCATCAAAGAAATTACCTACGCAAATAGCCATAAAAAATTAATCATTGTAAGATTTGGCACAAGGCCAAAAATTGTACTATAATTAGGGATTTTGGTTTATTGTTTTGTAATAAGTTGTTTCCTAAATTAACAAATCAACCAGAGGACGAGGAAAAATGAGGAATATATATGAGAAAGAGATTCAAAGCAGTAAGAAAGAGAGAGAGATGCTCGATGAAAAGAGAGAAACGAATAGGAAAGTGAACGGCAGGTCTCCCAAATCCAAGTCAGGATAGCAGCAGACACCCAAGTTAAAAACAGAAATGTATTAGCTGCAAATCAGCCGACAGGCTGTGGTTGGTTGAAAGTGACTCATATGATAGCCGTTAAAGTGGACGCCGGATAGAAAACAGGAAAAGAAAGTTGATATGAGACTAGACGTGGAAATGCAAAGACTGGTTGAAATCATGGTACCGCGATGGAGTCCCATAGTAGCGGCAGAGCTGTGAAAACGGAACCCGAGCAAGCATATGAGAGAACTACAACAGAAAACGAAAAAGATAATATCAAAATCTGTATCTGCTCTCTCTGTCTCTCTCTGTCTCTCTCTCTCTCTCTCTCTTCTTCTTCTTCTTCTTCTCTCTGTCTATCTAAAGGGGTCGACTCAGTTAATTCTCTTTCTTCAGCGACTAGTAGGAAGGGTCGAAGCGAATAAACTTTTTATCAGCGAACCAACGGACAGAGTTTGTGTGTTGGCCATTTCTTCACATTTTCTCACAGTGAGGTTACAACGGGGGTCCGACAGGAACTTAAGGCGTAGTGCTACACTCATAGACTATTTAGAACAGTGGTGTTACTCATGTCTCTAGTGCCGTGGCACAACAAACATCTGTTGAGAATCGTAGTTGTACAAACCTCTATTTGGTGCCCCTACAAAATCTTAAGCACCTAGTGAAATTACACTTGCAACTAAGTTGTTATCATCTCCTACGCTTAAAGCACTAAACCAGTGAGATTGGCGCGTTATAGTCTGCAAGCATAACTCGTTAACACAAAGCACAACCAATCCAATGGTGTTATAGCCTACTTCGCCAACATGTGACGTAGTTCAAGTCATGTTGAAAGTGCTAGTTCCCGTCTGACCACCGGTTCAGTTATAAAATAGGTACCCCACCCCCGAATAGCAAGTACAGTAAGCAAACTGAAACCTGTGCGCCAGATTAATCAAAGCTTAGCAAATAACAGCTATTATTACTATGTCCGAAATTAAAAAGTGATAAGCTTGTTAACAACTTATAGGCAATCTGCTTGGTACAGTAGATCTGAGCGCCAGTTTTAGCGAAGCTTAGTAAATAACTATTATAGGCTTGGCCGAGGTGAGGATCGAACTCACAACTCAGTAGTGGTCATTTACTAAGCTTTGGTTAGATTGCATATGACACTTTGTGAGAATTTAACTCATTAGTATCAATCTGCGAACCTAGCTTGCCCATCATTACATTTAAATTCGATCAATATTAACAAACGTCCGCTAAAAATTGAAATTTTTCATCAGCTCTTCACAACAGTCGCTTGTCATCATAAAATTCTTGCAATATCAATGTTTCTTTGCTATCTGAATCCGATTGATTTTCTTTTCTTTTTTTGAAGGCAGGAGTTGGTATTCTGTCGATCGTGATGTGAAATAGTTTCCAAATAAGAATTCTGCCAATTTGCGATCCAATCTCCTGGACTGTCGCCGGTGGCTCTGGTTCGAAAGATCTGATTACTGAAAGCGAAATCGATTGAATATCATCATTGACATCATGGAGAAATGAAACTAATATCGCCTTAAGAATGAGGATAAAAGCCAGAAAGACCTAAAAGCACGGTGGACGTTTTTCACCATTAACAACGCCTACAGGCAGCTATTTTACCGAAAACCTGGGACAACATGTCCCCCACACATGCTCATGTTCAGAATCGCTTTTCTTCCAGCCACAAACAGCGTAGAAAATACAAATTCATTCAGCTTAGAAATGAGAGATTGATTGATTGATTGATCCGCAGACACTGAGACATGCCTCAAGCATTTAATAATTAAGATACGCCCGCCTCATATCCTGGTTCTTTTAATGTTCGGTAAAAATGATGTCGCCATCATATTTATTATTATTTTACTCCCTGCAAAATTTTCACATCAGTTTTAACTGGTGGCTTTTCTTTCTCCTAGACTTTTCAAAATATTCAAGCTGATTTTAACACTGCTGTAGTCTGTATAGTCTCAATAATTCCTTTGATATTCAGTTCCTTCTGTTTCTTTTCTACGTTCTTCAGGAACTTTCTAGGGGATCCAATTCGGCTGGTATTGTTAAATAGTTTTAAGCATGTTTTTGTATTAACTTCACTGGTGTCAAAAACATCCCGAAAACCAGATCATTTTTTTTATTAATGCATCAAACCGAAAATAATTACGATCGGTAAGTATGGTTTTGAGTAAATTTCATGAATTGGTTATTTCTGTGCTTAACCGCGGTAAATTGTAATACTAGAGAGCGAAACTGCAGTTAAGGGAAAACCGCTTTACATATTCCCATATACACCTGGTGTTGGATTGTGATGACATAGACATATTCGCTTCCTTTGATATATAATATATTCGCCCAGTTAATCAGTTGATAATTATATATTTCCATCTCCTGGACAATGTTCAGATATTTCCAGAACGTTTTTGGGTGGGGGCGGATTATTTCTATTTATTTCATGTCATCTTTTAATTCTTACCTATTTATTCAATTTTATTTATTTATTCATTTATTTTGCTCTCCTTTACTTTCATTCTGCAATTTGTTGACGGCAAAGATTCACCAGTTGATAAATTCTTTTAATTAAAATTAGGTCTGGTGTTTTGACCGGGAATGGTTGATCCGTTTGTATATCAACATCCCAAATTATTATTATTATTATTATTTGTTTTCTTTTGAGAGTTTTTTACACCAGCGTAAGCTGATAGTTTCCCACTGGAGTTCGAGGGACAACAAGTCTCCCCAAGTCTCTAGGACTCTTCTTTCAGGCTGATCTCAATAATGTAGTTGTTTGGATGGTCTCCACTCGTCCTCTTATTCATAAATCCTCCATTCCTTGTACTAATCCTTTAGTGACTGTACCAAGAGTACCAATTACAATTGGTATTAACGTCACTTTCACGCTCCACAACCTTCTCAATTCCCTAGCTAAGTCGAGGTACTTATCCTTCTTTTCATATTCTTTTAATTTCAGTCTGTGGTCCGCCAGGACAACAAAGTCCACAATTCTGCAAGTTCTCTTTTTCTTTTTTTTTTTCTTTTTTTTTTTTTTTTGTTGATTATTATAAGATCTGGTCGTCTAGCTGAGATATGGTGATCCGTTTTATTATTATTATTATTATTATTATTATTATTATTATTATTATTACTTTATCACTTAGAGAGTTTTTCACACAAGCGTCGGCTGATGGTTTCTGACAAGAGTTTGAGCGATAGCAAGTCTCTTCAAGTCTCCAAGACTCTTCTCAGTATTCTGGCCAATTTTAGTTATACAGTAGTCTGAATGGTCTCCACTTGTCCTCATTTCCATTTCTTCCAGTCCCTGTACCAATCTTTTGGGGATTGTTCCGCATCAATTACAATTGGTATCACCGTCACCTTCATGTTCCATATTTTTTAGTTCTCTAGTAAGGTCTAGGTATTTATCTCTCTTTTCCATTTCTTTTAATAGTAATGTGTGGTCAACCTGGACAGCAAAGTCCACTAAAATGCAGGTTCTCTGATTTTTTTTCTTTATAAACAGTCATTACTTTTGGTCATCTGATCGAGATTAGGTGATCTGTTTGTATCTTAAAATCCAAAAGAATTTTGTGCATGTCATTCTCCAAGACGGATTCTGGATTGTGTATATACTACTTGTAGGTATGATCAAATTTAAATTTCTTTCACAGTTCTCAGTGGATCACCTTCCTCGCCCAGTCTTATAATATTTTTGCGCTAATTTATTGCTTTTGCTCATTACGCTATTGATCTGTTACCACATAGTCTTCATCTGCTATTTTGTTGCGTCTTCTCTATTCTTGCTTTGACGTCCTTATGGCGTTTTTTTGTGCTACTATTAGCAGAGATTCAGTTTTTCTCTTAAGATTTCCTTTCTTAGCCATATCCAAGTCTTCTCGTGTGAGATTTTGCTTGTATGTCCCTTGAAATGTTCATACAATTGCTTTTCTTCCCATTTTTGTTTTCTGGTTATTTTTGTTCTGTTTTGTTCTGCGTTTTTTTTATATATATATAGTCTTTAAGTCGTCGTATCTATGCATTGACGTTATCTTTGCGATTTTGTTGCGTCTTTTCTGTTTTTGCTTTAACACAGCTTGTCTTTATGGCTTTGTTTTGAGCTGCTATTAGAAAAGATTCAGTTTCTCTCCAAACGTTTCCCTTTCTTAGCCACGCCCAAGATTGCTCGTGTGAGATTTTGCTTATTTGTCGCTTGAAATATCCATAGAGTTGTTTTCTTCCCAGTATTGTTTTCAAATTATTGTTGTTCCGTTCATGCTTGTGTTGTTTGTGTATTTTCTGGTCACTGTAATTCGTCTTTCTTTGCTCATTTTACGCAATCTTCGAATCGTCGACGTTATCTTCAATGCTGGAACGTCCCCTTCCTCGTTCTTTCGTTGACGCATATAATCAGTAATTTTCACCTCAGCTAAACCTTTTCTTCCTGCTATCAATTTAACTCACCAGTTTTCATGGTTTCCTCGATAAACTTTAAGACTTTGTCGACTACCTTGTATATTTTACGACTGTATTATCTAGCTTTGTAGGACCATATTGTGTGCCTTCTTGTAGTCAATCCAAACCATAGTTACATTCATTCGTCTCGGTTTACTCTCCTTGAAGATGTGTTGATCACTGTATAGTAGATCTCCAGGTACTCTCGTTCCCTTGTGGCATCCTTTCTGTTCTTGGGGGAAACAGTCCGCAGCTAATTGGTAAATAGTAAATCTCTTCCATAATTTGATCTGTTATTTGCTATTATTATTATTATTATTATTATTATTATTATTATTATATAAAAACTCTATGACTGTTTTTCACATTGACACTAACTGGTGGTTTTCCACTGATCAGTTGGACATGAATCCCCTCAGAACACCAGGTCTCTTTTAAGTATCCAAGCCGATTTCAACAATGCCTGTGGTCGAGTCGGTCTCAATTTTTACTTGGATCACCAGTTTCTTTCCTCTCTTTTCCTTACTATTCCGAAGGCACAAAGTACAATTCGTATCACTGTTAACTTAATGTTCCACAGATTTTTCAGTTCTCTGGCAAGATCCATATATCATTGGTCGATTTTTTTGCCTTCTTTTATTTTTACAGGTTATTGTTTATAGTGTACCATCAGGATAAAAAATGTTTTTCACGTTTGTTTAGTATTCATAGGTTAACCCATAATTCACCGAATGTTTTGAACCATCGACCTCGTCATGAAATCCTTGTCTACCACATCTACTCACAGAAATGTTCAACAAATTAGTAGGTAGATATGCATTTTCTGTGTGCCTTAGTGAAGGAAACTGCATACTAAAACATGCAACTAGTTATGTACCCATTTTCCAATGATTATCACTTTTGGCATATTGTATAAAAAGAAAAGGAAAACTATTTAGTGTTCTTATTATTTAGTAAGCTCTACGTAGAATAGCTCACGGGCATTAGGTTACTTGCTGTACTTGCTGTTACCGACATTCAGCATACAAGTATACTATATGGAAAGGATAAATGGATCTGCCGCGTGAAATATAGGGAAATGCACTTAGTGGAGAACGTGTTTGTTATAATTTAGCGTAAAGCAATCAGTTTATTTTTATTTCTTGCTGTCAACCATTGACTCCTTCAGCTTTCGCCCTCAACTACGTTTATCAACCACATTCTGACCCTCGGGCATTTATTGACCACCACAAATCGATATCGACCACTCTGGTGATCCTTGTATTAAGCATAGCTCCCCGGAGTTACTTTAATCCTTTCTGTTTTAAAATTAGTTAGCAGGCATAATTAATAATGATTTTTACAGTTATTTTTGCAAAGACATAAACAGCGCGTAGTAAATATTAGGAACAAAGATGTTTGCACTTGCATTCTCTGAATAATCACGTACATTTTTACAATCTTTCTCAGACGCAGCGTGTCTTCATTCGCGTTTACTCTTATTTACATAATTATTGGAGTTGAAGGTTTATAGGCAATATTTCAAGGAAAATATGTGTTTACTTTAGATTGTATACTTATCACATTAATTCAAACTTAAAATCTCTTTTTGGAATAAAATAATGTCATCTATGTGACACCCGTGGCGATATCAATGAATATATGAACCAAACAAAAAGCCATTCGATCCCTTATAGCAAATGTAAAAGAATATATATATATATATATATATATATATATATATATATATATATATATGTATGTATGTATGTATGTATGTATAATTATTTTCTCCAGTCAACGCCATATATCACCGCTGCTATATATATATATATATATATATATATATATATATATATATGTATGTATATATATGATAATTCCGACTGGTTTCGTCCTTAAGCTATCAACAGAAGATGTTTATTTCATGACTTTACATTTCAAGACATAGACTTCTGTACGCCAAGGATTGGCGGTCACGTGTGAATGGGATCAACTTGAGGTTGTTATAAACTTCAACACTTTCTGCTAACGACGGAAATATTCGATTTGCCGGTGTCTAAAATTCTTCTTTTTTTTTTTTCAATTTGGGTGTTTTTATTTTTTTTTTTTTTTTAAGTAAGAATATCAATTTATATAAAGATTTTTTTTTAATTCTTAAATAATGAATATCTTTACATTTCGATTTTTTCAGATTCAGTATTATGAGTTTTTTTTTATTTTCAGATTCTATTTCTGGTATTAAATGTATTTCTATACAAAGCCTTAGGAATATAGATTAGCTTTTCTTTTCTTTTTTTTTTTTTAGCTTGGCAATCCTGATTGTCTTCAGCAAATCTATGTTGACTTTGAAAACATTCAGTTCAAGTTTGCTGCTGAGGATTCACGTTCAACTCAGTAAATTTAGATTATTACAAGTCTATTTAATTATGTGTGTCATGAAAATAGAAGACAAGACCAAAGTCTGTGTCAAATTTCAGGTCAAAGAGACACACGAACTTGTATTGATTAAGCTGTAAATCGAACACGTGGTGTTAGGTGGCACATGTCCATTTTGAATGCTCGAGAGACTGTGGACGATGAGCCTCGTTTGTCAGATCGTTCTCTTCAGAAAGAAAAGTCCAACAGCATATATGTCAAGAACAAAAGGTTTCCGATGCGTAATTGTATGATAATAAGTGCAGTCAGTGATTGGATACATTTTAATTTTGTCGTTAGCCAAATAAAACCGAAGTTTTCCGGTGGAAGTAAATTGCAAGGAGCACATTGCCAAAACAGCACTTAATAAATGCATACTGCATCAGGTTTGTGAAATGAAAATGCAAATATTATTCAGAAATATTTCTGTGCCAATATTGGATGAAGAAATTACATCCTTAGAAACATAATAAGGGAATGAAAATTAAAGACCCAGCACCTTCTTTTCGCATGAAATCAGGATTGTATATAGAATTAGATCAACCTTTTATAAGCCCACTTGATTGTAGATTCACACACCCACATCTATACTAATAATTAAAAGAAGGTTGTGTCTGTCCATACAGTTTAGTATGAAGCTACCAGATTTAATATGAATTGTACCATGAGAAACATTTTGTGTTTTAAGATAAGCACCTATCGAGAGGTCTCTAACATTAAACAACCATTGCTCGCCCTGTTAGTGAGACTTAGAATACACTGACAGTATCTCCTTAAAAGTGATTGCACAAGCCAAAAAAGGATGTCACTAAGCTGCAACTGATGGTGTGGCTCCAGTTCTGGCCCACTTTAACTTGGAGTGTTAGTACCTGTTTGAGTTCCATTTATGTCTCAAATAGATCTGTTTAAAAATATTCGTATTCGATAGGATCATGTGCAAAGGAATAAAATCTAAAGAAACAACACAAAAATTATATATAAACGTAAAATGAGCACGATTATCTAGACATAAAATAACTCCAATCAGGTTAACATGCTGTTTAATCAATAAATCAATAAATCAAAAACATATCCCTTCAATTTCGTACAGAAATTATATTTCCAAATTTTGAAATAAAAATAAAAGAATCATATGTCTGATTAAAATAACTATTCATATTTGATTAAATATTATTATATTAGGTTTGTTGGTAGATGTTAATGTTAAAAAGGTTAAATAATTGTAAAATATTGTTGTTTAGTAAAGAAGAATGTTATGAAGATAAGGCAACTGGCAAAATGGGCACAAAATGAATGTTTTGTATTAAGGAGACGCCAAAGAACCATTTTCCTTTATTCCATTTCTTTTCACAGTGTAACATGGTTTTCTGGCACTAGCAGTGTCAGATTATCTACCTGGATGACATTTTTTGGCAACTAAGCCTTGCTACCAATTGACGGATTTAAATCTCTGAATAAGCTTCTATGTCTGATCACTATGGCAACTCAAAAATTATAAAATTATCTCCTCTGTGTCAGTGATAGTAGCTTTATATCTATGCTAGTGACACGCCCTCTTGCGATTACTTCAATGGCTGTAGTTACAAAGGACAACAATTGAACAGCTTAGGACTAACAATCTTGACAAAAACAACAAATCTCTTATTCAATATTTTAAAAAATGTTTCTTTACAAAATTGTAATAATTGGTAAATCTGTTTTATGTTTTGGGATTTCGCTCGTGTTGTTGAAACTACAGTTTGTAAGAGTCTAGGGTAGTTTTCTAACTAAAAATAATAATTGTAAAAATATATATTGTTAAAGAAAACTTACAACAGGAGTAATAGTTTTCTCAGCTAGATTGTTACCTATGAGTCTAATGAAAGGCATCCAGTGTCCATAAATAAAAAAGAGAGGATTCAGCATATACACAATTTATCGCATGCAATCTCAAGATGTTCATTTTAATCGAATTTTTGTGAGCGCGCAGGTGCGTATATCATTCTTTGAAATGTCTTGGGCCTAAAATATCTGGGATCACGATGACCGAAGCAAAAATTTCTTCAAATTTCTCCAAGTTACCTTTGTTATTTTATTGTGCTCATCATCGGAATAATTTTCCTTCCGATTTTTTACGCTTTCTCATTATTTCCTGGGATACAAGATAAATAAAGATTTCTTCTTAAAAGCAATTCATCCTTGGCGGGAAAAATAATATCTCTCTCTCTCTCTCTCTCTCTCTCTCTCTCCTCATTTATTTACAGCCTAGAAAGTAACGAGTTCATTTTTTTATTGTTTCCAGGTTGGCAACCATGATAAAAAGCAATTGATCAATTTTTCACCTTAAACATGTGTGCAAACATAAAGTTCAAGTTTACCTCTTGGAGTTCACGATCAACCAGTCTAGTTGAAGAGGAAAAACTTCGAATTCAGAGTTTGGTCTTTCGGAGAATCTATGGTGCTCTGTCTATTAGGCCATCCAAAAATTCTAGGGTTTTTTTTCAGATTGCCAATCAATTTAAACTAATCACTCGCATAACTAATCTAGTAGTTCATATCTTTAACTGTTGGAACTCACTCGCCGTGCACATCAAGAGTGCAACAATTACTGCTACTGTTATTATCATCATTATTATCATTACTACTACTACTACTACAAGTGTATTTAATTGAAATTGTCCTGGAAATAAGATCACGTTCTTTGTCACACTTCCGGTGAATGCGATATTAACATTTAATAAGTTAACACAGGTTCATGAAAATCAAGTTATATTCTGGCCGCAAGACATTTTTGGATGATCGAGAGAATGTGGAAGATGAACCCCTACTGATTGTGTAAAAAGATTTTTATCAGCTTATTTACAAATCAACTTTTCTTTCAAAATAATTTACTTGGGAAGCTATATGCTGACAAAGATGCAGTTTCCAATCCTAGAAACAGCCCATGAAATCTTCAATCTGCACTACCTTTACTTGGTACGTCATGGTAACCTGTTGCATGCTCTCAATGTCCACCACAGAAGGGGGTTTTGAAATTTGAAAATTTAAAAGAACTTAGATACTATGGTTGAAGGTAATGTGGTACGATTGCAATATATATATATATATATATATATATATGTATATATTTAAAGTTGGCGACCTTAGTCGAGGGTGACCCGAAGTTTCGCTTTTCTATAACTACCACACCGAAGTGTAGGAGATGGCGCTACTCCATTCCCTGGATTGCCCCACTTTACTCTTGATCCTTACCTTATAATGCTGAGTGTTATGCAAGGTGGCATGAAGTACCATTTTTGAGTCTTAAGTATGAATCGACCTGGGATTGAACTCCGGTCTCCCGGACCATTGGCAAACACTCTACTCGTTAGACCAATATATATATATATATATATATATATATGTACACATATATATATATATAAATTGGCATTGAACATACCACTATGTTGTGGGATCGAATAAAAACGGCAAAAAATAATAAAACCGAACTCCACATCATTTTGTTCGATCTAGAAAACGCATACGGCTCAGTAAGACACCAACTACTTGAGAAAGCAATGGAGTTCTTTTGGATTCGAGAGGACATTAAAAACCTCATATCAACGTACTTTAAACCTACTTATGTGAGGTTTTATAATAATAAATATTCAACTAACTGGCAAAAGTTGAATATTGGCATCATGATGGGTTGTGTTATCTCTCCACTACTTTTCGTATTGGTAATGGAGATGATATTACGTAGTGCCGATGTCAACACCAATCAAATAACCGGTCCATCTATGAAGGCTTTCATGGATGATGTAACTCTAATTGCAGAATCCATATCGCACATGGAACAATTTGTGACTCGCCTCCATGGGCTCTTCAAATGGGCTACTATGAAAATAAAGCCTTCAAAGTGCCGAAGTTTATCGTTGCTGAACTGAAAATTATTCTCCAGCAAAAGATTTGACGACGTTGAGGACATTATATTAAAAATCGAGTTTTATAGTTTCCATAATACCAAAGTCAGTGGAAAACGCGCTAGAATAACCATTTTGAAAGCCAAAAAATTAACGTTTCATTCATTCTTCATTTTCGTCTTAGAAAAATACAGCTTTGGTCTCCATACTTTTTAAAGATTCCTCGTATTAAGCGTGATTTTATTGTTCTGTTAGACTGACATTTTTATCTTCTGATCATCTACTTTTTATGAATGTCACTCAATTGGAAAACCTCTCTATTCGGTGTGGCTGAGAATATGCTGACTGTATGTCCTGTCGAGGTGTAATACACCACTGTAATAGCAGTATCCTAGGTATGACATAAAACTGCATCTGGTAGTGCGGTTTGATTTTTAGAGCTCAAGAAAGTAGGGAGTCAACCCTTCTTTACTATTACTCCCAAGTATACTATGGCCTTGAGTCAAAAAAATTCAGGGAAAAATCATTATTAGATAAGAATACCCGAAACCATATAAGTATGACATATTTATTTGCATTAAGAGCTCTATTTGTGTCGAATAATTGCTATCATTAATTATTCGAAAACATAACTGCGAACAAAAAAGAAAACTGAATTCGGCATTAACAAGGGTTTACATGCCGTAAAACTAACCAACCAATCGTCTTCTTTTGGTTTCTCTCCTTAGAATTCCGTTCTGTATGCATTACATGGAAGTTAACTTCTGAAAAATTCATGTAAACTCACTAGAAATAACATACGAACTGCAAGTAAAAATTCTCGAAAGAAACCGTCGTAGAACTAACACCGAAAAGACATTAAATCGTTAACAGAAATTAAAAGTGTAGATATTTACGTCTTTAGTGTTTGAAATGTCATACGAATTGTCTAGTTTTGTGTCTTTCTCTTTTCCATTCGCTCATTTCTTTATCTCTGCACTTCCATTAATTCACTTAAACTTGCGTCAGACTTTTCAAATAATAATAATAACGGAACTAAATGAACTAAGCTACACATAATCTAAAAACATGAAGAGAAACTCAAACCTACGTAGGAAATTCGTCTAGAAACGCAGATAAGAAATCTACAACAAGCAAAAATTGTAAGACATAGGAAGAACGCTGGAACATGTTGGGACAAAAGGAAAAAGCAACACAAAAGAAAAAAGGACAATACAACCCGACGAAATAAAGCTGAAAGTACCAGCGAAAGACGGAAGATTAAAAAGATATCGACAAAGGGTAAAGCAATACGAACAAAACAGAACATTTCAAAACAACGAAAGATTTCTACCTGCTAATAGGGGGAGATTAAACGAAGACATATCAACAACAAGATGCAAGGGAAGCAAAACAATATTGGAGCAAAATATGGCAACCAAGAGAACATAACAAAAAATCCAAATGAATAAGCAACATGGCAAAAGAGTTTGGACTCGAAGAAGGACCGAAGGCGAAAATACACATCGATTCACTCAGAAGAACACTACAAAATGCCAAATTGGGAAACGCCAGACTATGGTGGCATACATAGATCTGGTTCAAAAAATTCACCTCCATCCATAACAGACAAGCAATCGAAATGAATACATGCCTACAAAAAGCAGACGTACCCGAATGGATGATCAAAGGAAAAACCACATTAGATCCAAAAATACCGCCTCAAAGGAACTGCCTCGAACAACTACAGACGCATAATGTGCCTTACCTATAATGTGGAAAATATTCATGGCATAAATAAGGGAAGAGATTTACGACTCTCTAACAAGCCGGGAATTGTTCCCTGAAAAACTGGAAAAATGCCACAACAGTTCATAAGACACAGGAAAGCTACTCTACATTGATCAACACATCCTCAACGAGTGTAAGACGAGACGGAAAAATCTAGCTATGGCGTGGATTGACTACAAAAAACTGCTTCAAAATATAGAAGATATCAGCCGAAGTCACAAAATTTATCGAGAAAACTATGAAAACCTAGATAGTGGAATTGTCAGCAGGAAGGAAAAGCTTTGCAGAAGCAAAGATCCAGAGAGGTATATTCCAGGGAGATGCACTATCACCATTACTATTTGTAATAGCTATGATGCCTCTTAATCAAACACTCAGAAAATGCACAGAAGGATACAAATTAGTAAATCACAGCAAAAGATCAATCACTAAATGTACATGGACGAAATCAAACTATTTACCAAAAAGGAAAAAGAATTGGAAACTGGCTATACAGACAGGACATAGGAATGGAATTTGGCATAGAAAAATACGCCATACTAATAATGAAAAGCAGAAAACCAGACATGACAGACAAAATGGAACAACCAAATCAGGAAAAATTAGAACGCTCAAAGAAAAGGAAACAAATATTTGGGAATATTGAAAGTAGAGATGATAGAAAGAATTTTAAAAAATTTTTTAAAGTATCTCAAGAGAATGAGGAAGCCACTCGAAACTAAACTATATATCAGAAACCTTATAAAAGGGATAAATACCTGGGCTGTCCCATTTGTAAGATAATCGAGACCATTATTAAAGTGGACCAGAGAAGAACTTAAATAAATGGACCAGAGAACAAGAAAACTAATGACAATGCATAAGGCCTTATATCTAAGAGATGACTTTGACAGACTATATGTGCCAGGAAAAGAAGGAAGAGGACTTACCAGCATTCAAGACAGTGTTGATGCATGGATACGACTCGAAGACAACATAAAAAAGTGCGAAGGAAGACTGGTTAAAGTTACCAGAAACAATACTGGAAACACGATGATCAGCAGAATGGAAATAATTAAAAAACAAAAATGGGAGAAAAACAATTCTATGGACGTTTTAAGCGGCTAACAAGCGAAATCTCACACGAGAAAAGTTGGACGAGGCTAAGAAAGGGAAACTTTAAGAGAGAAACTGAATTTCTTCTAATGGCAGTTCAAAACAACGCCATTAGGACCAATCATATCAAAGCAAGAATAGATACTCAACAAAATAGCAAGTGTAGGTTATGTGGTGATAGAGACAAAACGATCAATCACATTATAAGCAAATGCTGCAAACTAACGCAGAAAGAGTGTAAAAGTAGACACGAGTTGATGGGCAAGGTGATCCACGGGGCAAGAAATGTATATCTGACCGTACAAACAAATGGTAAATGCACAACCCAACATCTGTCCTGGAGAATGAGACGCACAGACTCCTGTGGGATTTGGAGATACAAACAAATCACGTAAACTGTAGAACATGAAAGGGGAGGTGATAACAATTGCAATTGGTACTCTTGATACAGTCAACAAAGGATTGGTACAAGGATTGGAGGATTTGGAAATAAAAGGACGAGTGGACACCATTCAAACTACAGCATTATTGAGATCGGCCAGAATAGTGAGACTTGAGGAGACTTGGTGTCTCTCAAATTCCAGTGAGAAAACCTCTGCTATCGCTGGTGTAAAAAACTCCAAAAGGATAAATAATAATAATAATAATAATAATAATAATAATAATAATAAGAAGAAGAAGAAGAAGAAGAAGAAGAAGAAGAAGCATGTTTTACTTGTCTCCAAGTTTATCCTCTTTTTTCGGTTTCATACTCTGTCCAACCAATGATTTTTCGAGTTTTTGAATATATCCCCCACCAACAAACTATAAAGATGAAGAGAGATGCCCTTCAAACGGTAATTGCTTGATTGATAATGTCATATATAAGGCTACTGTTGGAAAGGAAAATGTTGATAATGTTAATAATGTTTACAAAGAAAAGATATACGTCGGTACTACAGAATTACTACTCATTCCTTAGAGCTAGTATTATGTAACAAAGTACAACCTGTCGCATGTTACTAAAAGAGATGAGTACTAAGTCGCCTTCATTTCCCTGAGAGATGCTCGAAAGTGAAATACACGGCATGGTAACTCGATGACCAACATCCCAAAATAGAATAACGTGCTTGACTGAACCAAAAATTTCGCAGCATAGATCATAAAAATAATAATAAACAACTTCGATACTTTGAGCGCCAATGGATCTCCAACAATCTTCAGTTGATACTTATGTATTTTATGACTAGAAGAATTTGTAACCCAAACTACGTACCATTTAGGTTAATTGTCGCATGAATTATAAGAAAATGACTTTCTTGACTTAGCAACCAGTGTCAATTTACTGACCAAAAAATTCATAGAACAAATCAACAAAGAGAATGAAAATGAAATAAGTACTAGTTACAGTTAATAACGATAGATAGATCTAAGTAGTATGAGATAGATAGATAGATAGATAGATAGATAGATAGATAGATAGATAGATAGATCTGAATATTCGGACAGATTTGAACAGTGATAGATATGATCAGATTGAGATAGGTATGAATAGCCTAATAGAAAATGAAAAATAAGTATGGACTTAGATAGATAGATAGATAGATAGATAGATCCCGAGAAAGACAATCTTTTAATTAATTCAAGATGCTAAGATATCGATAGGCACATGATTATGTATCAGTGATTGAGAAACTCTTCTCGTTGTATGGAATGATTTTGCTGACGAAATAAGATGCACTCTCCACACTCTCTATAAAATCTAATTAATGGCGTCTCTCGCCTTCGACCTTGCAAAGCATCATTCGATTCACTTTCTACTGTCCGTGTGGTGTCCCATTTTATAGCGGCTTAATTTTATTTTCGAGCTATCTCCGTTGTTTATTGTCTTTCTCTATTTCTTGCTTGTCGCCCATAAATCTAGACTCCAATGTTGGTGGAAGGATTTCATGGGTGGAATCCTCTCTTGTTTCTTGTTAGCGACCCACGATGCTAGAAAAGCACTATAAGGAAGGAAATGAGGAATTCAATGGAAACTTTGGTGACTCTTTCAATGAAGAGCCTACGCACTTCGATGGGCGAGGGAAATGCTGGGACGAGGCAATACTGGATAGGAAGTTAAGAAGAAGAAAGTGCCAAATATGTCTGAGTAGCAATTGGGCTTATGGGTTTCAGTTGAAGAAAACTTTAGAAATTATCGCAATTTTGTCTTGCATCTAAATGGCTGCATAACGCGTGTTTGCGTTCAACGATCAAATAAAACAATGTGTACGAGCCGAAGCTGATAAGTTATTAGCCTAACCAATGAAAGGATAAGCTTTTTATTGAATTATTTTTTCGAGGGGTTAAAGAGTATTTAACAACGGAATGTATATGTATAATGAAACGTACGTTGCAAGTATGAAGTTAATTTTCTCCATAATCGGTTCGAAAACTTTTTAGCGCGTCCTCACTAATATATATTTGCGAAGACACATGCCATAGTGTGACTCAAAGCCTCCTGGTTATGGGGAACCAATCAGTCTCAGAGAGCAGACTAAAAATCCGTATACATAAATTTATATTAGTATTTGCAGGTTTAATAAATTAAATATCACATACTCATATCTGCAGAGTATTAAATGTGTTTTAGATATAAACTTATATTTGGATGTTTATCTTTGTTTGAAAACAGAAACGTGAGACTGAACTTATTTTTATATTTGCTATTTTGCATTCAAACGCCCCCACCTACTGAGTTATAATACAAAATTATTGGATTGGAGGGGGACACAAAACACACTCAATCCCCTTTAAAAATTGTGAGCTGGCTACCACTAGTTTATCGTTCGATCTTCCTATACAGCATAAAGCACTGATTAATTTTCTGTAAAAATGCATTGAAATGAACCATGATAAAATTACTAATATACATAAAGAGAAACGGGTTAGCTTACATACATACATACATACATACATACAAAAATACATACATTAGAACACTATGATATATTGGGAAAGAAACAGATATGATGGGATGAGATAATAATGAGCAGTCTAACACCAAAAGGAAGAAGTACAATGTGCGGCTGGTATTTGAGAACACATATTTTTGATTAATACTATTTTCTATTAACTTGTACTGCTTTTATTTTTCAGAAATTGATAATGACAGACTCTATGCTAACAAATGAAATGAAAAGGCATGCTGTGATTGGGACATTAAAGGCTGATCATGGGGATTTTGAAATTTCTCGTTTTCTCAGAGTTGCAAGATCATTTATCCACAAAATATGTAAAGAGAAAAAGAAAATGATAACGTAATGTCTGTATTAAAACGTAAAAAAAAATTCCACTCGTTCCGAATCAATGAGAACACCCGAATTTACTCATAAAGTTAAGCAGACAATTGATAAAACCCGAATTCAATCAATGAGGTCATTTGCAAAAATGTTGCATGTGTTTGAACAGAAATCAGAACGTGTGTTTATGAAGACTTTCGATACAAATCCTACGTGTTAAAGAGAGTTCAATTTGTTTCTGAAAGATCAAAAGAAAACTGTTTAAACAGATCAAAAAAACTTTTAAACAAACTAAAAAAATCCTGCAGAAGCAAGAATGGATAGCTGAGAGTCTGTACGACCCTAACCCTAACCCTCACCACATCACCCCCAAGTGGAGGTGCCCGTGGTGTAGTCGTTATCGTCGTAGGAAATGGACACGGCGACACGAGTTCAAATCCTGGACGAGACTGATTGCATTTCACATAGCACTAATACCCTTGGGGAAGGTATGAATCCAATTATTCTCCCTCCAGCTATGGGTAAATAGTAGGTCAGACTAGGTTCTTCAGCCTTGGTTAGGCAACTAGTCTAGGAGAAGGAAAACTCTGAATTCAAACCTGTTAAACTCCGCTTAAAAATTGACCTTGTGTCATATCCTGCCCGAGCAGAGGGGTTGGTAAATAGTACCACATCACCCCCAACATTTGGCTTCCTAACTCTCCAGATCTCAATTCACTGGAGTGTTGTCGAGAATGAGGTTAATAAACATCACCATAACATAAAAGACTCTTTAAAAGTTGCCATAGTTCGAGTAATGTCTGTCATGAATAAGGTGCTGTTAATCAGAGCTTGCAACCGATTTCGACCTCGTATAGAGGCAGTTATTGATGCCAGCAGTGGTTTTATTGAATAAAATTAATCAATCGTTTGCTAACTTCTACGCTTGTTAGTTGTAGCCAAATACAATTATCTTCTTTTGTTCAATAAAGGCTTTTCTAATCCATAAATTTGCCCTCAAATACCAGCCGCAACCTGTATATGGACTAACCGAATAGATAGATAGATAGATAGATAGATAGATAGATAGATAGATAGATCTCTCAGAATATGCTGACAGATATTAACAGAGACAGATATGATCGGATTGAGAGTTTGAAAGTTTCTTTTTCTACCTGGCTTTTAAAGAATGAGATAGATAGATAGATAGATAGATAGATAGATAGATAGATAGATAGATAGATAGATAGATTGTACAAGTCTACTCATTCAGCCAATGTGGAAGATTATGTACTACAAATTTCTTGAGACTGGAAATGTTTGCTGACATAAAAATCAGCATTTCTCTCTCTGGATTCCAACTGCTATTAGAATTTCTATCGCTAAACAACTCTGTGGTTAAAGAAATGGGAAATTTTTAATTCCTGTGATGTAAGAGATGGAATTTTGGCATCTTTACTACAAGATGCATTTGTGAAAACGGTACTCTGTTCTCTGCTTTTGTCTTCGGTGTTGAAAACAACATACACCACCTCATAACTCCGAGGTAGATTGCTCAGGAATATTATTATTTACGGTAAAACTGCTTGTCTCTCATAGTGTGAGGCCACACTTAGCTTTGCAGCAGCCATTAACTCCAATCAGATAAAACCATTTGACCTGTGCTGACCAGGAAGCCCACTTCAAATTAAAGAATTGCGCCACTTGAAGTTAGAGTCTACGTTTATTTTGATATTTCAGTTATATAAAAAAAAAAGAAATCGAAAAATAAAGAAAGTTTAACCTGAAGTACTCTCTTTTATTTAAGTGTTTCCCCTCGACAATCAAAGACGCCTTATTTACAAAGACGCGCTCTGATTCAGTTTAACTTTTTTGTCTGTGACGGTTGTGCAATTTCCTGCTTTTTATGTTTTACAGACAAAACTTTGTTGCTTTTTGCGTAGTCGTTTTTTTTTAATGGTCTTTTCACTGGCCATTATCTGTCGGCCTGGAAGAAATTGATTTTGACCAGTTTGTAGTTATAAAAGCAGCGAACAAAAATAGGTGGAAATATTAGGTTGATGGAAGGGTTTCCAGATAGTAATAACAGGAAAATATTGTTACAAACTTTCTCAATGTTAACAAGGATAGATAGATAGATCATGCTTAATTTTGCTCTAGGTCATATAACTTTATATATATATATATATATAACGAATCTCAGGGTAACCATGGCCAAAAGTTTACTTAAAGATGTGAACCGTTACTCAACATGCACAAGTTATTTGTTTATTGTAGTGAAGGTCTGTGCTGAACTAGACACACTTTTTGGATGAGCTGATAACAGAGGGATGATACACAGATTCTTCCGAACAATACTCTTCAGGTTTTGAATTCAGAGATTTTCCTTTTCTCAGTTCACTTGTCCTACACACACACAAAGATACAAATGCACATACACACACGCACAATTATATATATATATATATATATATATATATATATATATGTATCCAACCCCTTCGCACAAGCAGTTTTCCTTCTCCAAGATCAATTGCAATTCCAAAGTTAATGATCCTTGTCTGTCCAATTATTTATCCATAGCTGTAGGAAAAATTATTGGATTCATTTCTTTCCCAAAAGTAATAGGGCTTTGTGAAAAGCAAACAGCCTCGTCCAGGGTTTAACTCGAGACCTTATGTCCATTTCCTAGGACAGTAACCATTATACCATTTGTGTCCACACATACACACACACACACGCACACATATATATATATATATATATTGGCACTGTCTATTATAAAAAGATTTAGACCAATATGAACATAGGAACGAAATAGATAGATAGATAGATATTGAATCGGATATAGAAATTGATAGATCACATATTCCGTCTACTTTCTAAAGGGAAATTTTTCCAAGGTGACTTCCAGGCAACATATCGAGCGAAAATAATAAAATTCATCAAGGGAAAATTTGTGATATAAAACTTCAATCCAAATTTTTATATAATACAAGGAAAATTTATAATATAATACCGCTAGCCAAAATTTATGATAAAACGCTACAAACCCAAAGTCTATAAAAACAATTTTCAGTCAACTTTTCAACTAAGTAATGATTGAGGAAGGTCTGTATACGCGATATGTGTCATTTTTTAATCAAGTTGCAAAATCTAAAAAATATTTACGATAATGACGTTTGAGAAACAAAGTTTTGTTGAGAAACACTCGAATTTAACTATAAAGTCTTTCAGTAGCACCAGCGTTTCCACTGCTAATCATGATGCCATAAAATAAAGCTTCTAAGAAGGCATTTTGTGTGATTGAATTGAGCAAAAAAATTATCTTATTATTATTTAATTATATTTTAGAACACATCTCTATCAGCAATGCTATCCATCAACGTTTGGTACAAGAAATATGAAACCACAGGTGTTGGGTACAAGTAAAAATAAATTTTGGGAGGCCATCAGTGTCCATAAAAGAATTGGCGGATATTCATACTAATTACCACTGGAGGGCTGATCAAGAGTTATAAATTACAATACAACATTGTTTGAAGATTTTACAGAAATAGTTGAAAATGATTCCTGACAAAATAGTTGCCCTTTACTAAGTTTAGCTTAGTTTGGCCCAAGGCCAAAGGTATGTGACTTCAAGTAAGAATTAAAAATTGGTCAGGGCGTCTTGTAGATGTATCATGAAGAATAAGATTAAGTTGTCTATGTTGCAGTAATACTCCAACTTTGTTTCTACAAAACTGTATATAGTGAATATCAATATATTTTTTATTCATTTTTTAAACAATCTATTTCTTTTTATCATATTATCTGTATGTGTGGGCGTGTCCAGATGTATGTGGCTGCATATATATATATATATATATATATATATATATATACTAACTGTACCCGGCCACGCGTTGCTGTGGCTCAGTTCGTTTAAATGGGAGAAAAAGAAAATGTATGTTTCTAATATGTTTAATTTTCCATACTTGTGGATACACAATATTCTTGGTAGTTCCAGTTACCGTGTAGATAAAGAGATTGTCAGGATTGCCGACTCTAGAACAGGCAACATATAATTGCCCATGGGAGAAGCAATCAGTGTGTAAATATAAGCCTCACAATTCTAAAGATGGTCCATGTGCTTTGTTGATCGTGATTGCAAATGCCAATCGAATTGGGAATTGCAATCTCTTAAATTGAAATGACATATCTGTTGGAATCATAGGAATTCACGGATTGAGGACATCTTTACCTTTGAAAGGCCCAGTCAAAATTTTTGCTTCCATGATGTTAGTCATTAATTTTTTTACTGAAAGACGTGTGCCATCACAAAGCTTGGGCTGGTTAATATTTCGCAACATGATAATTGGCACACCATAAAATATTTATTAAACAACAAAATAAATGGGATATCAATAGTGATGATAAAATTTAAGAATAAGTTTTTAGAATAAAAAGAAATTTACTTACTACTGAACCAACGAAATATGGCTTAAAGTTTATTAACGAAAGAAAACTTTTTAAGGAATTTCTTTCGTTGGATTTAAATAACAAAAAAAAGAAAAAGAAAAGAAAATATTTAGTAAACAATTTGTTACAACTGAACTGACGAAATATGGTTTAAAGTTTGGTGTCTTATCGATAATAATAAACGAAAGAAATAAGAGAAAAAAATGTCATAATGAAAAAAGAAAATAAAATATTTAGTAAACAATTTGTTACAACTGAACCAACGAAATATGAAAACTTTTTGATGGCTGTCTTTCGTTAATATTGAAAAAATATAAGAAAATATTTTGTAAACAATTCGTTAGAATAAAAAAAATTACTTACTACTGAACCAACGAAATATTGTTTAAAGTTTCGTGTCTCTGTTTAAGTCAACCAATAAAGCAGAAAAAAAATCACGTGTAAAATTTGTGAGGTTTGAGTGGCTGAGGAATCAAGGGTTAGGGGCATGCCTGTGATATCTGACTCCATATTTTGGTTATATTATTTCACCCCACGTTGACTGGCCGGCGCAATGCATTGCCCAAAGAAAGTCCCAAAAGAAATATACAAAAAGAAAAGATAGAAATAGATAAGAGACGAAGACGTTTCTTTTATACTTTCCTTTATTTACTGGGTTCAACAACCATTCCGTGAATGAGGGGGTTTTTCCTGAATACATTGAAATGGTTGAATCCCCCAGTTTAAGGTGTCAAAAATACATTAATTCGTTTCATATATGTATGTGTACGCATTTGGTATTTCGGGCTTCCATAAGGGCTAGTTTTCTTTTGGAAGTTTTGTCAAAGTCCGATAAGAGTTAGTTTACAGTTCATTCATGGGTCTTGTATATTTCAGAATAATGCTGACCGATACAGAGAGGACTGCTACCAAAGACGTATGCGTGGTGCCCAAAATACCAAACAACAAAATGGTGTTGTTGGTTCGACGGACACGGCCTGAAAGAGAAAGAATACTTTGTTCCCTTTGTCAAAACGAAAGCCTTTTTTCTTTTACGCATGCGTCATCCCCTTTTCCCGTTATGCATATCTGGGAGTTTTCTGCAAATTTAATAGTTTTCTTTTTATTTATTAATTTGTTGTTTTTTTGTTTTTTTTAGATTTTTTAATTTATTTATTCGTTCCCAACAAATTCTTATAAAATGGAAGTAATATTTTCCATCATTATTCGCGTTCGGCATTTCTCGGTAAAAAACGACTTATTAAAATATTTTTTTTAATTATTGTAATATTTTTGGATAATAAGTATATAAAAACATTCCTGAATTCGAATAAAATACTCTCTGAAAATTTTTAACCAATTGGTGCTATAAAACTGGATATTATCGGTTAGTAACAAACATTTACATTTTTATTTATATAGATATATATACATATATCGCACCATCATCATCATCATCATCATCATCATCATCATCAAGTCGAGTTCCCTGACTTTCTCTATCGCCATCAATCAACACTTTCCATCACACCTGACAAGGTCTTCTAGACGGTATCAAGTGTCCGCTCAGAGTTGATCTATGTAAATCTTTGCTGGACGGCCAATACTAGCATGTCTATGTGTAGGAGTCCATTGGAGAACGTTGCTTGTGAGTTCTTTCATATTCCTCTAGCAGTGCGCAGCATAGCTTGATCGTCTTAATTGGATGGTTGGTAAAATTTGAGGCAAGTAACCGTACAGTTGTGGTTTTTTGTTGAGTGTTCGTTCCAGGAATTATTTAAAAGAACACGAAGTATTTTTTCTTGACTTGCACCTTTTTGTTTTTGCTTTCAACGTGCCCTTTTTTTTTTTTTTTTTTTTTTTTTTTACTGTTACTTCCTTTACTGTCTGCCATGTTCTAATTGTGGTTGTCTATCTTCAACTGAATTTCTGATTTTAGAATTAGAAATATATATGTGCGTGCGTATCTACATCTGTATATATAAGTAAAGTAAGTAAAGTTGGTGACCTTAGTCGAGGGCGACCAGAAGGCTCCCTTTTCAATAGCTACTACACCGAGGTGTAGGGGAGGGTTCTACTCCTTTCCTTGGATTGCTCCACTTTACCCTTGATACGTACCTTATAATGCTGAGTGTTAAGCCAGGAGGTATCAAGTACCATTTTAAAATCTTTGGTATGACGCGACCTGGGTTTGTGTGCGTGTGTGTGTGTGTTAACAGATATATTGTATAAAATATCCGACAGAATGAAAAAAATTATACCACGAAAACCTAAATTTGTGGAATATTTATTTATTTATCTATTTATTTATGAATTTATTGATTGATTGATTTAACAGAGCGTTTCATTCTACAAGTTTTATCGGATTCGGAAAAAAGTTTTTTCAATATACTTTTAAAGATTTAAAATTTTAAAAATATTTTCCGACATTCTTTTTTAAAATTTCTCCCGTAAACATTTCAATCTTTTTTTTCTTTTTTTTTTTTTTTTTTTTTTGTCTAAACAATCCATGATAAAGTTTGTATATTTACATTATATTTAAATCTATATTATAATCCTGCTTGACCATTCGTTCGCACGTTACGTATATTTCCTCCCCGTAGCCACATGGGATATCTTCAGCCCTTCCCCTCAACAAAATTTGATATTCTTTTACATATCCTGTCCGCTGGCAATTGGGATATTCTCACATTCTTTTCCGCAATCAATTAAGATATTCTTCTACATAAAAGTCGCGTCTTCAAATCAAACAATGTGATAAACTCCGATGAAATTGCCCTCAGCTAAGTTCATCTAAGTAACATAGATTATTGTAAATTGGTTTGCTGAAGATCTCATGAACTTGTAGAATCCAATAAACTCTGAAGTTCTGATAAGCTCTTACAATGTGCAGTTGATAGTTAAAAAAGAAAAAGAAAAAATGCTCCGAAGATTCCTTACTAACAACAATATCGTTATCCATAAAATAGAATCAACAAATATATTGATCTTATAGTTTCGCTAGAATGTGATACTCACAAATGATTGTTGTATTAAGTATTGTATATATTGTTGTTTTATATTTTCGTATTCAAAGGTAACAAAGTTGCAAATCCTTCTTTCTTGCTCGACAGGTTTGTGTCGGGGGCGATTTTTATTCATTCCTTTTCAATTTTTGCTTAAATAAGAAAAAAAAAATCAACAGTTCATTATTATTATGAATGTGCATTTCAAATCATGTTTTATTGATTTGTAGCCACAGGTGGTATTCAACAGTCAATTTAAAATATGAAAATGTACTTGAGCCTTTTTTAAATAGCTCATCTAGATTTTTTCGTTACATGAACTTTCTACGAATGCTACCAGTAAATAAATAATCCACCAAATTTAGGTCTTAACTTCATAATTTCTTCCATGTGTGTGTGTGTGTGTGTGTGTGTGTGTTTAGTCAGAGACCAAATGAATTTCTTCTCGAAAGGCCGCACAGAATTTACAAACGGTCACCCGTTCAGTATTTAAAAGGACAAACGTTTAACATTGAAACAGAGTCCGAACAATTTTAGAATGGAGTAAAAGTCAAAAAATCTTTGGAAAATTTTCGACGTTTTCACGAGAAAGTTTTTGCTTTATTGAAGACAAACGAACAATCACCACTTAGGTTGAATTTCATCCTCCCTCATAAGTCGTGCTTGTGTATTGTGAAGAATAACCATCCCTCCCCGTGCCTCCAGAACGACACTTTCTACAGACTTTCCTGTTTGCTTTGATTTAAATCAAGGATTTCTGAGATGAAATCTTAAATCCAAGTCCTTTGCCAAATCTATTGTGAGAACAGAATATTTCGATTAATTTCGATGACCCTTTACGATTCCGGTTCACTGGATTTCTTTTGTTTCGCTTCGTTTGAATTATTGAATGGTATATCAATTCTTCATGGGTCATTTAATGACCATATTTCATTCATTTCTAAATTATTATAATCATAATTATATTTCTAGCATTCCATTGAAACCATTTCTTTTAATCGCACTTTTTATTCATCTATAATTATCATTTCTTTGTGCTCAGCAATATGATGTGAAGTGTTCTAAACTTAATAATTCATACGCAAATTTATGGTTTTAACTGACTATTCTTATCTAGTAAAAATAATTTGTTTGCACACAGTTATATATCAACTATTCTTATCTAATACTAATCATTTTTAAACAGATCTTTCACCCATGGCAGGAATTCTAACGAGTACTACAACACCGAGTCAAAGTGGGCCTTGGAGTTATAGCAATGAAGGGGTACTCTACACACAATAGAGCTCTAGAAGAGGAACCTCACCACCAGATGCTGATCTGTATCATACCTAGGATATATATTTTTTCTACTTATATATATATATATATATATATATATATATATATATATATATATATATATATATGGGGGAGATGACACGCTCTTTCACTTTTGATCAAGTGATACTGCAGTATTGGAATCATATCAACCATTACTGTTTTTTGATTGCATTAGATTCAGCTATACCTAAAAAGTAAACATAAAAAAGCGTACATGAAAAATCCTGCAACAGATATCACATTAATGCTGTGAAAAGTATTGAAACATAGTGACAGGTTATAAATATAACTTATTAGCAAAATTTTCTAGTGTTTAAATCCCCAAAAATAGTTAATATAGTTTCAGTGTTTAAGTAAAAGTTGTACAATCCAATATTGAATTAAGTCAGGGCACTAAAAGAGGTATAACTTTTACAAAAATATATTGTTTTTCAATAAATTTTAAATAAGTCAAATATAATTTTCAGTTGTTATCCGTCACCAGATGCTATTTCTGAACATCTCTGCAGGAGATAAAGTTGACACATAGAAAGCCCTGTCGACAGGGCTACAGAATAAGTGGCTTGGGTCTGCATACACATTGAAAAGTGGGGCTATAATTGGAGAAATAAATTTATTATGTCAGGAATATTTTGTATTAACATAGGGATATGAAATACGTATAGATACGGGTATGGGATACGTATAGATACGGGTAGGAGATACGTATAGATACGGGTAGGAGATACGTATACACTTGAGTATGTACAGACTCCCAAATTTGGTAAACGGCCGAGTACATTGACATTTGTGAATCAGATTAAAATATTTGGTTGAAGCAATTAATTTTTCAAATACATTTTAGAAAGTCATGAAACCGTTTTTGTCTTTTCTCCGTTTCTTTGGCTGTCATTTGTCAATTGCATCACACAAAGGTAAACAGAAAACAGAGCTTAGATTCGAAAATGCTGCAAATCAATCGCTATCTCATTATTTATTAGCAACATCAGTTGCAGCAACATCTGTAGTAACGTAGAGTCTACTGCAGGGCAAATGCCTTCTTTCTTGATTATTTCCATGGCAACTTTAACAGTATCAGTTTCTGCCATGTCATAGCAGCAAACGCCACTATCCTCTGTCATCATCTTACAAATATTCCTATAATTATCTTCTTTGTAATCTCTGTATGTATTTACACAACCCCCTCCACCATTGGCAGGATACAGCATAAAGTCATATTTAAAGCAGAATACAACTGATTTGAATTTAGAGTTTCTTCTCTTAGATTTGTTGCCGTTCCAAGGCTGAAGAACCCAGTCTACTTTCTATGTGTGAATGTATGTACGTGAGTGTATGTGTGTGTGAGTGTGTGAATATGTGTAGTGTATGAATGTGACACTAGGTCAATTTTCTTAGCAGAATACAGCTGGTTTGAATCAAGACAAGTTACCAAAGCTAAAGAATCAAGACGTCCCAATTATTTATCCATAGCTGTCCATGCCTTTCCAAAGGGGATTAGAGCAAAGCGAAACACAAATCAACTTCATCTAGGATTAGAACTCGAGTCGCCGATTCCATTTCCTACTTCGATAACCGTTCTGCTAGGCGAATACATTAATATGCGTGGTATATTTCTTTGCGGATAATGTGTGGTTGTGTGTATGTGTATGTGTGGGTGTATGGGCGCGGGAGTCATCATTGTTTGAAATGGATGCAAGTTTGTGTTCATGTCGGAATACAGATGAAGGAAGACGCCTAAGTGGAAAAGAAAACCGAAGCAGAAAGGTTAATAAAATAAAAGTCCATCAGAGTTCTTCGGCTCGATCGATTAGATCTCGCGGAAGAGGGAGGATGCCTCCGATCAGGAAAAAGAAAGCGAGAAACAAAACAAACGCCCAACTTGGAGCAGTGAAGGTGGAAGGATGAAGAAAAAATATTTCTACTCCACCAAGTATCATACCCAAGTTAGAAGAAAAGAAAGCTACATTTTTATATTTTTAGAAAGAGAAAGAAATGCATTCTCACCGACGGGATCTCAGCCAAAAATCTACGTAAGCCTATTTAACTGGTTCGCTAAATATCTACGTCTGATATTTGTTAAGATTATTAAAATAGATAAAACCATATATCAATTCGTCTCTTGGTATTTACTAAGCTTAACATAGTCCGACATAAGTCCACAACAGTAAAGAGTACGAACTTACTACAAATAATTTGTAGTTATTAGCCTTTGTGGGAATAGGGTTTTTCAGCTTTGGTAAGTCAATGTAATTCTATATCATTAAAAAAACGGCAGCTTTGCTGATGTGGCACAATTAATGCAACGGTTATCATCATATGAAATGGAAATGGCAACTCGAGTTCAAGTCCTGGACGAAGCTGTAAGTGTGAGTGTGATGGTTTGGTTTCTTTGTTTACATCAACCTTTGTAGGTTATTTAATGCCTAATCCATCTTTTTAGAAAAAGAGACTCTTACAGGGAAGACAGTCCAAATATTTATTCATGCGATGAAATTTCTGTAGCAGTGTTTTATTCCTCTGAGATTATCCTTTCTTACTTTTTCTTCCATCGCCGTTTACTTCATGGTATCCACTTCTAATATTTCCAGATAGTTTTAGATTTTCTTTTTTCTAAATATTCGGATATTTTCTTATGTTTGATTCTCATTGGGTGCCCCATATTTCTAGCCTTATGCTAAACTAAATTAAGCTAAGTAAATTATAATGAGCAACACTGTACGTACGTAAATTTGCTGCAGTATTTTTTTCTGTAATTAAAATCAGTTATTTACTTTATTTCGGATTATAAAATCATCTTAGTTGTTTTAATAACACTGTTTCGGCCGCAGTACGATCCAGTCTTCGTCAGGTGCATTTCCTACGACTTGATTTGTGAAAAAATGACTTTTGTTCAGAAAAGCATAATGACTAAAACGTTATGATTAAACCAATATAAAGACTGTAGTTCGAAATAACGTCATAATAACAATTCTTCATCTCATAGATTTAAGCAGATATGATTAAAATCCATATTTTGAAACATTCTCAAACCAGTTGAACTCCGACGAAAAATTGACCTACTGTCACATTCTCCTTTCTTACATACACACACACGCACACACACAAACACGCATATCCTATTATATGCTGTTTTGCTCTGTTATATATATATATATATATATATATCAAATGGGACAGAAACTTCGAGTTTGCCTATTCTATCTTTGATCATTTCAAGTCTTCGTATTAGTCGTTTGACTTTTGGATGGAAGGAATGTAGGAAGGCACCGTATGTTTCTCAAGTAACTTCGCCCTCAACTGGAATCCTCATTGAAGGAACGAATAATAAAATAACAAACACAATGACGAGCTATATACATTTATATCATGAGTAGGAGGAAGAATAAGTAGGAGGGAAATTCACAGAAGAAAATTCTTTTTCTAGATGTAAGAAGAAATATGCTACAGTCAATTAAGAATGTGAGTGATATGTTTAAAGTTGATCTTGTTTAAAGACGCTTTGTTAATAATAATATTTTGGGCTCCAAGAATTTGGAGTTTTTGCACTGTCGAGACGTTTAACATTTCACCTATACGACTCTAGTTCCATCTCTGAACACCTCGAAACACATTCGAGCCTATCAATAAATGCAGAAAAATCTTCATTGAAAACGACTCCATATTACACAAACAAAACAAAAACAAAAGATAAAAACAAAAACTCCTAATTCTTGAAGCTTCTTTATTCATTTTTTATAACAGCGTTTCATTGTGTAAGAATTTTTTATTAATGACTTATGATAATATCCATGCTTATTGTGTAATTTTTCATCAGAAATGATAAAATTCGGGTATCTTTGGTATATAATAATATTACATTTTTATTAAAAATTGTTTGGGATGTACTTATTTTTGCCGGATACATGCACACAGAGACATACAGACATGTACGCACTCACACTTGTCTTCGTGGTGTAGTGGTTAAAGCGCTGGACCGTGGAATCGTAGTAAGCAAGTTCAAACTCCAGTCGCGTTATTACGTTCACTTTCAAACAAATATTCTTAGGAAAGGTATGAAACCCCTTATCTTCCCAGTAGGTTAAATAGTACAACTACACTTCTTATAGTGAACAAGAGAATATCTCAGAAATATGAACCATAGAACAAGGAAATTGAGGACGATGCACAGAGACTTACAACTTCGATATGACATAGACAAACTTTATGTACAAGCTTAAAGCAAAATTTAAAGCAAAAAGAGCAGGAAGAGAACTCGCTAGCTTTAGAATTGTGTGGATGCAACAATGCATGGACTTGAAGAATTTATAAAGAGCAAAGATAATACTGTGTAGCAAGTAAGAGTCTAAAATCTTTAAAACAAAAATGGGAAGAACAACAACTATATGGATACCACAAACTAAGAAAATTAATCATAGACAATTTTATACCTCCGGATGAGAAGCGTTTGGTGTTTCTCGCGATCCTGGCTGTAGCCCGAATGGTGATTTGGGTGACGCGAAACAAGGGATTGTATGAGGGTGCAAACTTTTCTCGTCGGGATCTGATCTTGTACTTTAGGCATCAGCTTAGGGTCAAGATTAGATGCGATAGAAAACGCTTGGACCGTATAACATTCGACAAAAGGTAGGTGTATATAGCGAGCTTGATCGTACGAAAGGGGGCAACGTTGGCGCCATCCTTCCCTCCTCTTCCTGCGCATGGCGACGACGGACTGGGTCCTTCGGGACCCCACCCCGGGTAAGTAGGATCTTACGTACCTTCTAGTTCTTCCTGAACCTCTAGCTAGTTGTATGAGTGGAGCCATTTTCCCTCTTAGTCAGCCGTTAGATTCTCAAGATCCTCCCCATACCCTATTCTTTTTTCTCACCTATCACTTGCCTGCCCGCCTTTTTTGAGGATCTTGAACATACACTACAATATTCCATAGAGTCCTTTTTCCTGCCCCCCTCCCTTTATGTTTTTCTTTATCCCGATTATGATAGGCCCGACCCCCGTAGGGAAAGTCCGGCTTGTTTTCGGTCTATACTTGGGACCAGAAAACAGACGGCTATCCATGTCATAGAGGGGGGATGGGATGGAAACCAAATGGGGCTTATTTTATGTTCTCGGGGGCTTTTTTCTCCCATCATAACTTTCTGTTAAATTGTATATATATAATTTCACCAAATCGGGTTTTTAAGTAGGTCAGCTGTTCATAGAGCGAATGAGGTATTGTGGTGGCTGTTTTTATGTTAGGTGACGAAAGGATGAATTTATTGTAAAGTGCGAATGAAAATGATTGGAACTAGCTAAGGGCTGCCTAGATAAAATCAGAGAAAAACACAGTTTTCGTCCCTTTCCCTTCCCCTCAAAAATTTCAGGCCTTCTGCCCATTTTTTTTAAATCTCTGTATTTTGTTAAAAAAGAAATAAAATCATTTGGATTATATATATATATATATATATAATCCAAATGATTAATTTTCTTAGTTTATGGTATATATATATATATATATATACATTAGCGTGAGCGGCATAACAAACACCTGAAAAAGAGCACAAAGATCTGCGTGCATAGAGCTATCTACCTTGCCACCTTCCTATATAGCTCAGAATCGTTGGTCCCTATTCGGAACTACCTATGACTCCTCGAAAGGTTCACCAAGCGCCCCTTCCGTTCCATCCTTCACACCCACTCGAGTGATTACGTCATCAATATTGCAATACTTGAAAAGGTGAAGATAGCCAGGATTGAGGCCATGTTACTGATATATCCCAATTATGCAGTGCTGGACACGTCTCCCGGATGAATCATCATCTATCTGGGATCATACTGTGTTGCAAGCTCTCCACTGGCTATTACGACCGAGAGGCACCAAAGAAGTGATACAAATACTGCTCAAAAAATCCTTTGGTATCTTTCACATCGACCATTTGGTATCTTTCACATCGACCATTATCGACGCTCCACTCTGAGAACAAACATGTTGTCTATTCCTTTGAAAACACCCACCGGGCCGATCTCAAGGATGAAGTGCGCAAGAGTAGGAACCGCAATACTATGCCATCAAGCCCTAACCAGATCTTCAGCAGCAGCCACTGTGAGCATGCCTGATCCTCTCATATCTTCTTTATCAGTCACGAACATTCCCGTACTCTTGACCAGTCGGCTGAGGCTGTATAATACACCGACTGCACCTCTACAGAGGGGTAAGACCCCCCCAATGAGTGTCCTGTTATGACACTAAACAATCTGATGGTGAGGTTCCAATAATGCTGGAACTTTGGAGAATGCAGGGCACTCCTTCATTACCATCTCTCCCATGCCCACTCCGACTGATAGAGTCATATCTATTCGTCAAATAGAACTAAATCGTGGTTTCGAGAGTTTATAATTTTTGCATTTAGACTGCCTATTAATGCTAAACTAAATTGTTTAGAATAGAAATGTTTTGGCAGCGTATTTATGCTAAACTGAATTGTTTGAAATGGAACTGTTTTTGACATTTAAACTGTGCTTATGCTAAACTGAATTGTTTGAAATAGTACTGTTTTGACATTTAACTGCGTGTAAACGAAAACTATAATTATATTAAACTAAATTGTTTTAATTAGAACTGTTTGACTAAACTGAATAGCTTGAAATAGAAATATTTTGACAATTAATCTGTGTACTTATGCTAAACCGAATTGTTTATTTGTATAAAAATGGATTTGGCATTATGTAAACTGAAAAAGTTGATATGTCATAAAACCAAAACAAGCACAAACACAAACAAATTCCCCACTCGAACTGAACCGTCCACTTCTTGATCTTCGTTTCACGAAGCTAAGCCACGAATGAATATATATATATATATATATATATAAAATGATCAAACTGATAAGATAATAATATTTCTTTGTAATTAGCAAATTTTCAGTTATTCTCATTTATTTATGATCTTAGGTCATCGCCTGGAGAAAAAATTTTGCGAAGAAAAAAAGTTTCAAAGAGTTGATATGCCACACAAGAACCGATGAAGAACGAAACAATGACGTAGAATATCCATTTGTTGAATAAGAATTTTTTACTATACAAGTGTTTTGAACAGGCCGTTTTATAATCTCTGCGTATTGTGACCGCCTCACCGTGAGATCTACGTGTTGGAGACATTTGTTTCGCGTGGTTGTTGCATGTTTCAAATAAATTGTAACCGTTTGATTCCAGCAGTGTTTAGAGGCGTTTAATCAATTTATCTTTGTGTGTTTCTATTATTGTCGAGATATTCTCCAATATTTTTTCAATCTTTTCTATGATGCTAGATTGTTCATCCCTGTGAAAGTTGCGGTTGTTTAAGCCGAAGTGTAGTTCTATAGTTTTAATTCGGAAATTTTATTGTGTCTGTGGTTCTTTAGTCTAAAATATTCAAATCAGAATCTTATTAATTTGACATGACTCGATTCTCTTATCAGTTTTTTAAATGATTTTTTTTCTTCATTCGAGGGTTTGCTAAGAATTTCTTTTCGAGTAATTCATAAGATTGCAATTCTTTAATCAACAACCAGAGCCCCAAATGATAATATCTGTCCGTCTTGCCATCAATAAATCGACCTTTCTAAGTCTTAATTTGACATAAACATTTCTCATGACATTTCGATATTTATTGATATCAACTTCGTTAAAATCTAGTTAAAAGAAAAATATATATAAGAATTATATAATATATGTTTCAAGATTTAAGCTGAATTTACCCATTGTGACGGCAAATTGACTAAAATCCCAAAACGGGACTTTATTTTTGCACATGTGAAGACGGTGCAGGTTGGCACTTGATCCCCTATATAATAAGTCTTCGTTCAGAGTTTTTCTCTCAGGCATATAAGACCTGGCATATTACGTGAGGGATTAATTTAGGACCAGACTGACCGCCGCTGGCAAGGGGTTCCAAATTTCACACTATCCACACACCCACCAAGGACACTAAACTTCCTCCCCTAGACAACAGAAGATATGGACCTATAAGTTTTAGTCGTAATAATATTATATTGTAGTAGTCGGCAACTCCGGTTTCCCGTGTGATATTTTTAAGGAATTAATAGGACAATTCTTAGCAAGATAACATAAGGCAAATAGAAGCTGAAAAGGAAATGTGACACAACAAATTCGTAGCAGAACTGCCAAGAACAACTTAGACCACGTGGTGACATTAAAATATATGAATCCTTTACGATACAAAGAGATACACTTTCAAAGTGTCAAATATGTATAATGAATTGAACAGTCCATGGACATAAATGTCTTTCTTCTTTCCTGTTCTTTCGTTTCTTCAAATTGAGAGAGAGAGAGAGAGAGAGAGAGTGGTATATAAAATTTGGGTATAAAGGAGAAATAGTCCCAAAGTTACTTATCTTATTTTTCGACGGGGTTCCACTGGAGAATCTTTCTTCTTTTACGGGCTAATAGACTTTATGCTATTTTTAATACTGGCTTGAAGAACTCGGGTCCCTCGTGTCTCAGATATTCTTTTGTCTTCTACCCGGAGTAATGGCTATGGGTCTGTCTGCCACGAGCCCTTTCCAATAACTGACTTTCTTATTTTCTATTTCCGCTGACGGGAAGGAGTCCCTACTTCCGTTTTAGAGTCCCAGCCAATCGTTTGGCTTCTCTCTTCCTCCCCTTCCGGTGTCCGGCGACCTGAGGTTACTAAGTACCAACATCTGTTGATATCCCCTCTGTGACCTACATTCTTTCTTAACGGTCACTTTTTTGACGGGTTGCCACAGTTCATTCCAACGGGAGGATAGTATTAATCTTATTTCTATCGTCTCCGTAGGATATCACGTGACACCATACCGAAATGAACAATAAATGAAATGTTCATTTTCTTTGAAATCTTCTTCTTGTCGTTTATCACACTTATTTCTGTGAGTGGATTTCTTGTCGTTTATCACACTTATTTCTAGCAAGTGGATTTCACTGTTCAAGCAGATCACTGAGTGAAATTAAAAGAAAGCTAAAAGAAATTTGTCCAGGCACAAAAACTCGCCATAAAAAATGATAATGTCAGAGATAGTTTTATACGTGTATAGGCAATAGGATTTGGAATAAAGTTTTCAGAAAATTCTTTCCATACACTCTAATATACAAAGAAATACAAGCTATAACAAGTGTACATAATTATACGATAGTCTGTCAAGTATGTAGCGTAATTGAATGTGTTAGTATTTAATTTTCTTACAGACAACAACATTACGTAAGTATCCATCGTTTTCATATTGTTTCCTTGAACGTTACGATTTAATAAGCTGTTGATTTTTCACACCTTGTAGAGATTACTACTGATTCTTTTTATGGAATTGATGGACAAGCAGAAGAAACCAATCGATATCATTACTACTGTCTACTTTCTCCTGGAAACTTATTTACTTTTACAAGTCGTAATTCAAAATAGATCGGCAAACAATCTGATGCGATAAATCTTCTTTTACTTATTGGTCGATTTTAACTTTGGAGAGACATAGTTATAGTTTTTGCCAATGCAAGACGTTTGAATAAAGAATAAAGCCGAGGGGAAAAGCAAGAAAACCTAGTTTCAAATGACGATCTTTCCAAAAGAGACCGGTGTTGGTATAATGAAAGTAGAAGCTGAACCTTCCCTCAGTTATCTCATATTTTTCTTTGGTACAGGTAGCAACTAGCGTTTGTCTGGCAAAATTGTCTGACTTGGGAATTACATACGAATTTCTTCATGAATAAAATTACTCGCATTAATATTCTCCGAACGTTTATGGGCACCATATAGTGGACACGAGTGCAGTTGACAGTAGTCAATGTGTTTCAGCAATGGCGACAGCAATGAGAATACCAGGTCACATTCAACGTTGGTTAATACTTGCCAAATAAATATCGTTTTATCCGCACGAATCAAGAGGATCTACTTTGATAATATTCGCATGAGTAATTATGGTGTCTTATTTGTATGCATTTATCAAACACTTCCACCACGGACTGGCGGCGACATAAGGACAATTCAACTGATTTGAATTCACTTTTCCGCCTCTTAGACTGGTTGCTGTACCAAGGCTAAAGAACTGAGTCTGCCCTACTATTTACCAAAAACTGGAGCGAGGGAACTGGAGCGAGGGAGAAAAGCCAAATTCATGCCTTTGCAAGGACATGAGCATGAAGTGAAACGCAAACAACATTGTCCCAAATTTGAACAAGGCTTACTGAATTTATTTCCTACCACAATAACTGTTGCACCAAACGTAGCAATAGCGATTTGAGTGACAAGCTACTTTCCGATCGGCACCCACTCAGATCAGATTAGATCACTTTTGTGATTCAGAAGATTTTAAGCAATGATTTTTGCACAGCGGTGAATCTTGGCTCCAATGTACTGGAAGCAATCAGATACCGTATTGTTTTTGCTAACTGGGTCCCAACAATACTCACCCTGGAAGAGAAAGAAAATTGAATGCAAGACCGTCATGATCTACTGAGCGATCATGGAGCTGAAGGTAATGAGACATGTCATCACTACGATAAACTGGAACAAAACATTTACAGATTCTTTTATGGACGAAGCATACAGGTTCTTATTAATCGGTGTCGAAAATGTACGACCAATAAGTGTGGACAATGTGGATTTTTTTTAATCAATTAAAAGCAACAAATAATATTGAAAAAAGAAATCGCCAAAAAGATTATGTTGTCATCTTTTAGAATTAAAAACAGGCAGTAAAGTTTTCATAATCCTTTCGGTTTATTCAACTTACAATAATAAAATCATTCAATAAAAATCGATAAACTCAATTGAATTTTTTATATCAAAACATCATCACAACACACACACACACACACATATATATATATATATATATATATATATAAACACAAAGAAGTAAATCATCACTTTTTCATGATAATCACCTTTGCTAGAAGTTTCATGTGTCAACTGTTCAAATCAATAAATGAAACTTCAAAAGAAATGAACGATGAAATATGTAATAAATGAAAAGCATTATCGGCCCAATATAATCACCGGACTCGGAAGGACAATATCTATTTTAGAAATCAGTACAATATGTCCGAATTGATAGTATAAAAAATTTCAGTCTTCGACGTACAATGTCTTCAAGAAGGGTATTCACAATCTGTATAGATGTAAGCGCAAATACAGGCTTGCAACAGTGCAGGCTTGCAGGAGTAAGTAAAGTAAATTTGGCGATCATAGTCGAGGGCGACCAGAAGGCTCCCTTTTCAATAACTACTACACCGAGGTGTAGGGAAGGGAGCAACTCCTTTCCTTGGATTGCTCCATTTTACCCTTCATACGTACCTCATAATTCTGAGTGTTAAGCAAGGAAGCATCAAGTACCATTTTTAAAGTCTTTGGTATGATGCGATTTGGGATTGAACCCATGTCTCCCGGACCATTTGCGAGGCATGTAAAACTATAGGCAAGCAACAGCACAGGCTTTCAAAAGTACGGACATTTAACATTGGAAGCTTGCAACAGTACAGGCATGTAACATTAAAGACTTGCAACAGTTCTGGCTTGCAAGAGCACAAGCATGCAACAGAACAGGTATGCAATATTACATGATTGCGACGTTTGAGGTATTTAACAGTACAGGATTGCAAGAATTCTGGCTTGCAAGAGTACGGATATGCAGCAGTACAGACATGTAGCAGTACTGAAATCAACAGTACGGGATTGCAAGACTACAAGCTTGTAAGAGTACAGTTTGCAAGAGAACGGGCATGTAACAATACAGGCTTGCAGCAATACAGGCATGCAACGTTGCAGGTATGTAACAGTACAGTTTTGCAACAATACAGGCATGCATGAGTACAGGTTTGCAATAGTGAAGGCTTACGAGAGTATGGGTATGCAGCAGTACCGGCTTGAAACACTGCTGACATGCAAGGGTAAAGGCTTGCAAATGCACAAGCTTGCAGCATTATAGTTTTCAAGAGTTCAATCTTGCAACTGTATAGGCATGCAAGAGTTGAGGCTTACAACAGTAAAGGTTTGCAACATTATATCTTGCAAGAGTACAGGCTTTCCACAAAACAGTTTGCAAGATTACGAGTATGGAAGGGTACGAGCATGTGAAACAGTCACGTAAGATGTTAGTTAATTAATATGACGTCTTGTTGATATACCTTATATTGGGATCTTTGTTCATATTGATTTGTTTTTTTATTATTTAAGGCTTTTAATTATTAGTAAATTAATAACGTATTCAAACTGCTGGATTTACTCTTATATATATATATATATATATATATAAGAAGATAAAATACAAACAAGAAAATTGCATAAAAAGTATTCGAGGTTACTTTGGATGGTAGAGTTGGTCTAGAACCTATAATATTCAAATTATGTACTCTTCAAGTCTTTTATTTAAAGTTTTAGGTGGATAACCTAACCTTCAGGCGGAAATAGGAGAAAAATTGGTTAAAAAACACATTCAAGAGATGAGGAATGCGAGAAAAAAATATTATTTATTTTAGAAATCTGAGCCGTCCAATACATAAAAATTAGTCATAATTGATTAATGTATTATTATTCAAAATTAATTGAAGAATATTTAGAACATTAAACACGTATATGAATAATTATATTGAAGATAAAACCTGCTATTGTGGTTTAAATATTAAATAAATCAGTATTAACTAAATACGTGCGCGTGTGTGTATATGCACCTGTGTATGTGCCTGTGTTTGTGTATGTGTGTGAGTGTGTGTGTGCGGTTATTATGTTTGCATTTTTTAAATTGGAATTATCTAGTCGACTATGGCTAATGTTATCCGGTGAAATTGTAGGTTAGTTTTGTCGTTGTAAGTTATATCTTCAAGCAATATAGTGGCGTTGTGTTTTAATAGTTTTATGTTTGAACAAGATCTCTGGGGATGCAAGTAATTTAATTACGAGATATCGAATCGTATTTTAGTTATATGATCAGGTTATATAAAAAGATTAGGTATTTTCTCGAAATCATCTTAACACCCACTCAGAACAGATTATTGCAGTCGACTGAAGACGATTAGTTCTTATTTCTTTGTCTCGAGAAAAAGATAAGTTCAAACCCCTTTTGTGAAAATTTATTTTGTCTTATTTCATAGTATTCATAATAATTTGTATGTAAAAACAAGTATCGTACAAAGCTGATATCTTAACTAACGAGACTGACTGCAGAAGAATTTTTTTATCAACTTAATTACAAATCAACTTTGTATCATTCAAAATAGTTCCTTTGGAAGACGTTTTTCCCATTCCTGGAAACATTGCTGGAATTCTTCAACTGACACTGTCTTCACTTGGTTCGTCACACACTGTTGCAACTCCGAAAAAGTGACCACTGAGCGGAATTTTGAATAGGGGGAACTGGAAGGAGTCGCAAGAACTCTGATCTGGGGTGGAGAGAGCTATGATATTACAGGAATATTCTTTATAGACACTGTTTGATCACAGAGAATTACTCCCCGAAAAAATGAGACTGATTTTTTTATATCTAGAAAGTAATGAGGTTGACTATTCTATTTTTCAGTTTGGCTACCCTGATTGAAAATTATTGATTTATCTTGAGACATTCTCACCGTTTAGCAGATATGATGAGGGCCATATTCATGTCTGTGTTAACTTTTTAAATATTTCTGTTGCATTGTTCTGAAGATTGATACAGTATTTGTTTTTGTGCCCCATTTTCGAGAAATACTTTACCAAACACACCTGGACGTGCATTCTGAGAGGTAAACATGAAGTGGTTCTTATATTACACGAGTCCAAGATCAATATTCAATCAGGGTTGCCAACCTGTAAAATAGAATGTTAAACGTTACTTATAACTTTGTAGACTGATCTCGTTGATCGATATAGACAGATGTCAACTGAAATTAACAAATTGATATCAATACAGAGTGAAAGAGACGTGAATTTGAATACAATGATCGATTCGTTTATTTATCAAATTACTCTACATTTCCCGTGTTTCTCCCAAGATTTCACACACCTCTTGAAATCACTTCACCATTTCCTTCTTTTTTTAAAGCCAGCTATATTACGCCATTAGTTTCTTTAACTTTTGGATTTCATCACTTTTTCTCATGCTACCGTAAAAGTGCAAAAACAAGGAGTCATAGCCCTTTCCTTAACAAGCTGCTCCATGATATGGTGATAGGGAGTTTCCTTCTTCTTGATTGGTTTCCTTTAAAAAGTCTGAACAGCCAGCCAGTCTGCTCTACCCATTGCTGGGTCCGGAGATGAAGATACTGCATGTTTTGACGGGTACCTTTTTTGAAGGGCTCTCGATATTTTGTGATAACACCTCGTGTATAAGTAGACTGGTGCAGAGAAGGAAAGAAGAAAAAAATAAACAGACCGAGAAAGAAATACACAAACTCTCTCTCTCTCTCTCTCTCTCTCTCTCTCTCTCTCTCTCTCTCTCTCTCTCTCTCAATACTTACTTACGAATATTCAAACTTTTTCTTTCTCACTCTGCCTCAGTTTTCAACACAAAAGCATCCATTACTCGTGGGAAAGGCATGAATCCATCTCTTCCAGTGTCTATGGCTAAATAATCAGGAAGATCGGGTTCTTTATAAAGAATAGGTTCTAATACCCTGAACTTTTCGTTAATACCTTGTATGTCTGTTTCCATTGAATCATATCAAGTTTAATTTGTTAATTTTTGTCAACATTTCTTTATATCGATTTTATTACTTACCTGTCTCATTAAGTTATAAATAGAGAGAGAGAGGGAAGTTTGAATATTCGTTTACTCAGCTTAGATGAGCACAAAACCAGATATATGGGA
>OY757906.1:65765843-65965843 GCA_963585895.1 Sepioteuthis lessoniana | reverse complement strand
GTATGTGTCTTTTCGCCTCGGCGTATATCCAGAAAGTCGTGCTGTGGTTGTGTCCAAGACGCCTGACATGGGAAGCGGGAGAGGGTCAAACTTTTTCTTTATTACGCTTCTCTCTATATGGAGACTGCCAGATAATCTTTCTTTAGTCGTCTCTGTAGACTAATTTCTTCTCGCCCACAACAGGTCGGCCAGAGCATCACGAACAGAGAACTTAGTGAATGGAAAGAAAATATTGTCGAAGATTGGAAAAAATGTTTTTTTCGCCGCAAGATTGAAAGCCAACCGAGTTGATGAGCGGTTCTGTAGAACTACTTCCTACTTTTGGACCAATTCCATGTTATTTCGCCGTGTTTCCAAGTGATGAGAAGGACTGCCAGATACAATCAGTACGTTCCTGTCCCAAGTGTTGCCAAGCGGTCACATCTTTTCATTTGCTTTGCTTCGTCTTCCCTTTGGTTGGATTCAGTTAGAGATGGTTGTAATATTCTGTTGTATCAAAAGTTTTTTAGTCTTTTTTGTCACCCAGCCATTCGTGAATAGCTAGAATTTTAGAATGTAATTTTATTTTGTTTTTAAAGTTACGTGATCGCCTGCAATACGGAGTCTGTCATTAGACGTTTTTATCATTACCTTAACGACAAATCAACTCTAGCTCCTTCAAAATATTTCCCTTGGAAAGAGCGTATTGATAGTTGGTGGAGACGAAAAGACAAAGATAAGATGAAGAGAAAACAACAAGGTGAGGTTAATCAGATCAGAAAAGAAAAAGTCAGACATGTGGTCACAGAAAAATCCGATGTTATTACCGATGTTACCTCATTCCTCTCGACCAATCTCAAAAACAGGAATGCGTGAAGTGGTATTTTCTAGTCGATCAAAGAAAATGCATTCACAAATCGTAGCCCATCACAAATGGAAGATAGTTTTGCATAGCCTCGAAAAATAGGTTGTAACTTATCGATCTCCCGGTAACTAACTGACTACCACTGTTCAAAAATCACCAAGTCACGTGTCTAGCCGTTTCTTACTCATACGGCTAGAGCTCTTTTGTAATCGGTCACAAAGCTTGTCACCAGAATAAGTAATGGTCGGAGGTGGTCATTACATTACAGAATTTACATATCACCAAACATGGTGTTCTTTTGTTATCGGTCGTAAAGCTTGTCACTAGAATAACCAGTGGTGGGAGGTAGTGAATCGATATTATCTTTTTTCCTAGAGTAAAACTCTCGTAATGCAATTGATAAGAGCAGCTATAAGATAAAACAGACTTTCCAAGACAAAAGAGATCTGATTTCAAGTCTTGATATTTTGCATATCTTGCTGGAAGATCTACCAATAAATTTAATGAGTAACATTTAATTAGATGTGAATAACATTTTAATTATGCAAGTAAATCGTCATTTTTCTTTAGAAGTTTTAAGTATTTTGTCAATTAAAATTCAAGTCAAGTACATTTTTACAAATGGTAATTACTATTAAAAGACAAATCCACACATTCGAATATCGTTCTGGGCCAAACACTCGTTCACAGAATTTTATCACAAAACGCTGTTCGATATTCTTCTTTTCTATTTTCAGGATACTCTTAACCAGACAAATTAGTGATAATCGAAAATTATCCGGTTGATTGTGGATTCAGAACGGCAAATATTAACTGAATATTTTATGCACCTTTAAGGTCAATTATGATTAACCGAATTTCAGTCAAGGTTGCTTACCTAAAATCTTTTAATCACTCACATTCTCCTCTTCCATTCAGAATATTTACTCGTACTAATAGTCTTCTTCTCCTTTATTTTTTTTCAGAAAGTACGGAAATCGAACACTTATGGCCATCAATGTCATTACAAAATCTTAAATTCGAAACAAAATTGAAAAATATTGATAAAGATTATCAGTATTAGTAACAAGTTACTTCTCGTGAAAAAATATGAATATTTTTCATTTTTTAGATGATTCTACGGGAAAATAAACTAGTAATCTACATAGATGTATTTACATACTAGTTTCATTTAGTATATATTTGAATTTCTGTAAATAGTTTTTATTCTTCAATGGATTTTATATCTTTTTAATTTTCGAAATTCTGTTTTTCTCTAACATAACGCTAGCTTGCATCGAGAGCAATGAAGACGCCTCATGTTATCATAGCAAAATCACCACAAGGGACGTTTAAATAGTTACTAATGACGACGGAAAAATTATCAGTAATATATATATATATATATATATATATATATATATATATATATATATATATATATATATATATATATATATACGAGGTGTATACGATAAGTTTCCAGACTTTTTTCGTAGGGGCACTTTTATTGATAGAACACACATGAAACTCTAGTCCCCTTCGAAGTAATCTCCTCCGGCAGCAATGCACTTGTTGTATCGCTCCAACAACTTCTAAAAGGCCCCATGGAAGTCCTCTTGTGTGAGCGTGTCAATGACCTTCGTCACAGCCTCTTTCATCTCCTCAATTGTTTCATAACGACAGCCTCTGAGCATAGGGAATAACCGAAAGTCACAGGGAGCAAGGTCTGGACTATAGGGAGGTGACGAACTGTCTTGATGCCCATCTTTGTCAAATAGAGTGTGACAAGGATGGAGTTGTGGACTGGTGCATTGTCCAAGTGGAAATGCCACGGAGCCGATTGAACTCCCTTAAAACCTCAACATAGTAACCCTAACCCTAACCCTAACTGTTTGGCCAATCAACTGTGGTATATCGACTTCCTTACTCCTCCTGCACATCTCATCATCCCTCACAGACTCCCTGCCTTCCTTTAATCTCTTATGCCACTCAAAAACTGATGCTCTATTCAGGCAAGATGCTCCAAAAGCAGTCTGAAGCATTCCATACGTTTCTGTGGCATTTTTCCAAGTTTAAAACAGAATTTTATTGCATATCGTTCTTCTAAAATGTCCTCACGTCCAGATTACATTTTTGATATTCCCCAGCTGTGACAATCAGGCTTTAGTAGGGTGTATTCCAATTGCTGCTGTAGCTGTTCATTTGAACGTGAAATCATAAAAATTGGTCAGTCATCTCATAAGATGTATAGCAATAGCAATAATATACTGAATTTTCAAGACTCTTCGACAATTTTAAATGCCCGTACGAAAAATTTCAGGAAACTTATCGTATGTACCCCGTATATATGTGTGTGTGTGAGTGAGGGAGAGAGAGATAAAGAGATTATAGTAAATCCGACAGAAATGTAAATGAAAATATGAAACGGAAGAAGGATGGTGTTGGTAAATTTAGATGTTTTGTTTATTTATCCTTTATATATAAGCTTATGCGTTTCGACTTCGTATGTTTGTTGCATAGTCACAACCATCATACATATACAACTATACACATATACATGCGGAAACAAAATCAACAATAATGACGAACGAACACACTTCTTTGGAAAAATATACCTCTCACACTTTATTCGAAAGGGTTACGAAAGGGTTATGTGTGAGAGGTGAGTTGGGGACTGAACAGACTGTAACATATTGACCCTCAGTTCCTTTGTCTTTAGCAGCACTTCTTTTCTCATTCTGTTTGGCTACTCAACTGGGGGCCCTGAGGGCCCAGCCCTCTGCTGGGTGCTGGTTCTCACTGCCTCGAACTGCAACTCGAACTTAACTGACACCAACTAACTCGAACTGTCTGTCGCACCAGGTTATATCATTGTTTGACATCCATCTGCTTCCTGTGAGCGTCGCATTAGCACCCAATTCAACCCGTCCACGGTCAAGGCTATATCTTGATGTCTTCAACCGGAAGCACCTGTTTCTCGATTGACGGTTGGGCCGAAGGTCAATATGTTACATGCTTGAGAGCACAAATTTTAAGAAGTCATCATCAGAGATTGTTTATATGGTATTTTCCGTTTCAGCATTTATACCATATAAACAAGCTCTGATGATGACTCCTTAACAAAATTTGTGCTATTAAGCATTAGTAATTCTATTCATCAAATGTTGCTATGGTTTCAACTGTATGGTTTCAAATGATTAATACTTATAATCCTTAGTAAATGATTGAACAATCCTATTTAACTCATAGATGGTACCCTAAGAGGCACAGCCACTCCGGGTCAGAGTGGACCTGGAAGTAATGGCTGTGAAGAGTTTTTTCGCATTACGCCAAGCTCCAAGACTGAAGACTTACCATCAGATGCAGTTTAGTGTTATACGTAGGACATCATTTGGATGATCTAACCTCTCTGCAAATGTGCTATCGGAATATTTTACAACCTCAGCAATACAAGTTCATATTATGAACAAGACTGTTTGCGTTAAACTGCATGTCAGATAAGACATGAATTCATCCTTTCTCCCCTGAGCAAACTAGGTTACGTAGCCTTGATTGGGCAACTAGTCTAGGAGCAGGAAAATTCTGAATTCAAATCAGCTATACCCCGCTTAAAAATTGATCTTTTCTCATATCCTACCTGTGGTCGAGAGCTCGAATAAATTTATATTGCAGCTCTAAATCCTTTATTTCCCCTTCAAACTTAGGCGATAAAAACACATTCTATACTTGTTCAAATACTTAAGGAGGCAAGGAGTTTTTTAAATGTACGTATAATGAATCATGTAGTTGAGTAATACTCTTCAGAATGTACGCTTTGGAGTAAAGGTATGCAAGAAACGAAATACTTTTGATACACCTTAATATCACAAACTTTTCCGAAAGACTATATCCTACTTTCAGGAATATTATAGTCCCTGTCCCCAACTTCTATTCGAACAGCGACTTCTAGACTGGAGAGAAATTGCATTTGCTCCAACTAAGGAAGGACAGAGATAGCTAGAAAGATTTGCATCGATTTTCCCCGAAATATGACACAAGACATTGGGTTTTCTAATAAGAATTCTAAAGATATGGAAGTTCATCGTATATATTCTGAGTATTTCTGTAAAATCTTCATTTTTGTCCCAAAATCATTTATTCATAGGAAAATTTTTTGTTTCTTCGATTGCCTTCTCAATATGTTTGTCAGTTTGTTGGCTGGCTTTAGAATATGCCGATTGTTTCCTCTGCAGTATGCATATTCAAAAAGGGGTATTCTGAAAATTACATTACATCCAAGACTTAAGTTCTAGAGCTCTTTATAATGCGGAGTCACCTATATATTGCCATTATTCCTTGCTCAGCTCTGAACCATAGTGACAATACCTGTCAAGGCAACATCTACTTGAGAGATAGATCTGTTTGAAAATTATTAGTATAAGATGGGTTAATATAATACCATGTAACTGTGTGCAAACAAATGATTATAATTAGATTTGAATAGTCACTTGAAAGCATAAAATTGTGTATAAATTATAAGTTACATAGTAATTCTCGATAGTATATAACTGTGTGCAAAGGCTTACTTGAGACATATAAAAAGAAACTGCGATTAAAAATAATTGCATTGGAATGTTGAAAATAGTTATGATTGTAATCAAACATTTACAAGGGAATCAACTTTCGGCATTAAATAACTCGGGATGCCATTAGATAAACCAAACCAAACCAAATCATACCAAACCAAACCAAACCAAATCATACCAAACCAAACCAAACCAAATCATACCAAACCAATATGTTTTAAATTCACTCTTACTAAAATTTTTATTTGTGTATAGGTTGACATGTTATCTAGTTGTAGAAAATAGACTCGACAGAACGAATTCGAATCCTGGTCGAGGTTTTCAGCGTATTACTTCACGCTCATCCAATTCGGAAAGGCAAGAACTGATTACAGATAAATTATACGGCAGAGTGGGCTCTGGAACCTAGCAGGTTGGAAAATGGTTGAGAAGGAAAAACTCTGTAGTCAAAGATAGAGGGAATGGGGCGAGCAACTCAACTTCATTTAAAACCCACTTACTATTAAAACTGCCGTATGATCCCTGAAGTAGCGTGGCTGTGATCCTATACGCTACACATAGTCCAAGTAACAATAGGATATCAATCTATACATGAGTACGTAAGGTACTTCATTTGCAAAAATCAGGAAAATGGAATCAAGTTAAAAATTTTGAAATTTGTAAATTGTATCCTGAATAATTATATAGTTTATTTCCTTTATTATTTCTTGCTAACTTTACTTAGCTTAGTCTGTCACATGATTTCAATAGTAAGGTAATCGGTACAAATGGAAATCACTACACTGGCAAATTGGTCGGTGAGCACTTTCGGATAATCAAAAGGAATCAGTTCTTTTTGCACAAAGGTCATAGAAAAGACCGACCGAAATATTAGAATAACATAAAGAAGTAAAAAAAAGAGAAGAAGAATGGGATTTATAGAGTGAAGAAACTCGTGTAAAGAAGGGATAAAGAAAAATTTTAATTACACTGCACCAAGCTTTCTTCCGTCATCTTTTTTTAAATAGTATATCTACAAGAGACATGAAAGTGGCTAACGTACTGAACTGCAACATCGTAGTAAGCGAATTCAAACTCCATCCGCACTATTATCTTCACTTTCCGACTTTGGGAAAGGTGGGAACCATCTTATCGACCCTCAGCAATGGGTTAAATATCACGACAACTGTTCTTTTCCAAGGATGGTTTTTTTGCATCAAATAACCCACAAAGATTGATATGCTATTAAACAAAAAAATCAAATAAACGAAAGTAAAACCCTCTATTTACTTCTCCGGAATTTACAATATGATGCATAAAAACACTGTTGCATAGTGCAAATTTCAGTCTCACATAACACTATTGTCCCACAGTCACCAAAATTGGCTATGCTCTTTTCGCCAGTGACAACAAAATCTTGTCCGCCGCGCCACCAGAGTGACCCAATTTTTCCCAACAGCGATGACGGTGTCATTTTCACGAAAATGTTGTCTGCGTAATCCATCTTCCATCGGACTAATTTTCACGGACAAGCTAGTCGAGTTGGTGTTAATCTCATCTACTTATAACTGTGTCGAACGTGTCTTATCACTCTCATTGCAGTCGCCACTATCGAAACGCACGACTTGTTGTTTATTCTGCTTCATATCCAGTTTGGTCTCTGTAAACGCAAATTAGCATCGAAGAATGCCAATAGGTACATTTTGTTTTCAAAGCCCCACCTGTTTTTATGTTTCCTTTTTTCTTTTTTCTTTACAGACTGTCGTTCAGGTCTTATCGGTTAAAAGGCAAAAGAGTATGGGCTATTGTCGGCAAAATACAATTTCTGATATCATGGAACATCTTAATAGAATAAGAGACATTACTTTCGAAGCAGCCTTGTTACAAGCACGGTATTCAGGCTGATGTTCATCACTGGAAAAATTGCTAATAATGATTAATAGTTTAAAAAATATAGTTTTGTAGAGGAAAGCGTACTCTATCAAACCTCGTTATTTCCTCAGTATCTGTTATGGTTTCCGAGGTAATAAACAGAAGACATTACTTTCGAAGCGTTCTTGTATTGTCAATCCCAACCTCAGATGGTTTAATCTTTATCTAGCAAAGCTAGCTATTTTTGTTAGTTTGATTCTCACTGGGTGCATCATATTGTTGACCTTGTGCTTAACTAACCTAACCTTTGACAATTTATGATTTACCCCCTGGACAATTTATGATTTACGTTATATTGCGAACTACATTACTGGGGGACTAATTCGTAAAAGGAAATACTGTAAGTAATATAGAGCCTGTGTGCAAGACTAAGCAAAGCTTAATAAAGAATGAACCCAACTTTTTTTGATTCATTTACTAACATGATAAAAATGATGACTTTTACCAGAAACTCCCCAATTAGAAACTCAGTTGTATTTCCAGACAGAGATTTCGATTTTGAAACTCAAACAACTCGATTCTAGAAGAACACGAAAGAATGCAACATTGTTCGATTCCACAGAGAACGCTGCAGTGTTCGATTTGGTTCCGTGATAACTCAACAATATGTCTATATATAAATATATATTTGTGTGCGTGTGTTTTTTGTATTGTGTGTGTGTGTGTGTGTGTGTGTGTGTGTGTGTGTGTGTGTGTGTGTGTGTGTGTGTGTGTGTGTATTTCAGTCAGTGTTAGAAAAATGCTTTTCAGCTCAAGACAATAAAACGAAAACTCTTCAAATATAGCATCTGAAAGTTAAAATGCGTTACCAAATGTTTCTTGTTGATATTGTCTATACCAACAATAAACCCGACTTACGGCAAAGTCACATTGAAAACACCGATTCCTGCTCCATTACCAAAGTTAAGCTGAGATGCGTGAGCATTTAGTTACAACGGGTATTGTAATCATCTTGAGACCGTGCGCCAGTCAAAGCCAAGCTCAGTAAATAACAAGAAAGTCGTGAATTTAGAATATAGAAACACTGAAGAAGAAATCTTTAAAGTATTTTATCAGAACAGATTAAATTGATTTACATTGGATGGGGCGGAAGATAAAGAAGCATTTGCGATCAACCTTAGATTAGGCCTTCTTACTGAAGTTAAGAGTGTTTGAAAGCAAAAACCTGATAAGGGCTTTGAATCAAAGAGTCACAATGAACAATGACAGAATAGAAAAAGTCACTAGTTAAACACAGATCTGATAGATTTGAATTTTTATCTTAAGTCTGATAACACTATGTAGCAACCTAGTTTCGGAGATTGTTACTAATTAGTAGTGAGCTCTATCCTCACTTGGAGCTCCATTTAAAAACCTCTTAATAAATTTAGCTATGTGCCATAATTTTCACTCATGGAGATGTGAATGAATTTAACTTTTCCATAGAAATAAATAGAAGGCATCATTTTCGAATTAATCCTCTTACGTGCGTTGCAATTAGGCCCTTGTTCATCGCTGGCAAAACTGCAAAGCCATGTGGGAAAATATTCTTTTGAAGCTGGAACTTTTCTTTAACCAACGTTCTTATTGAAATCCTGTATTTCTTGTTGATTCCGTCAGAGGCATTCTTTTCGGAGCATCAACAGAAAAAGTGATTAAAAAATTTATTTTTTCGATAACTTTCGACACAGAAATGCAAATCCCCTGAAGATGATTGGTATCATTTCATGTAAACTATGAACTAGAAGTAAAATCCTTAACTAGATAGTGGTAGTATAAGCTGGTATTATTTCATAATTCTTTTTTTCCTTCTTTTTAGACGCTGTCGTAGTTTTCTTGTTGTCTTTATTGCTTTTAAAACTGTCGTCATGGTGGCAATTATGACTATTATTGCTCAAAATGTTTCTTTTTAGCTAGAATTCAATTGCTAACTACGATATTCATGTTTCATTGAAAACATTCCTGGGTGAAAATCTTCTAAATCTTCAAGTTTTTTTAAATGATGAGCATTAAAATGGTTTTCCACAATTTTAAATTATATCTTGGAAAGAAAACTAATCGAATTTTTCGATGTATTACGCCAAGAATTACAAAAAATAGCATCAGGAAACTTTAATGGTTTGTCTTGGTTTTTATCTTATTTTTTATCGTATTTTTTAACTTTTCAGTTTACATACTTGTATTATAAAATCTGATGATGAAAAAGAAAATTGAAAGTTTTTGTGTTTATTCAAATATTTATTTTCCGCAGATTCCATTAAAAACGATTGGCAAATAAGAAAACAGGCTCGATATTTTTCAGTTAAATTTAGTTTTTGGTTTTATTATTCGGTTTTCACGATTCTAGACGTTATTATCATGATTATCTGAAAAATAATTAAAATCACAAATGTCGTAAATACCACAATTATCAGTTATCATAATTTACTGGTCGAATGTTTTCTTTTCAAATTGGATTAAATTAGATAGATAGATAGATAGATAGATAGATAGATAGATAGCGTGAAATGGCTAGTGTGAATAATAAATTTTCTCGACAATACTAGAAATCGGTGGAGGTCTTTTCCACCTTAGATTTCAATTGCCGTTCCTTTGGTTGTTTGAAGGCTATTTAAATCCAAATAGCTAATATAATGTATGTATTATATCATCGGTGCGGTGACTAGAATCACAAATTTGTCATTTCGTAGATATTAACAAACAGGAGGTTTTTCGAAGACGCAATAGAATGTATCCAATCAATATAAGTGAAGAACATGGGGCCAACCAAACATTGATAAAAGTGTTTGTTTTAAATACAAAATGGTAGAGTTCAGCAAACTAGGTGAGCTCATCCCTAGTATGATAGGAAGTTGTCCACAAAATATAATACCACATGACGCTAGTGTAATTTGAAAGAAAAAAAAGGTGGTAGACGGAAATTTAAAGAAATTATTAGTGTTTTCGGAAATTAATTTAGCCAAGAAGATACAAAAATAAACGTAAGTTAAATTTGTTCAAATATTAACGTGTAGGAATTAACCATTAGGAATATATATGGTGAGTGAGCCGGCGACGAGATATCACCACGTAATGATAAGAGTTTCAATCACAAATATACTCCGTTCACAACTCCATGCAATAATGGCAATTAAAACGGGATGGCTGCTGCTGCGCAAAAGCATAACTTCCGCTCACTGACCCATACTAACGCCAAAGCAGCAGCAATTTTAAATCTGGAAGATCATTCTGCCGAACTACTGGTGAAACAAACAGAATGCCGAAGCTGCAAAATACAGTTTCTGATCAAAATTCTAAAAGACGTTGTTTAGTTGTAGAATCTTTACTAAGCAGAAAGTGTGAGCGAAAACAAAGGTCAGTCGCGAAAACTCTAGCAGTAGGTGAGAGATACGGTGACACATTAGACTTTCAAAAGAAACTAAGTCAGTCAATTACTGAAGGAGTGACAAGTTCCGACCTCAATTCTGAGACTAAGCGAAACTGACGACAGCATTAGGAATCGGCTACGATTCATGAAAAAATAGATTTTTCCTTGATCGACTTGAAAATACCGCTTCATGTCTCCCTGTTTTTGAGACCAGTAAAGCTATAGCATTGGCAATAAAGTGAGTGAGATTTTTCTGTGACTACGTATCTGACTTTTCCTCTTCTGATATGATCAACCTCGTTTTGTCGTTTATGTCTCTTTGTCTCTTCCAAATTTCTTTGAGATGCTCGCCATACTACAAATTAATGAGTATGTCATTGTTCAGATACAAGTTCAAAATTTCATAATCCTGGTAAACCAAAGATATATATCATCAGCAATGTCTAATAAGTGTTTAACTCTGCTGGTCTTACAATATTTCAGAAAAATGATAATGGTATGTCCCTCAGTTCGTATAGCAGCCTTTCATTATTGAATTTACGTACAGATTTCAACTTGGCCAAAGAATAAAAATAGAAAATATTTGGCTGACCGAATGGTTGGAAATGGCGTGGGGTTTGAATTCAATCCAGATGAATGTCCACGCAAGTCCGGTCTTAGTAATGATTCGATTAATAAAATCTAACCGACAAAACGCAAGGAAAATAAGTGTGGAATTCAAGGATTCTTTTTCCTTTCGTTTTTCGTTTTTCATCACTTCAAAGAAAATAAATGCAGCCATAAACGCGTTATGTATATACCACGTCAATATCGACCGTTTTTATTAAATATGAAACACTTGGCAATTAAGAATAAAAATGAAGATTGAAACAAGTATCTGTAAAATAGTCGTTCAATCATAAACTTACCGGCAACTGCGGGAGGTTTCTAAAAATAATTTCTGATTGATTCGTAATATGAAGTGATTATAGTCATCGTACCTATGGTAATGATTATCGATCTAAATTTTATCAGTTCGTTAGAAGAGTCTATAAGTCTGAATTTTCATATCTAATCATTTCTGTATCCTGAAGAATAAGTATTTTTGAAATACTTTACTATCAACATTTCAGTCTGTGATATTTTTCTCGGCTTGAAAAAAAAAGCCATTAATTAAATGATTAAATCTATTTTGTTTAAAGTAAACTTCGAAGAATGTTCTGCTATTAGCTTATGTACTGCTGAATTAAAAAAAAAAACAATGGGAACATCCTTTAAGTGAACTTAATCCACAATTTAAGTAGTATAGATAAAAGGAAGCCAAAAAAGAAATTAATTTAATTAAATGAAAAAAGAAAAAGAAATCGGAAGGTGAAGAGGGGGAAAACAATGAAAAGAAAATAAATCAATAAAGACGGAACTTAATATATTTAAAAAGGGAGGGGCACAGTATGGCTTAGATTCTGTAAATCTAAGTGCTGATGCTTTGGTTTCCCGAGAATGTGTGCATGGCGTAACGGTTATCGCAGTCAGAAAAAGGATGTTTTTATCTCATTATCGAATGATAGCTTTAGAAAAGACATGAATCATGCTCCTCTTCCCTTAAATATGGGTAAATAGTTAGGCAGACTATGCTCGCTAACCTTTAAGAGGTCTAGTAGGAATTCCAAACCTGAAGATCGCTTTTCAGAGAATCTATGGGTTTGTGCTACACCATTCTTCTGTAATCAGCTCATGGAAAAATGGAGTTAATTTTACAGCCGTAAAAAATCGCCGGTGTAAGTAATGGTTACCATCAAATCAATAGACGAGCCATATGTTGATGTTATTAGTTAAGATAACAAAATCATAGTATTAGTTATAAGTCTCTGAATCATTTAGATGAACTATTGATAATTATCTTTAATTTCTACTAACTGTATGCAAATTATTTGTATAAAGAATAGTTACTTGAAGCTATAATTTTTACAAATTATTATTAGATATTTGAAACCATGCAATTCCTTAAAAAAAGACTGACTTCAGTATAAAATCAACTAACATTGGTTGACATACCGTAAAACCAAACAAGCATTATGTTAAGAATTTGTGGGATTAAAAATAATGATCCCTGAGAATTCAAATGCCACACAATTATCTTTCAGCTAAAAATAGGAATGACTTTTGCTTTAAACTCTTAATTAACACATACACTAACATTGCGAAAATTTGAATTATACGCACACACACACACACACACACACACATATATATATATATATATATATATATATATATATATATATATATATATATATATATATACGAGGTGAATACGATAAGTTTCCAGACTTTTTTCGTATGGGGACTTTTATTGATAGTACACACAGGAAACTCTAGTTGCCTTCCAAGTAAATTCCTCCGGCTGCAATGGACTTGTTGTACAGTTCCAACAACTTCTAGAAGGCCCCATTGAAGTCCTCTTGTGTGAGCGTGTCAATGACTTTCGTCAAAGCTTCTTTCATTTCCTCAATTGTTTCATAACGACAGCCTCTGAGCTTAAGGAATAACCAAAAGTCACAGGGGGCAAGATCTGGGCTATAAGGAGGGTGACGAACTGTCTTGATGCCCATCTTTGTCAAATAGTCTATGACAAGGATTGAGTTGTGGACTGGTGCATTGTCCCGATGGAAATACCACTGAGCCGATTTAAAGAGTGCTGGACTCTTCCGACGGAATCTCTTCCTGAACTCCCTTAAAACCTCAACATAGTAACCCAAACCCTAACTGTTTGGCCAATCAACTGTGGTGTATTGACTTCCTTACTCCTCCTGCACATTTCATCATCCCTCATAGACCCCCTGCCTTCCTTGAATCTCTTATGCCACTCAAGAACTGATGCTCGATTCATGCAAGGTGGTCGAAAAGCAGTCTGAAGTTTCTATACGCTTTCCTTGACATTTTTTCCAAGTTTAAAACAGAATTTATTGCATATCGTTCTTCTAAAGTGTCCTCCCGTCCAGATTGCATTTTTGAAAATCACAATCAGGCTTTAGTAGGGTGTATTCCAATTGCTGCTGTAGCTGTTCATTTAAACGGGAAATCATAAAAATTGGTCAGTCATCTCATAAGATATATAGCAATAACAGTGAATTTTCAAAGGTCTATGACAATTCTAAATGCCTGTGCAAAAAAAGTCTGGAAACTTACTGAAGGCACCACGTATATATATATATATATATATACAGAGAGAGAGAGGAACCCCTTCTTCGTATTAGGAACCCCCTTCGTACAAAAAAGTTATTCGGTTGCAAATTCAAGTGGAAATTGCTTTATTCTTTAAATTAGAGAATATTTAAGTGTATTGATCAAAGGAAAAAACTGATTGTGACGTGCCGTTTCTGATGGGTTGGGATTACATATAGTTTTATATATACATTTTGCTGCAAACAAAGCAACAGCTGTGCCGGAAACAAGGTCTTAATCAGACGATGACTAAATTCAGGCATGGTTTCGGTCCCAACGCATCATTCCCACAAACCGAGAATCCTGAACCAGTATCACACTCTGCCACTAGACTAGTCGGCTTTCGAATTACAGCCTATGGGAACTCTACTAATTTCTGTACTAAAAAGAAAGTGTTAATTTTTGTACAAAAATAGTGTCCAGAAGCTGTCATTTTTTGTATCTATATTGAATCAATCAGCGCTTTCGCGCTAATTTTTAAATTCCTTGATACTTCGTAGACGACAATTTTTGACTTGCCACGAAAAATTTGAAGGATCAAAACCCAAAATGATTTAAGGAATCTTTGCCCTCCAAAAATATTAAAGATACAATTTCTTAGCTGAATATATTCATAGATCAACTTTTTTTGGCTAATTTGTATGAATAAACGAAGAAATATATATTTCTTTTGTAAGTATGAAATTGTCTATTCTTACTCAACAAACGGTTTATTTCTTTTTGGCTAAAATTTACGCTAATGCATTTTTATTTCAACTTAACTTATCGATCGAATAAGTTAGTATTTACATAAGATGTTACTAATACTAATATTACAGGGCAAACACGCTGAGAAAATAGTCATAAATACATTTCCCTGTCTATATAGTGATACTCTAATACTAAAAGCCCAAAAATGTCCATTTATTTTTAAGCTAACAGTTACTGCTATACTTCATTATACGAATCTTAACTATATTTATCAAAAATATCTACACTAAGACAAATATTATCTTTGCTTATATTTGCTTACGAGAAAAGAATTTGGGCCTTTGTCTTTCAGCGAACTTTTCACTTATTTAAAAAAAAAAAAAAAAATTATAAATTTGTAGATCGGATTTATTATTCATTTATCTTCTCCTTTATCCGCTCCAAACCACTTCACACAATTCCCTGATGCATTTCCCAACTTTTCAGTAACAAAATCTTAATTAATTGATGTAAGATTTAAATTAACTGTCAATATGAAACTGAACATGAACGAGAAAAGTATTTCCGTGAAATTTACATCCGAAGTTAATGTACAAGATCTTAAAAATGAATCGTTTGTTAATTGATGTTAATTTAAATTTAATGACAAAATGAAAACAACATTGTAAAGATCAACATTATTCAAGTTCAAACAACTAATTTTTAAACCATGAAAATCCCGAGTACTGAATAGTAACTCCTGACTCTGAATCCTTTTAATCGATTTCCAACCTTGGTATGAGATTTACGCTAAACCAAAAATTAATTATACACAAGCAAGCGAACGAGCGAACGAACAAACGAAGCAAATGAACGAAACGAATTATATATTAAATGGATAATGATTTACCTAAGAAATTCAAACTTTCTGATATATGTGCATAAACTTTATAACTTTTTCCTAGAAAATCTATCAGGTGTTACAGCTCGCTTCAAAGTGACCTAGATCAACGTTATTTCGACGAACACTAAAATAATGATGCAACTATATATATATATATATATATATATATATATATATATTATATATATATATGATATCATTTAAGAGAGAATAACTTATTAAAAAGCCATAAAAAGAAAATATATGAAAGCCCCCAAAGAATAATAAGCAACTGTAAACTACAATTGCTATATTCTTAGATCAGAACATATTCTTGTAATTCATGGAATGAAGTTCAAAACTGCCAAACTCTTTTACAAAAGACCTTTAAAAGTGTGTAATTCTTTAGCGAGTGGCTAAAATTTGTAATTGTTATTTACTAAATACTGCTTCGTCTGGTACAAGGCTAAAATAGTGGGATTCCTGTGAGGATTGAACACATGACACAAGATTTGAAAGAGGGACACTTAATGGTGGGATCGAGCTTATCGCATGAACGAATTGGCCTACAAAACTAAAGTCTACCGCTCCTGGCACTGGTGTATCTGTTCGTATTGTTCCATCTGTACAGATTGTTTAAAGTGTCATTCCAAGCGTTTTGGAGTCTTTTGATTTCGTTCTGTTGCTTTGTTCGTTTCAACAACGTTACGGTTGATCAATTCTATAGCCTGTTCGATTTTATTGTTTTTCCTGAATATATGTGTGCGTCGTCGCACTTGTATGAATGTACGCATATGAGTGATTGGATTGTCGTTTACCGTGAAGACGAGTGTATATCAATCACGATAATGGATAACTTACATTATTGTCCGGATGATACATGCTCAATACTTTATTTTGTAATAATAAACGCATTGAATTAGTAAATATTCGTATCTTAGTTTTCGGACAATTTCTACATACATAGTATCAACCATAGATAAGTATACATTTACCATTTTTTAATGTTAATATACCATATTATACACTTATTTATAAATGATGCGATGATACTTAAAAATATTCGTTTTCATTATGTAATGATGAAAAAATGGAATCGTTGGTTTAAAAGAAAATAATATTGTTAAAAATTTCTAATTATTTAAAGACGATTGATACCTAATGATAACCATTTTGATTGTGTTACGTTCTGCTGAAAATAATAACTCTCGTAACTTAAGAATAAAATAACTTCTTTTAAATTTTTAGTAGTGTACTTATTTATTGGTGATACTGTAAAACCTAATTATATCCGTTTTGATTGTATAATGTAGCATTGGAAATACTAAAATCTTGGTATGTTTGATGTAAAAGAAAATAACCCAATTTCAAGTTATTGGAGGTGTTTGTTGATGATTGATACTATCCAGACATTATGGTAATTTCTTTGCTACTTTATTTTCCCTTTATGCTTTGTTCAAAGAAGAAGAAGAAGAAGAAGAAGAAGAAGAAGAAGAAGAAGAAGAAGAAGAAGAAGAAGAAACGATCTTATTGGTAATATAATTTTTTTCTTTTTCGATTACATTCCAGAATAAAAGGTCCTGATAGTTCAATGACATCGTGGAATAGTCATTGACCTACATTGGATGAAGGAAAACAAGTGAAGCGTGACTATTTATCTTTAGCAGGCGTCGACTATCTTGGAATTAATTAGACACCCAGGTCTTTTCGATTCCCTTTTTTGCTAGGGCATTTTTTATTTGTTTTGTTTTGTTTTTGTTTTTTACTTTATTTTTCAAAATTTATTTTATTATCTGTTGTCTATCAATGTCATGTGTCTTATGATAGCTATATGTCCAAATGTTGTAATTTAATAAGCAGCTTTGCTCAAATGTGGCACGAAAGGAATATGGACTTCGGCATTAAATAAACCAACATGAATTAAAATGTTTACAAATGATATTTAGCGAAAATGCAAACTCAACAAAATTGTCATTCAGAAGTAATTTGAAATGAAAATTGCTTTATACTCTACATATTTATATGGACAAACATGATGAGAATTTCAAGGATAGATAGATAGATAGATAGATAGATAGATAGATGTGCGGGCCTGAAGTATACAGAATCCACTGAGAATTAAACCAATATTTAAAAAATGAAAAAAAAAAATAGTTTTAAACAAAATGAATGCGCTTGTTGGCTTTTGCTTAGAGTGACGAGATTATTTTTCCATACTGAAGTAAACAAAATAACACTAACCAGAGTTCTTACGTGGGGCATCATAAAGAAATGCTTCATACCTATTTTCATGGAACCTATAGGGAATATAGGGAGTAAAATAATATTGTTCCATAGAACATGCTTTTATCTACAAAAGACTATTATTTCCAAGTAGACACCACCACCATTGGCTGTACATTTTCACCTACAATGAAGAAAAACCAGAATTCTGTAATGTAAAAATCTGCATCAGTGAAAGCGACCAAACTTTTGACAATACTGATGACGATGTCTTTTTCGAGAAAAAATGCTCTCTCTATATCTATCTATCTATCTGTGTGTGTGTGTGTGTGTGTGTGTGTGTGTGTGTGTGTGTGTGTGTGTGTGTACTACATCTTTCACCGGCACAATGCTCCCAGATGAGCCGATGGAGGTGATCTTAATTTCGTAGCACGTCACAAACGTCACTGTCACCAAATTGTTGCAACGCATTATTCACTATTCCTTGTTCGATATCTGTTAATCGTCAATAAACGTCAATTCATATCAGAGGAAAAAGTTTTATTTTGTTTTTTCTGCCGTGAGGAATTCAATAACATGCATCTGCAATCAGGTCAAACGCTATCTTGCCTGACTGCCTCTCAACTGCTATATATAATAAAACAAACAAGTTGTTGACAATAAATTCATTGACGTCACTTTCATAAATTTCAGTGGTGTCAAAGTAGGTAGGTATCAGATTTTGAGAAACAAATGTTGACTGGACAAATGACTTTCATCTGAAAAAGAATCATAAGAGTCTTCTTTTTTGTCTGTGAACTCAAAGAATTTTTTGTTCGCTATCAAAAAATCAACTAAAATTAAAAAAATAAAATTGATAACGAAGAAGATAAGATTTCAGAACCACATTTTCTACTTTTTTATATCTTAAACATATTTTTCATGACTTCGTTATCGAATCAGACATTGATAAAAAACATCTGATCGAATTTACAAAGACAAACTGATCAATCAACCGAACTATTCACCAGTTACTTCAATAATTAGGTTTTGTACGTTCTTCAAGCAAATTGTGTTCTCGTATACCTGCCGGACAGAACGGGAATTGACGAGATCTAATTAGGATGCTTAAAGAAGGACTCTGAAATATTGATTTACACGACATGACGAATAGATATAATTTAAGGATCGATTGTTTACATGGGCGACGAAAAGATTTACATCACACAACCTAACTTGACCTTAAAACGAAAATTTTCCGTCAAATAAGTCGTAGGATGACTCGAGATTACATATTAATTTTGGCTCATGTGGAACCGGTTAAATCGGTTATGAGAGCGAGAAAACCAAATGATTGATTTGAACACGTACTGTTCTTAATTAGACTAAAGAAAATTCGTTTTTCAGGAAATAATTCAGGTACAATATGTAATATTACACATGAATAAGGGTTAATAGCAGACTTCTTTGTTGACTTAACATGGATTGTAACAGTTTAGCTGAGAATTTTCAATCCATCTTCTGTATTTAGCTGATGCTGCACCTTCGGATTTTTTTTTTTTACCAATTTTACTGAATGAAAAATTCTGTATTGTCTGTAAAAATACACAGGATAATTGTTGTTTACTCAGCTTTGTTTAGTCAGGCAAACAGGGTCGAGCAAAAAGGGTTTAGAAGAATGACAGTTGGATATTCAGGATAAATTCTGTTTACTCGACTTTGTTTAGTCAAGCAAACATGTTATAAGGGACTTACTGTAGGATACTTTGGATCATTTTTGTTTACTCGGCTTTGTTTAATCTAGCAGAGTTTACGTGTCTGAATGTACGATACTCAAGATGTTGTATAGCCGTGATACAACTATACGTATACATATATATGCGGAAACATAATCAACAATAATGACGAATGAACACACTTCTTTAGAAAAATATACCTCTCATATTTTATTCGAGAAACAGTTGCGAAAGGGTTGTGTGTGAGAGGTGAGTTGGAGACGGAACAGACTGCAACATATTGACCCCAAGTTCCTCTGACTATAGCAGCACTTTTTTCTCATTCTGCCTAGCTGCTCAACCGGAGGTCACTGATGGCCGCAAGCCCTCTGTCTGGAGCTGGTTCTCACTGCCTCGAACTGCAACTCGAACTCCAACAGCAACTGACTCCAACTAGCTGACTCCAACTAACTCAAGCCGTCTGTGGCACCTGGTTATATAATTGTTTGACATCCACCTGCTTCTTGCGGGCGTCGTATCTGCACCGAATTCAACCCTTCCACAGGTCAAGGTGATATCTTCGACCGGACGCACCTATTTCTTGATTGACGGCTTGGACGTAGGTCAATATGTTACAAAGATAATTATTGTCTACTCGGTTTTGTTTAGGCTGGCAAACAGGGTTTCGGGGACTTACAGTAGATGATAATCCTAAGTAGTAAAATCAATCTCAGAACTGTACATGCTCATTGCTGCCTAACTTCAATGATCTGGCGGTAACCAATTTTCATGATGTCTTCACCGGAACTCGACACCAACTGCAATTCTTTGCTAAGATAAAGCAATTGTGATAATAGAATTATCATATTAAAATGCATTCTTGTGTTAAACATTTTCTGGCCTTTTCATGAAAAGAGAATGAGTTGGGAACTGTATTAATTTCGCCTACCAATTTGATAGGGTAATTTTTTCAAGGAAATTGACGGCTTGGCAAATTCAGTACTTCTGGTTTGCAAATAACAAATTTTCCAGCGTCAATGTTTTGATTTGCTTTGTCAATTGCTATTTAGTATCCCAATAATTAATTTTAGTTTTTATGGAGATTTTTCATTTGTGTCGGCGGTTCGCGATACATTTTTTCAGTTAAAACACCAAGGATACGAATAACAGTTTTTTGAAGAAATATTAAATTAACGCCTCGAACGAAACCGGCAAACTATATTCAAATTTTAACAGAGGCTACTCATCTCCTTTGGATAAGTATAAATCCATATAAGTGCCCAGGGAGTCCCCATGATGTTGTGGCTAACGTGCTGAAATGCGATATTGTCGTTAGCAAGTTCGAAATCCAGCCTCTCTGTAATATTCACTTTCGGACTAATACCCTTGGGAAAGGCATTGAATCCCCCTTATCACCCCAGTTCTGAGTTAAATAGTACCAATACTCTTCTCCTACGAGGATGGCTTTGGCATTAACTAACCCACGAAAGTTGATATCCTATTTTACAAAGAAACCAAAAATGAGTACTTTGCGTCACACCGTCAGATATCCGGACAAAAATGTTCTCTTTCTTTAATACCATCATACTTGAGTAACGAAAGGACATATTAGAGGGGGCAGTCAGTTGATATACACAGGACAAATTGTAACAGAAATAAAACAGTGAGTGTTTATAAGCAAATTTGCTGCATAACATATCAAAAGTTTACCAAAAAGTATTGAAAAAAGGATTCAAATATCCTGTTGAACTTTAGTTTCATCAGGAAAGATCTTTAGTCGGCTACCCGGAAACTCCTGGAAGTTGTTCGATGCATCTGTAGATCGGGTGGTAATATTACAAGGTGTTCGATCGACAAATGTGGTTTGCTTTGTTCCTCAAGCTAGCTTAGACTGTAAAGGCGTTTGTATCAACATCGCAAGTTTATCAGAGGAGTCAAATTTTGAGGCTGATAATGAGAGTCAGTAACAATGTGGCCTTTTCCAATTACTAAATCTGGAAGCTGAAACCACATTAATTACAAATATTTTATGCTTTGTTCAAAGTTTTCGTCTAGTTGTATCATTTGTGTTTTATGTACGGTTGTTATGTTTCAAAAACACTTCATATGGTTTTAATAAAACACGTCTGATTTTATCATTTGTATTAGCAAAATCTCCACCAAAAGTGTAGAAATCGATAAATAACTGTTCAACAGTTATTTGAACCTATTTAATACAATATCTTTTTGTAAGCTTTTCATGTGTTTAGCAGTATTTGTGGGCTAACCGAACACACTTTGTTTCATATTTGGTGCAAATTTATCCAAAGTTATTCGCAGATTTTTCATAGACTATCCGGGTTAATACCTTCGTCTATGCACTAGCTGTCTGTGAAATCGCTCAGTGTAAGACCGAGGACGTGGGAAATGTAAACACGCCACTGATCACGAGAGACATCGGCTGGGTCATCTTATAGATATGAATAGATGCAGTCAGAGAAAATCAAAGCGAGTAGGTCAGGAGGCATCTAGAGTTGTAACTACACATATTTAGTTGCAATGATGTATATGCGTGTAAGTGCAAGTGCCTCTATATGAGAATGTATTCGTATATGTATGTATATGCATGCGGGTGCAAGCATATTTGTATGAGTATGTGTGGGTATAAGTAGCGTATATTTGTGTATGTAAATGGATGTATGCATGGTAGTATCAAAAGGATAGCTAAACAAGTTATTAAAATCTGCAGATTTCATTAGTTGGTAAAATAGAAAAGAAGTTTTTTTTTGTTTTGTTTTGTTTTTGTTTTTTTTTGTTTTTTTGTTGTTGTTTTTTATAAACTGAAATATCCGGCGCTAATACGGTTAGAGCTCAGTAGACAAGGCTATCGTTTTTTAAGATATCTTAGTTCTGAGAGGTCCAATATAAGAAAGCAGTTTTCTTTTCCAAAAGTCAAAACTCCATATATTCAAGGGAGTGGTCAGGAGTTAAACAGAGCAGTTGCAGTTCGAGTCTTGGTTAGTAAACAGCAGCAGATGGATAAGAATGGTAGCAGGAAGGAGTTAGCAGTTGACTCTTAGATGCAAGCCGAAGAGAACACTGACCAGTGCTCCACTATTTCAACCACTGTCCATTGAGAGAAGTGTCACATGACACCACTACCAGGATTTCTCGAAAGGCGAATGAAATGGCAATATGTGCTTATTCTGGCATTTGTTTTTGTTCTTTTTTTCTGTGTGGAGCTGACTCGTGGCTTAAACTGTTTTCTTAACAATGTTGGATTGAGGTTATTTAGCAGGCAAAACTGAGCAAACAGAGGACGATACTGCCACAGTTGAAACCAGGTCGCTCTTATAGGCAAGTTGCCCGAAGATAAAGAATCCATATAAGAAAGAGGAAAAAGGAACATATACTACAATTTTATCCCAGCTTGAAAACAGAGGGGTAAGGGGTTGATCCTTGAATTGGAACTCTGTTAATTATGAAATAGACTATGTGTCGGGGCATCGGTTGCGGCTGATTACGTATGTACATGAGTGTGTATATGTAGTAGTATCAATAGGATAGCAAAACAAGTTAGGAAAGTTGAATGAGTATTATTAATGCTTATCGCAGACATTAAAAAATGACCTTTTAGAGAATTTTTCGAGTTCTTTTTTAAGCGAAAGAAATTTGAGAAAAGATAATTAGGAAAAAAATTGGGCTCAATAGGATGTGATTAGACATCGAACTTGAAACGATAATTCTATTTCTGCTTGGATTTATGAGTGCCTGTGCCACGATACAAATGATTCTATTAACCCCCGAGAATGCCAACACACCCTGACACGCTATTCTTCTTCATATCCGTGCTGCAATTCAAACTTTCTTTCATTATTCGTCAATTGGGGGAGCAGACTTTGTCCCATTGACCCAGTGGCCGCTCTATTGTTACATTAATCTTGTGCCGCCGAGGAAATTCGGCAACTAAAAATGCTTCTGTTCAACGAGGAGCCTCCTTTCAATCTCTTCGAGAGATCACCTGACCATTGTTCTCTTTATGGGATTCGGTCCGGGTCTGCAATCGGCACTGATAAATTAATTCGGCTTTGTGAATCACTCGAGCGGAGGCTGAGTGGGGACGAGTAAGATTGGTCAATGAAGAGATTTGGCTCAATTCCTTCCAAGTCTTTGAGACCTCTGGTCAACGACGTGAAAGACAGGAACTCGGAATCAAAACGCTTTATTTATTTAAGAGGAAGAAGTAGAATGGGCGGTTGTTTGGGGACTGGTAACTGTGGGAATTCTTTGGTCATTTGGTACAAGAGGAAGAAAGAAATGATTCTACCCACGGTAAAATTTATTTTATCTATTCGAAATTTAAACTTGGAAAAGGAAGGTAAACGAGATGAAGGGAAATTGAAAGGACATTGGTACACTAATAGTCCTCGCTTGATGGTAGCCATTACGGAAGAACAGGAAATTGCAAAGAGGAAGAAGAACGAAAACAGAAACGACAAGGGAAGATAATTATAATAAGAAATTATTAGAGAATCAAATAAGAACTAGTAAGAGAAATCAATGTCAAAAAAGAAAGTAAATACATTGTTAGCAGCCGAATCTGTCAGTTTTTTTACGAGATTGCTGAAAGGTTCTCGGTCGAACTAAGTCAATAAAGACCTTTTATTGATTTTGGGGCCTTTTTTAAGCTAAAGGAACTTGAAGACATTTGGGCTTAATACTTTCCAAGTCTTTGGGACTTCTGCTCATCGACCTGGAAGGTGGGGATACAGAATCAAAATGCTTGTGCTTATAACGCCAGGGTGAATAGATGGAATTGCGTGTATATTTCATTAAATTTACTAAACTTTGCATAATTTAACACATAATTCAAAGGTTACTTACAGCAGCTGTTGTTATTTAACGGTCACCCATTTAGGTATCGATTAAGTTGATCGTAGTTAAATTTCTATCTTTTGGTGGGAACCGGTGCTTTCACTGTGACCTGATCGTAATCCTAAGCATGTACTTTTCAGGTCTTTTGCTCTTTTTCTTTTTGGTGGGCCAAGAACACTTTTTACTAGCTCCTTCGTAATTTGTGTCGTGAGTTCGTGTGACTGTTATTTTAAACAATTGATTCTCAACCGGTAATAAATCAGCTATCAGAAGAAGAATTTCAAACTATAAATAGATTTTTTCGGGGATAAATAACGTTGAAAGAAACTGCTCGATGACATACCAAAGCTAGGATTGCGATCCTAGCTCCCCTAGATAATAAGAGCCAGCATATTCAGAAAAAATATAACCTAGAACTGTGGGATTCTCTTCTCTAAGAAGCTTTGTAAATATATCATAGCTTTTCCGTGATACTTGTGGCTGAATAAGTATCACAAAGTATGATTCGATATGATACAAAGTTTAGTAAACTTTTGTAGTGTGTTCGAGTACCACGGATTCCCTAAATTAGATTTACTAAATCTTGCACCAAATTAAGTGAATAAAATGAAATAAAGAAAATAGAGGAATGATACTGGTAAGCAAAAAGAGAGAACCTAAAAGGTTAAAGAGGTCAAGGATGAAATAGGTCAACTAATGATCTTACATATTGGCTGTACATGAAATTCTGGGTCATAAGCACAACTTAATACCATGGCTTTTATAATATTCTAAAATCCTATATATATATATATATATATATATATATATATATATATATATATATATATATATAAGAAAGAAAGAAAGAAAGAAAGAAAGATTGAGAAAAATGGAAGAAAAAGATAAGAAATAAACTAAGAAATAATAGAAAAAGAAAGCAGAAAGAATACTAAACAAAAGAAAGACTTAGAAGGAAATAAAAGTAAAAAAAAGCAACAAACAAAATAAAAGAAAGAAAGAAAGAAAGAAAGAAAGAAAGAAAGAAAGAAAGAAAGAAAATATAAATGGAAGTGTTAAAAGAGAAAATAATAAGAAAAAGGGATTTAATTGGAAAAGAAACCGATCGAGTCAGAACAAAATTTTAAAAAACGAAGAGAAAATAAATTCGAAACAATGTTAAAAACTTAAGAGAAATAAGAAAAGAGTTTTGAGTGGAAAGAACACAAAAAATCAGTAAGATAAAAACTAAGACATGTTTTTTTAGGAAGAAATGATGCACAGGAAAACTGTTGGAGTCAAAAGGAAAAAGAGAAATGATAGATAGATAAGTTTTCTCTGTGTTTTGTTGATACCTTTAAATATGACTGTGTGTGTGTGTGTGTGTGCCAATTTATGGCTTAACTTAGTAAATATTCACTTATCCAAATATCTCAGCGGGAAATACTAATGACATTGACAGAATATTATGCAGTAAGATTTTCTGATTAAATTTCAACAATCTAAAAGATTTACATGTAAAGCTTAAAAATAGTCTTACACACACACACATATATATATATATGTGTGTCTTACATACATATATATATATATATATGTGTGTGTGTGTGTGTGTGTGTGTGTGTCAACTTTCAATTTCACGTTCTCTGATCTTCAAGACTTACATGTAGGGGAGAGAATGAGTTACAATGAATTTACAAGTGACATGCTTTTTTTTATAAATCATTGTGCATGGCAGCAAGTACAAACGAATTTGCTGGAACCAATATAAGCAACATAGAGGCTATGCCTCGCTCAAAGTCTTAATAGACCCTGGCTGTAAGGGCGAGATCCGTTTACTCTAGTTGTTCAGAAACAGGTCCATGCTATTGGTAAGTATTGTATTGGTTTAAACGAACTCTAGCATTCACGACCATCTACCCCACTGCCCACGATTTGTTTTTGATCACAGGAAAATGTGTAGGTCGTTATAAGAATTGCTGGGAAACGAATAGTTGTCGGGTAGTGGCTGTACGACTGCAAATAGAATTCCTTGAAAATTTATATATGCAAAAAGAAAAACTCGACTCCACTCAATATATGAAATAATTCTAAAGTTAATATAAGTCTGAAATAAAATACAGTTATGCAAATTCTTTCCCAATGCTGCTACCGTTTATGACGCAGGACTTTTGGTTTTCCTTGTCGAAGTAATTTTGAAATCTGTAAGTCTGACTCGAGGTCAGGGTTCAGGAGGTTTTTTCAATTAACGCAGAGTTTAGTAGCAGATAAAACGCAACTCTCTTTCATAACACTGGACCTGTTGTTTTCCTTGTCGAAATAATTCAAAAATTCTCAATCTCTAAGTTTGACTGAAGGTCTGGGTTCTGGAGGCTTTCTCAAGTGACGTGAATTCCAGTTGCAGCTGGAAAACTACTCTCAAACTTCCAAAATCTCTACCTTTCATTGAGGAGAGCCTCAAACTGGCATGTGACCGACTACGTATGGGGTTAATTAATTTCCCTACTTTAGATTATCAATCCGTTCAAAATGACATTATTTTCATTTTCTACAAAAGTCAGTATATTTCAATATTTGGGTTATTGGTCAACACCTTTTTAGTGATCAGAGAGTTAGTTCACCTCTCTTTACTCCAACTTTAATCTTTACTCAGCGAGATTGTATCTTAGAGTGACTGTATCTCTCCCTCTTTTTCTATTTTCTCATCTGCCTATATTCTTTGGATCATCCCAAATGTCTTTTGACAAATCTAATTTTTGATGCACAGAGGCGAAAAAAGTGTATCCCTCCTCTCACAAAACAACCAAACGCTCATTTTCTTTTTGATCTGTGGCTTTTCAGCACAGCATCTTCTAACAGCATTTTACTAACAACCCTATCTTCTCTTCATAATATTTCCTTGTTTTCAAAATATAACTTTCAGATGGGTTCATCATCATCATGTCGTGCTGGTAGCACGGATATCCCTGACCCTCTCTCACCACTTTTCCCTATCGTTCATCGCCTCAGGCAGGTCTTCCGGACAACATCCCGTATCCACACATAGTTGCTGAATGTATGTTCGTGCCGGCCGTCCTGCTTTTGCCCGGCCATGTGTGGGGGTCCACAAGAGTACATCACTTATGAGTTTGTCCCTGCTTCTCCAGCAGTGTCCTGCATGTCTGGTTCGTCTAACTTGAATAGATTTCGTGATAGGGGGCAGGTGGCTGTAGAGTTGGTGTCTTGTGGGGTGTTGCCGCCAGGACTTGTTTAAGATTGCTCGCAGCATTCTTGTGTAATTATGGGTTCATAATTGTATCTATTTCCTTTTTATCTCTTTTTATAATGACCTTCAAAAAAAAGAGGAAGACAGTACTTTTATGCTCCAGATATACTTTTAGGAATTCCCAGTTTCGACTCTCTCATCGTCAACTTCCAAATTATCGACTTTAGCCAACTTTAGTTCACAGTATCACAATTATCACCTCAAGATTCATCATCTAAAGATTTCGAAAATATGAAGCTGAAGGTTGGGGTTTATATATTCATATATTTGCATTTAAAAATTTTACTATACCAGTAGTTTATTCTTGTAAACTGAGGACGATCACGAAATAGGCTGTAAGCGGTCTTTAATATTTTTCAGTGTATATATACACTCACACATATACACACATACGCATATATATATATATATATATATATTAGAGAAAAATATTGATAAATCCGATGGTATGTAAATATAAAAATATGAAAAAGCAAAATATTCAGAGGATTTATTCTTTATTTATTGCAATATGCCCACGTTACAGTTTTTTGATAAACCATCTTCAGAGCGATATTAGAATGATTCATCCGAAAAATATTTTCAAATCAAAAAAGGAAACGAAAAAAAGAAAAAAAAATACTTGTGTTCTATTATCGCAAAATGCATTACATCTCTAAATATAGTGACGTCATTTATGATTGATTTCAAAAAAGTATAACGTTTTTGCTATAGATTTTATAAAAACTGTTAAATTTTCATGAGAATTATAATTCTTTTTTAATTCTTGAAAAGAACGTCTTTGCACGTACTTTATCTTTTTTAATCGTTTTTTTTTTTTTTGTATATATAATTAAACTTAAATAAAATAATGTCAGTTGTATTTTGGAATCCAAAATCTAATTTGGAAAAAATCTTGAATCGAAATTATGTCAAAACAATTACATGTAAGAATCATGGATAAAAACTAATTCAAATGATATAAATCATAACTATTGAGAAATGATTTAACTCAATAAAGAGGTATGTTGAAAAACCAGACATTTCTTTGATAATATCATAATTAGAAATAAGGCTAAATTTCAACAATCTTTCAGTATGATTTATTGTGTTTATTAACTAACATTTTAGAATCTTTAAAATGAAAACTATGTTTGGTTTTTAAATTACGTTTCTCTAACGTTTTTGTCGTCACCTTTTTTGAAATATAACCTGTTTTCATAAATACATTTTCATATACATATATGAAATTAACAACTACCTATAATTAATTGTACGCACGTACACACACACACACAGACACACACATGTATATACACATATATATACATACATACACACAAATATACGTCTGTGTAAGAGTATATATATATATATACACACACTTATATATACATAAATAGATATGTGTATGTGTGAATATATATATATATATATATATATATAAACCTGTTAGCTGTTTTTATTGGATTGCGTAGACACAGAGTCACCAGCGCTTAGTGAGTATCAGTTTCTCGTCTATGTTGTCATCAGACCAAGAGTTCTTCGTCTGATGGGAGCATAGGTGAGAAACTGGCAGTCACCAAGTTATTTTGATTGGATGTCTACATCTATATATGTCTATATCCTAACACACAGATAGATTGATAGATATTATCAACGTTTCATTTTTGCATTTCCTCTTCTTTAATATATATATATATATATATATATATATATATATATATATATATATATATATATATATATATATATATTTCAGTGTGAATATCTGTCCGTGTATGTGTATGCGTGTTTGTGTGGGGGTTTAGAATGTATGATGGGAAAAGGAAAGAAATTAGAGTATGATGTAAATCGAAATAAAATCAAGTGTGGTGTTAGAGAGGAGCAATGTAAAAGGAAAAAAAGGAGAAAGAGAGAGAGAGAGAAGGAGAGAGAGATGCAGATCAATTGTTGGAGAAGAGGAGGACAAAATGTGAATGATTGACGAATGGGCACACGAAAAGAGACTTTGGCAGATGTTCAGAGATCAAATAAATAATTGATGAATGCAGCAAACGTTAGTGAGATGGGAAAAAGGACGATATACAAACAGATAAATATATAGATATGAACAGATTGAAATATAAATAAGTTTGGATAGATTAATACATAGAAATTTATTTTGCGTTGTCTAGCACAAAATAAATTAATAGAACAGCCAGAGAAGATTTAAATACCGACACTAGAGAATAGTTTGTGTTACTTGCTTACTAACAAATGCGATGCAGCATATACACAAGATAGATAGATAGATAGATAGATAGATAGATAAGTATAGGTAAAGCAAAGAAAACATTCCGAGATATATAGTTACCTTTGTTTGCTTCCTGGATTGTTTACTTTTACTTCCTAAGTTAATTGATCTATTTTGATGTATCTTAGCATGTAGACTCATATCAAGTGATTTAATATGTTTTTTGATGAATATCGTTCCTAGAGGTGCCCGGAAAATGTTAGCTTACTGCTAATATGGAGAGTCTAATTCATCCATAAAATTGCTATCTGCAGAAGCTCCATCACTTTTGTAAAAAATTTATGGGGTAGAACTTACTTCTTCAGAAAGCAAATAGAATTAATTTGGGTCAAATAAAATGTGGTTTCTTTAGTATATTGTCCGTGATAAAAATTAAATATATATATATATATATATATATATATATATATATATATATATAAATGATAGAAATACGAGGAAAGTTGGATAAATCAAATACTTAACTCAGATTTAGATGTCTTATATTTCGTTTGGGCTTTATTTCATCTTCAAAAACTTCTTCAAGACTGAGACTGCTTTCTGAGTTTTTCTATCTAAAAGCATGTGAGGAGAATGTACGGGGTATAATTGTAGCAGGAAAAGTTGGGAGGGATTTAAAGTCAAATGTATCAGGTTTCATTAAAGATATTTTGTTTTGTAAGTGGAGATAGATTTTAGGGAGTTGATAAGAAAAAAGGATTTACGTATCTTGTTTCATGTAAAAGATATTGACTATAATGTGATGTCACAGAAAGAATCAGGAAAAGAAAAGGATTTTCAAAAGTATGGTGACACAGAGGGAAAAACTTTTTTCCTATCCCTTTTCTATTTTCATTTTGCTTTCGTTCAGTATGATGTTCACCAGATGTGGTGAGATTTGGTAAAAACCTGGACATTGTTTATATGGTTCGTTTTAGAGATGATCGCAACTTCTCGTAGTCTTCAGAATGTTTTGCTATGTATGGATTTGATGTGTGTGGCTTGAGAAAAATCGAATGTTTATTTGATCTCTAACACATGGGAGACAAGGGCGTTTCGATCGTCATTTGTTTTAATTGGTCGTTTTTGTTGATAAATTCTTTTCTCTAGATTGTATTGGTTTCGCCGATGTAATGTTTGTTGCAAACTATGCATGAGATGGGGTATATGTCTGCATGAGAGGTGGATTTGTTTTTGGTCTGTTTTGTGATGTTTTTGAGGCTCTTAATGGCTTGTGAAGTGGTTTGTATGATTTTAACTTTTAAAGTCTACCGCAAACCCACAAACGGAAACGATTGCATAATTTTCTACTCCCACCATAACAACACAAAGAAAACAGGCCTTATAATAGGCTTTTTACCTAAGAGCACACAGAATATGTAGCCTACAATATTTTAGAATAATTTGAATACATCGAATATCCCCTCAAAAGCCCCAAATACTCAAAATCTTTCATATTAAATGGTAGACAAAAGCTCTTAAAATATACTCATCAAATAAACCAAAGAAAACCAATCACACTATTCCCATCACCCATAGACCGATCTCTCTACCCATGAACACACATAACATTTTGACAAACTAAGGAAGTTAGGAATACCAATCATACATTTATCCCAAGCCACCGTAATCAAAACCCATACACAGCAAAACATTCCGAAGACTATTAGAATTTGCAGTCATCTCCAAAACGAACCATATAAATAACGTCCAGGTTATTACAAAATCTCATGACACCTGGTAAACATCGTACTGAACGAAAATAAAATCTAAATTAAAAACGGTAGAGAAAAAAGGAACAAAAAATCTTTTTCACTCTGTGCAACCATACTTTTGAAAATCCTTTTTGCTTTTCCTGATTATTTAACTCTTAGCCCTTCCTCACCCAATTACAACACAGACACTACAGTATAGACAATTTTCTGCGACATGACATTAAAGTCAATATCTTTTACACGAAACAAGTCATGCCAAAACTTCTTTCACACAAACTCTTCCCTACTTTTTTCTTATCAACTCCCTAAAATCTATCTCCATTTTCAAAACAAAATATCTTAAATGAAATCTGATACATTTGACTTTAAATCCCTCCCAACTTTTCCTGCTACAAGTATACCCCTCCACTCTCCTTACATGTTTTTTAAATAGAAAAACTCAGAAAACAGTCTCAGTCTTGAAGAAGTTCGTTGAGATGAAGTAAAGCCCAAACAAAATATCAGACATCTAAATATGAGTTAAGTATTTGATTTATCCAACTTTCCACGTATTTCTATCATACTGTCAGATTCACTACGAATCAATCCTTCCAATATATATATATATATATATATATATAGCATATATATACATATATATATAGCATTCGGACTGACAAATACAATATATATATATATATATATATATATATATATATATATATATATATATATATATGTTGTATTTATCAGTCCGAATGCTACATAAAATTTTGCTACCAAAACGATCACATCTCCGATCTCGAATAAGATTCGGAATAGCATGTTATATAACTTTAATTATCAAATTTTGTAACATACCCATGATACACGGATGTGTGAAATAGACATAGGGAATCTAAAAACACGAAACTCACGAAATTAGTTCAGGTACGAAACTTTTATTCACCTTTTTGAGTTTAAAGGTTTTTCGACATGAGGAGAGAGAGACACAATCCTTCTCTGCTGACTGCTTTTACATCGTCAGCTCTCAACCCAACCAACGCGCGGCGCCCGTAGCGCACAAATTCGTCTGGCCTCGCCCAGCTCTGAAAGTCAACCCTCTTCGTCCGAGGCAAGAACTCAACTAATTGCTTTTTCTCAAATCTCAGCACACGCTTCCGGTGCGTGACGTCACCCAAATACCCTGGTCTCATTTCCAATCTGGGATTTTTATTTTGATATCTCTGAATGACACATCCTCTCCGCGCGCGCATGAACACCTGAGTTAATGTTGCACCTAACTAGCCCATGCGCTAAACGAAAGGTTCTCAGCCTAACTAAACCGAAAGGCAAGATATATAAAACGAAATCCCTCGGCAATTATATTACAATTTAAGATTAGCTAATTTACATTATTTGTTTTAAAAAGAAAATTAGTTATTAGAAAAAACTTATAACTTTCTATAATCACTCACAATATTACTTTTTTCATAGCCTTTTTGTATATTTATTGGTTGTTTGTATTTTTTCAACAGACGATTTCGTCGATATCAATTTCAATTGTTTTCTGATAGCGTTAATAAAAACCTTGGTCATCATGAGAACCAGCAAGGTTTGCCTTATTTTAAAACGACACACCCGCCAAAACAGTCAACAATTTTTCTCGAAAATAAGTTAAATATATTTATCAACAATATATATACATATATAGAAAGAGAGAGAGAGATAAAGACTGACGGAAAATGAAAACTTAAATTGCAATACGCTAAAGGACGATGCCTATTTCCACCTTGGCAAAGTATGCGAAAAGGTTTTGAGTTCTAGTCATACTGTTTCCTGAATATAACTATGAGTGGTGAGGATCCTATTCTTGAGCTCTGTTGAGTGTGGAGTACACCTTCATTGCCATTAATCCCAGATTCACTCTAATCTAAAGAGATAATACCAGTTATAATCTAATTTATGGGTCAAATGGATCTATTTGACAATTATAAGTATTGTTTAGTAATACTTGAAACCATACAACCGTGTGAAAACAAAGGATTATGAACAAATAAAAAATCATTTTTAATGCAATGGAACATTGAAAAACATAGTTCGGATAGCAATCAAACATTTAGAAGAACAAAATTAGAAATTTCAAAATTAGATACCGCATACAGGGTTTATATGGCGTTAAGGAAATAAACCAAACAGTTGGTATGTCCTTTATTTTGTAACTTCTGCCTGTATTGAATTGTATAAGAGATCATTTACATTTATTAAACTTTTTGGTAGATTTACAAGTTTGAACGTTGAGGGCATATCATGAGATTTGGACTTACTTGTAATGGTCTGCTAGCTTAACATAGTAACCATAGCACCATGTGAAGCACTCAGCTATATCAACTGAACATTCAATCTTAAATAAATTGAGACACATTCAATTCAAGGTACTGTAGATTTTCGTTGTTTTTTTGTTGAGGATTCGTCAGTATATATATATATATATATATATATATATATATATATATATATATATATATATATATATATATTATTTATTTATTTATTTATTTATTGAAAGAGAAAGGAGAGAGAAAAAAGAGAAAGAGTGTTACCATTTGTTGAACTGAAAGCTCTCCTGTTGTTCTAAGTAAGACCAATATGAAATGCCTTTGATCGGCAGAAAACATCAACAATTCACACTTTCTTTTACAACAGTAAAGGAACTTTCTGTTAAGTTTTTTTTTTTGTTTTGTTTTTTTGTTTTGATTTTAGTTTGTTTTTCCTTGTTGTTGCTGTTGTTGTTGTTGTTGTTGTTGTTGTTTTCCAATAAAAAAAATGAATACGATTTAAATAATTTCACAGACATAAATCTTAGAATAGAAAAAATGCCTCACGGAAAAGAGGAATAAAAAGTAGTGTGGAGCAGGAATAAAATTAGCACGAAAAGGAAGAAAGAAAGAAAGATCAAAGATGAAATACAGAATGAATAAAAAAACAAATAAGTAACAAAAGAATAAATGAAAAATTTAAAGAAAAGAATGAAAACAGTATTTATTATAAAAAATGATATGTAAATATGGCAATATGAATAAGAAAAAAAGAAAGAAATCAGAAAAAAGAATATAAGAAAGAAGAAAATGAACGAAATTAGTTACAAAAGGAATCAAGAAAGAAAGAAAAAAAGAAAGAAAGAAAGAAAGAAAGAAAGAAAGAAAGAATTCTTTAAAGTGACCACTTAGGAACAACAGGTACTGCAAGCAACCTAAGATCTGTGTGCAAAACTAAACAAGTTTAGTAAGCAATAAAAAAACGTCAGTTAAAAAAATGAAAGAAGAAAGGAAATAAAAAATGAAAAAAGCTGGCGTAAAAAGAAAAAAATTAAGAAAAAAGATAACATGAGAAAGAAAGAAAGAAAGAAAGAAAGAAATATAATGAAAAAGAAAGGATAAAGATAGCGGGAAAAAGAAACTAAGGAAGTAAAAATAATGATAGTATGAAAAAGAAAGACTGAAATTAACGAAAGCAAGAAGAAAAAAAATGAGTATAACCTGAAAAAGAAAGAAACAAAGAAACAAAGAAAATACTATGAAAAAGAAAGATAGCATGAAAAAGAAATAGAAATAGAAAGATAGAAGGAAGATATCATGAAAATAAAGAAAGAATGATTTGGAAAAAATCCGAAATGTCAGCCTCTATCATTTCTCAATTTTTGACAAATTGATTTGAGTTGATCAGCGGCCAAAAGTCGACAGCTGAGGTGAATAGGGTCGACATTATGGGAATTTTTTCTTTTTCTTTTAAGTTTTGTGGGCCTAATCAAAAATTAGTAGTGTGAAAAGTAGATGTCCTGTTACTTGGACCTTTTGAGAACAATTCTGTTGTCATCTAACTGAGGGTGGTAAGGAAAATTCAAACGGTATTGGTCGGTTTATTAGTCACGTGACTGCCTGATTGCAACATCAACAGCTGCGTCATTGGGCAGGTCAGAGGCTACGTATTTTTAGACAGAACATTTAATATAGTGGCTTTTTTTATTTACTACTTTGGTTTTTTAGTTCAAAAGCTTATCTTCAAATTCAGAGGTGAAAGAATAGGTACACAAACATTTCAATAAAATAACTTATGGGGCCAGGCAATGTGTGTCTATGTATCAAAGTGTCACAAGAAATTCATTTTCTAAAAAGACTAAAGAATATAGGTAGATAGGTACGTTCGTACGTACATATGTCAGTAAGATAACAGAATAAATGAAGAGACTACGATGTAAATATAGTATAGCCCATAGATAAGTAATCCTAGAAAATTTTGAGATAAAAACTTAGTTTTCATCAAAACCAAAGATACTAGAATTTTATTATTCAAAGAGTAATATTATACAGCCAAACCGGGATTCGGCATTACTTATTACCGAATTCTAGAGCATTGAAAATATAGAATTTGGAGGAGTCCATGAATGGGTAGGTAACGGTCCCATGGCAATAATAAAATCCTGGTATGTTTGGTTTCGAAGAAAATTAAAAACTGAAAAAAAAATTATTATTGAACCAATCATAGATTGCCGAAATCTCTTATTGGCTTGTAGTTAATTTTAATAAATTCTATCATCTAGTGTAATGGACGGGTGTTGACTCAAGGTCATTTTGAGAGCTTGGATTTCGTTGGACGAGAAATTCTCGAGATCAGATGATTCTAGAAGATTAGAAATAAGGTAATTTCATTATGAAGGTATCACCCAATGAGAGTGATTGAAGTTCCTTGTTGTTCACAAATGGATGAAGTGAAATTAAATCCGTCAAGTTATAAAGTAACGAGTGTATATAAAAATGTGTCTAAGATAATTTTCATCCCAATACAAAAGAGAAAAGTGAAAACAACTAAAGAATTAGACGACAATATAGCAGAGAAGAAGAAATATATACATATATATATATATGGTGGCGACACAGAACACAACAGAGAATCTGGGCGATGAACAGTGTAGCCATAAGGAGTAAGAAATAGACCACGTAAACATAAAACAAATCCCGAATTAGTACGTAACATATAACCGGAACTGGATATAACACTTACTTATGCTTGATACAGTATACTACACATTTGCAAGTCAATACAATAAATATTGTCTATAATGAACACGTTTCTAATATATGATTTATTATTCTTTAGCTGAGCAAAATATTTTTTTAAAAAACAACAGTTAAACAGGGAACTGATAAAATGTAGTGCAAAGATAGATTGCAAACAAGTGAGATAGATAATGAGAATGGAAAAAGTTGGGAAAACGGATAGATACTTTCTTAACCTAGTACAATTATTAATATTAACAGTAATAATAATAATGGACATTTCAAATGACAAATAAGCGAAATCTCACAGGAGAAAACTTGGACATTTCTAAGAAAGAGAAACCTTAAGAGAGAAACTGAATCTCTCCTGATAGTAACAAAGAATAACACCATTAAGAAAAATTATGTCAAAGTAAAAATAGACAAGACACAACAAAATAGCTGATGTAGGTTATGTAGTGATAGAGAGGAAACGATCAATCACATCATAATACGTGAATGCAGTAATATCGCGCAAAAAGAGTATAAGACTAGATACGACTGGGTGAGGAAGGTGATCTACATGCAATAGTGCAGTAAATTGACATTTGACCATACAAACACATGGTATATGCACCCCCCAGAATCCGTATTAGAAAATGAGACATGGAAACTTCTTTGGGATTTTAAGACAAACGGATGTCCTAATCTAGGCCAGACGATCAGATCTAGTGATATTTAAAAAAAGAGAACCTGCTGAATAGTGAACTTAACCGGCTGAGCACTGGTTAAGACTGAATAAAAAACAGAAAGTGGGATAAGTACTAGATCATGCAAGAGAACTGAAAAAACTATGGAACATGAATGGGACGGTGATACCAATTTTAATTGGTGCGCTCGGTTCAGCCACCAAAGGATTGGTACATGGACAGGAGAACTTGGAAATAAAAGGATGAGTGGAGACAATCCAAACTACAGCATTGTTAAAATCGGCTGAGAAGAGTGCTGGAGACTTGGAGAGACTTGCAGTCGCTCAAACTCCAGTGAGAAACCCTCAACTAACGCTGGTGTGAAAAACTCTTTACGGAGTAAATAAAGATAACACACTGTGTCAGATTTTATTATGCAAGTCAATGTTTTTACAATAAAATTAGAATTAATCAAGGGATATTGATAATTTAATCATGATGTATAAATATCTACAAAAGAAATGTTTCGTGTGAATTTCGGCTTATAATTTTTACTCTTGTTAAAAGAAAATAAATAAATAATATTAAAAAAAAACTTGGTAACTTGTTTTTTATAAGTTGTGATTTACAACGCAAGTGTTGTTGCTGTAAATAAATATATATTATAGTCATTGATTTTCTTTTTAAATATGTAAAGAATACCATAGCTTGTAAGAAATATATATAACCTCAAAAGCGAAAAAAATATTGTATAGTTATTGAATGATGGGAACACAGGACAATCAAAAAGGAAATTGGAAACTCTGGCAAGAAAACAAGAAAAAATGACTTTGTGAATGTCGCAAAAATATATTTGAAAGACAAAATGAAAAGAGTAATAAGCAAAAGTTGTAAATTGCCCAACCAGAAATCGTTTACAGATGATGTTGCCTCTGTAAACAGAGGGAAAACTGCAGAATATTAAGAACTTTGACAACAGACATGGGAGCAACCAAACTACTACATTTAATTAGGCATTACGAAACAAAACCTGAAAGTTGAATTACGAGGCTCATTAAATAAGTTTCCTGACTTTTTTCGTATGGGCACTTTTATTGAGAGTACACACGTGAAACTCTAGTTCCCTTCGAAGTAATCTCCTCCAGCTGCAATGCACTTGCTGTACCGTTCCAACAACTTCCGGAAGGTCCCATGGAAGTCCTCTTGTGTGAGCGAGTAAATGACCTTCGTCACAGCCTCTTTCATCTCCTCAATTGTCTCATAACGACAGCATCTAAGTTTTTCCTTGACCTTAAGGAATAACCAAAATTCACAGGGAGCAAGGTCTGGACTATATGGAGAGTGAGGAGCTGTCTTGGTGCCCATCTTGGTCAAATAGTCTGTGACAAGGATTGAGTTGTGGACTGGTGCATAGTCCTGGTAGAAATGCCAGTGAGCCGATTTGAAGAGTGCTGGCCTCTTCCAACCGAATCTCTTCCTGAACTCCCTTGAAACCTCAACATAGTATTCCTTATTGATTCTCTGTCCAGTGGGAACCCAGTGCATGTCAAAAAAAGGGATCATCAAAAGTTTGTGGGTGGATTTGCTCCGGCTGGCCTTCTTGGGTCTGGGAGAGCCAGCATGCTTCCACTGGGAACTCTGTCTCTTGGTCTCTGGGTCATAGCAGAAGATCCAGCTTTCATCGCAGGTCACCAGAGCATCAAGAACTGCAGGATCTGAATTGATCAGCTCGACCATCTCCCTGCTGTCAAAACAACGTCTTTCTTTCTGATCTTCTCTGAGCACCCTTGGAACAATCTTAGCACAAATCTTCTGCATCTTCAGTTCCTCGCGAATAATTGTGTGTACAGTTCCCACACTGACATCAAACTGTGCTCTTATTGTCTCTATAGACACACGACGGTCATTATCCATGAAATTCTTTATTTGGTCTATCAACTCAGGTTTTTCTGACTTCCTTACTCCGCCCACACCTCTCATCATCCCTCACAGACTCACTGCCTTCCTTGAATCTCTTATGCAACTCAAAAACTGATGCTCGATTCATGCAAGATGCTCCAAAAGCAGTGTGAAGCTTCCATACGTTTCTATGGCATTTTTCGAATTTTAAAACAGAATTTTATTGCATATCGTTCTTCGAAAATGTCCTCACGTCCAGATTGCATTTTTGAAACTCACCAGCTGTGACAATCAGGCTTTAGAGGGGTATATTCCAATTCCTGTTGTAGCTGTTCATTTGCAGCTGAAATCATAAAAATTAGTCAGTCATCTCATAAGATGTATAGCAATAACAGTGAATTTTCAATAGTCAACGACAATTTTAAATCCCTGTACAAAAAAGTCTGGAAATTTATTGAAGGCACCTCATAAATATATGAAACTTTGATTCTCACCAAAAATGCAGGTACATTTGATGGTCTCGGCGACTCGAGTTCAAATTGTCGATGAGGTTAATGGCATTTTAATGAGCGTTAAAACCCATTGAAAACTATTGAAACTATTCACATCTAGCTGAGGATACAAAGTAGGGCAGGCTGTGCTCTTTAACTCTGGTAAGGCAACCAATGTAGATGAGAAACCAACTAGTTGCACTCCACTTAAAAAACTGACTTTTTGCTTCATTAAAAGAGAACAAACGAATTTTGTGCTTAGTCAACTAATTATTAGCATTATTTTCTATGGTTCTTCAGAGCGTTACACTATAGACAGTTCTGACCATAAGTATTTGAACATACAGGATATGTGATAGAACTGCAGGAACAATTGGTATTTAGACGCTAAGGTTTCAAATTAAGTAAAAAGTTTGGCAATCGTTTCTGAATGGTTTTGTGATTTGTTTTGTTTTTTATTCAACAATTTAATTATATTGAAGATTTTTGAATTAACATTAAAAACCATAAAACTTGTCTAAATCCTTACATTCTCAAGTTCTTGTTGCGTAATGTTTTTGTTTATGACTCTCTAAACGAAACGATCAAAAGCTTAATGAAAAATAATTTATATATTAATGCCCTGCCTTACGTCACATTTCTCGATTAAATTTCAATTCAGCGAACGTCGTTACGCCCGACATTGTATCGCTCAGTGATGTTACCAACATCATAATAAAAGGAGGTGAAATAAAGAATTTTACTTAAAAAATATTTTAGGTAAATATAATACATAACGATTAACAAAAATTCATAAAAACTGAAAAGAATTCAAAATTGATAAAAACACATTAAAACACACGGTACAATAAATTATTTACTTCTAAAAATCTTAAATGAATATATGCCATTACGTAATTCCAGCATTTTGCCGCGTAGTGGCGTTGCTGCTGGTTTTCATTTTATTAATCGTGTTCATTGTTCTTAGAAAATATGAGTAAAATGTGATTTTTTGTCTTCTTTACGGTTCACAGATTGTTATATTCTTTCGCGTTTTATTTACGCTAGTTTCACTGGAATTTTTTTCTCATTGTAAGTCATTTTGAAGGATTTACATCTGTTTCACGTCAAATACTAGGTAACATCATGGCTTTTGAAAACAATTAATTACATGAGGAGTGGTGTGATTATATATATATATATATATATATATATATATTAGATTATATATATATATGTATATTAGATTAGATTATTATATATATATATATATATTAGAAAAAATGAAGACATGAAAAATTAGATTGATATGTTTCGCCACAGGAATGGTTTCATTACGCTATCCTTTTGACGAAACGTCAAATTTTGCATACTGTTGTCTTTTTCTCACACTTTCGGATTTTATAACAAACTTCACGCTCACACACACACACACACACAAACACACACACACACACACACACACACACATATATATATATATATATATATATATATATATATATATATATATATATATATAATCGCCCTTAAATGAGTACACTCTAAACAAGTTTCTCAATAGAAAGTCAATTTTCTTCTAAAACCAAATATTTTTTTACTTCTAGTGAAATATCAAATCTTCAAAACATACGCAATTCTTTAACAAACCCAATAAAAATAAAATTACATGAATATAAAGGACTATATCTATTTTTGGACTGCTACGTATTCATATTTTTGTCTACAGAGTTTCAATGTTGAAGAGTTTGTAATAAATAGTACCTTGAAATATCTGTTTTGATTATAATAATTTGTCGACTTTATATCTTTCAGAGAGTTAAGATCCTCATAAAAGGGCTAACTTGGATATAAAACTAAACGGCACCTGATCCGACGCGGTAGTACCTGTTCGGGTACCATCTATGGATCAAATATATCTGTTGGAAAATTATAAGTAATTGGTACGAATACTTGAAACTATATGCAAATTATTTGTATTGATCGGAATACCGTAAACCATATAATTGTATGCAAACAAAGCATTGATATTAAATAGGAATTCTAATTTGAAACCAATTTTTTTTATAAAAGAAAAAATGATCTCAGCATTAAATAACCCATGAAGTATTGATATGCCGTAAAACCAACCGACAAACTAACATTTTATGGATTTAGTTCAAAACTGCTGATCAGAAATATCGACATTGGCTCCATCATTTTTTTGTGTCTTAGTTTATTTTTATTGGCTTTTCTTCTTTTTTTCTTTTCTTTTTTTGTTTTTTCTCATTTAGCATTGACTCATCTTGATGTCATAAAATTATTATATAAGTTGTTCAGCTGGGCACGTCTTCATTTAAATTTTAAATTTTATAGATATAGAACTTTAGCCTTGGTATTTTGTGATTACACCTTCCATATTTACATTTCAGATGTCCAATTCAGACATTGTATAAATTCAGTGTTTATTCAGTGTAGATCAGTGTAGATTCAGATACTGTGTAAATATGTCTAGCACATTGCTTGAAAGTTTATTCTAATAAATGAAAAACAATGTGGAGTCAGATTTTTTTCTGTAAATCTGAATTTTCGAGGTGTAAAACGATTGTCACCAAACAGGCTTTTCTCCCAGATGGAAAATGAAAAAAAATGTATTCCAAGTTTTCGATAATACGACGGGAATAAACTTTCAATTATTTTTTCTCGTCACGAAATAATGCACGAGGAAAGATGACGTTGCAGATTGTTTTAGAACATACAGATATATCAGCATCATCAAGTCACTCTAACAGTGTGCGTTTCCCTGACTCTCTCTTTCTCTCACTTTCCATTCGTCCCTTCGTCCGTCGCTCCCGGCAGATCATTCAAACTACACCCAATGTCCGCACAGAATTGATGTCAGCTTTTGTTGATTAGCCAACACAGGTGTGTCCATGTGTTGGAGTCCGTAGAAAAACGTCACTTATGTGTCCGCCCTTGCTTCCCCAGCAGTGTCCAGCATGTCTTGTTTGTCTTTCTTGTATTTTTTGTTTTGTTTTGTGTGTGTGTGTGTGTGTGTGTGTGTGTGTGTGTGTGTGTGTGTGTGTGTGTGTGTGTGTGTGTGTGTGTGTGTGTGTGTAAAATGATTTTCTTTTATTAAATCTATCGACGTTTGAAGTTCGTAGTCTTGGTAGATTATAAACAAATACGTTGTGAATGTATACCCTTCTAAAACTCTTGCGAAAATGTCGAAGAAGTCGGTGTTTTTATCGGGTGAGCGAACCATTACTTTTGTGTTTTTATAAAAGATCGTTATAGCTGTAACAATTTCTTTGGAGAAACCATATGCTCGTAGTATTTCCTCCAGTTTCACTGTGTATGGAATTAAATGCCTTGGAGAAATCTATGAACAATAGTGTTGCCTCGATATAATCGCGCGATGGTTCGATGGATTTATTTCTAGTTCACTATGGTAGTATCTATGTTCTTGTACGCATATTGTGTCTATAATATGCTTGGCTGCCGATGCTGTCAGCTCAGGTAACTGTGTTTACAGTCCTAATGTTAAATGTCGCTATATTCACAATGTTTTGGCATGTAAGTAATTTTGGTTTGGGTTTAAGCTGATTTTTAAACACTGGAGCTAAAGATGGAACCTCAACAGAATGTGCCCTTTTGTTTACCAACGCGAAGTGCGATGCGATTTGGACGGATGGTTTAAATTAGAGTCATGGTAATCTTTCGTTGGCTGTTTTTTCTTCATCAATAGACGCCATCCTTATGGATAAGTTGTAGTAATTTTCTGACTGAATTATTTGATTATGGCTGTTGACCTATGAGTTTCTTCCACCCAGCATTTCTTGAAGCTTGCCGTTGACACAACTTTGGATTCATCCGCCTTATTTCCCATCCTCCATACTGCTTTCTATGGTTTCTGTTGATATACGCTAGTTATTTTTTCGGGAGGAATAGGTGCACTGGATTATTAGTTTTTACTCATCTTCGCAGGATCATATTCCACACTTTATTATCAGCTCTTTTAAGTGAATTTCGTAATGCGAATTAGAATTCGTAATTTTAAACGTGAGTATAAGTCCAACAATATATATATATATATATATATATATATATGTGTGTGTGTGTGTGTGTGTGTGTGTGTGTGTGAGTTTACGTTGATATTTTTAGCATATTAACTTTTCAGGGATTGTTTTAACAAAATAATTTAACAGATATTTTCAGCAAAATGATTTTTTGCAGGGATATTTTCATGAAAAGTATATAGCCGTAAAAATTTTCTGCAAAGTGATTTTTCAGGAATATTTTGAACAAAATCTTACACATTTTAATCAACACTTTTCATCCATTTTGAAGGCATCTTCCGATTTGTTGGGTTGTGAATATTTGCTAAACAGTATAACATATATCCAAACTACATAGCCAGGGGGAAAATAAAATTGGAAGATTATCTTTTACCAATTTTTGAAGTGGTTTATGACTAGCTACTTGGAAAATCAGCATTTCAAAGCATCAGTATAACAGCACTTCAACATCGGTTTCTAGCACCAACTATACCAACAGCGTTTAGAAAGGTACCTAGCATAAATTGGGCTAGCTGATCATTGTGAGTTCGATTTCAACTGTCTACCTAATACGAGGATCATTAAATAAGTTCCAGACTTTTTTCGTATAGGCTCTTTTATTGATAGTACACGCATGAAACTCTAGTCCCATTCGAAGTAATCTCCTCCGACTGCAATGCACTTGTTCTACCGTTCTAACAACTTCTAGAAGGCCCCATGGAAGTCCTCTTGTGTGAGCGTGTCAATGACCTTCGTCACAGCCTCTTTCATCTCCTCAGTTGTCTCATAACGACAGCCTCTGAGCTTAGGGAATAACCAAAAGTCACAGGGAGCAAGGTCTGGACTGTTGGGAGGCTGAGGAACTGTGTTGATGCTCGTCTTGGTCAAATAGTCTGTAACAAGGATGGAGTTGTGGACTGGTGCATTGTCTTGGTGGAAATGCTACAGACCCGATTTGAAGGGTGCTGGCCTCTTCCGACCGAATCTCTTCCTGAACTCCTTTAAAACCTCAACATAGTATTCCTTGTTGACTCTCTTTCCAGGGGGAACCCAGTGCATGTAGATCATGCCAGTGCTGTCAAGAAAAGGGATCATCAAAAGTTTGTGGGTGGATTTGTTCCGTCTGGCCTTCTTGGGTCTGGAAGAGCCAACATGCTTCCACTTGGTCTCTGGGTCATAGCAGTAGAGCCAGCTTTCATCGCATGGCATTTTTTCCAAGTTTAAAACAGAATTTTATTGCATATCGTTCTTCTAAAGTCCAGATTGCATTTTTGCAATTCACCAGCTGTGACAATCAGGCTTTAGTAGGGTGTATTCCAATTGCTGCTGTAGCTGTTGATTTGAACCTGAAATCCTAAAAATTAGTCGGTCATCTCATAAGATGTATAGCAATAAGATACTGAATTTTCAAGAGTCTACGACAATTTTAAATGCCTATACAAAAATAGTCTGGAAACTTATTGAACGCACTACGTACCTCTAGCCTTCAGCCAAACTAAGCTAAGATTAGGACAAGGTGTCAATTTTTCAGTTGATTTTCTAAGAAAATTCACATTATCCATATTTACCCAACCCCTCCGCTCGGGCAGGATATGACACAAGGTCAATTTTTTAAGCGGAGTTTAACAGGTTTGAATTCAGAGTTTTCCTTCTCCTAGACTAGTTGCCTCGCCAAGGCTGAAGAACCTAGTCTGCCCTACTATTTTACCCATAGCTGGAGGGAGAATAATTGGATTCATAACTTTCCCAAGGGTATTAGTGCTATGTGAAATGCAATCAGTATCGTCCAGGATTTGAACTCGTGTCGCCGTATTTCCTACGACGATAACCATTACACCACGGGCACATTCACATTATCAAAGAAATAGTACATATCCCAGAAGATTGATTAAAAGATATATCAACAGTGTTTTCAGGTTAGAAACTGTGTCAATAGTATTTTAAGTTTCAAAAATGTCAACTTCACGTGCTAATTTTCCTTGTGCCATTGGACAACGACTAAAAGTGATCTTTTAACCAGTGATAGAAATGAACAGCAAATGGTAGTTTTATAAGTGGGATTAAAACACACCGACTGTGCCCTTTGCAGAATAGAAAGACTCCCAGATATGAAATAAGTGTGTATAAGTATGACACTAAATTGAATCGGATGATGAAGCTCTATTTCTGGAAATCCGAAGATTATGGAGTATCCTTTTATTTCCATTAAGAAACACTTTCAACAAAGTGATTTTGCAGAAATACATATTTGCATAGAAAACATAAATATAAACACGATTCCCTAACCTGACGACATAGAATAAACTTAGACAGGTTGATATGCCGTTAATATCTTCATGTAGAGCAATGTTCAACAAGCAGATCATAGTAACACCATTGTTAAAATCATTAAGAACCTTGTTCCTCTCAAACAGGCATATCTTGAAATTCCAGATATAGGAAGCACAATAACAGTATTAAATAGAGCAAGCATTCAGCTACAAAACAGTTTTTCTCATAGCACCATATTGCTTATATATCTTTTGTTATTGATGAGGAAAAGACTGCCACTTGGTTGGTCGTTCGCATCAGTGTCAACAGTGCTGAAACGCATTACTCACTGCTTAACAGAGTTCACTCAACACTGTTTGGTCTCCATGAACGTTCACAAAGTCTCGATGAATGAAAGCGAGAACATGACACACCTCTACTCTGTACGCACCTTTAAGTCAGATGCCATTTCGTGAGGCTGTCACACTTTTCCTATTAGCTACATGTCCAAAATTTATGGCCATTAATGGGAAGGTCCAACCTCTATTGACATACCATCATCATTATCATCATCATCATGAATTATAACATTGTGAAAAGACAAAATAAATAGCAATCATTATTTTAGGAGTTCCCACATCAGAACTCTTATTCATCTGCAATGAAAAAAGTATATCTCCCATTAAAAATTTTAAAATTTTATTTTCTTCTATATCAGGGATATCATAAATGTATTATTTCCCGTGGAACATTACAGAACCAAAACTGTTATTATTAGGTATTATTTGTTGCCACACTTTTCGGTGCTGAACATCGATATTAAAAATATGAACATGTAGTTGACAAAAATAAGTACACTCTTTTTATATATTTATGCAATTTTATTTTTGTAGGAGAATTTCAGTTTTGTAATTTATAATAACCTAATAATATATGATTTAATTATGAAATGTTCCATTTGAAAAATAAAATCCTGAATCTTTGGTTGAAAAAATTTATTTTTTCAATTTAAAGGTGTACATATTTATGGGCTATACTGTAGATAAGTTAATCGTTTTCTAATATATATATATATATATATATATATATATATATATATATATATATATATATACATATATATATATATATGATATGATAAATGTTTAAGATTAGTCATTTCCATTTTTTCTATCTTTTCTTGATATTTTCTATTATTTTCTCTAAAAGTCAGGTGCAGTTGCTGAACATGTCAAACGAGTGCTTCGAGATTTTTTTTTATTTTTTTTTGCAGCGGGTGCTCTGAAGACAATGAACTTAACCAGCTTATCTTTTCATCTAAAACAAATATTTTTCTTTGTTTTCTCTATCGGTTCTAATAGAGCTCGTTTATCAAAAGTGAAATTTATGAAATAAGAAATTTAATGTCAGAGCAGTTTACTAATAGATTTTTTTTTCACATTATGTGCAATATGAGGTTTTGTTATTTACTTTTTTTGTTTGTCTTATTGCTTTGAATTTAATACAATATTTATCAATATTTTCTCCTTTAATAAACACATACATACGCAAATGCACACACACACAATCACACACTCAAGCGCGCGTGCGTGCGTGCGTGCGTGTGTGTGTGTGTGTGTGTGTGTGTGTGTGTGTGTGTGTGTGTGTGTGTGTGTGTGTGTGTCCAAAAAGTACCGGGAGTGCGTAATGATTAAAGAGTCGGACTGCAGTTTCGAAGTAAGCGAACACCATTCGCGTTATTATGTTCACTTTTGGACTAATACCCTTGAGAAATGTATGAACTCCCTTTTTGCCCCAACCGTTTGTTGAATAATACCAATGCTGTTCTTCTACAAAGATGGCTTCGGTATTAAATACCACACGAAGGTTGATATGCCATTAAGCAAAGAAAGCGAAAGAAGTTGATTTCACCAAGACAGAAAAGAACAATAAATCTAAACATTAATTTTATCATAATTTTTTGTTTGTTCTATTGCTATATATCTAATATGATATTTATATATATTTTATCTGTTAATAGACTTACGCACACGCGTTTCTGTATGCATATGGGTGTCAGTAAGTACACTTTCTGAACATACCTAGTACATACATACATACATACATACATATATATATATATATATATATATATATATTGTGTGTGTGTGTGTGTGTGTGTGTGTGTGTGTGTGTGTGTGTGTGTGTGTGTGTGTGTGTGTGTGTGTGTGTGTGTGTTTACGTGTATCTATAGAAAATATTCATACAGAGAGTAAAACAATGAATAAAACGTTTTCTTCAATATAGTTCCCTTGGTTTTTAATACCCTTATTCCAACGAGTTTACGATTTTTCGAAGCATCTATGACAACTACTGTTTTCATAAGGTATGAAATTATTCTGTTATATTTATTTTTATATTTTCCCCATTATGAAATCTCTTAGCTTGGGAGGAATTTTCAGTTTAGAAAACAAAAGAAAGTAAATTGCATGGAGCTCACTGTTGAGTATGAAAGGTGCTGTACCTTTACAATTCCGTGTTTCGTAAAAAAACTATCCATTTAAAAATGTTGAGACTATTGACCAAAAAGTAGTGTGTGTGTATGTGTGTGTGTGTGTGTGTGTGTGTGTGTGTGTGTGTGTGTGTTTAGGGCTGCTCATTAGTATTTGAACAAACGAACATATTCCGTCTCCGTTTAGAGAGTTTAAAAAAGGAACATTTTCGCTTGTTCAAATATTATTAAAAATATTTTCAATGGAATATTACTCATAAAGGCTACTATAAATATTGGTCATTGATATTTGTATAAGAACAAAAGATGTTTTCATTGATATCTGTATAAGATGATATTTGCATAAGATGATATTTGTATAAGATGTTGTATAATTTGTATCAGATGGTATTTATATAAGAAGTTTTATAATTTTTATAAGATGATATTTGTATAAAATGTATAATTTGTATAAGATGATATTTGTATTAGATGTTTTCATTGATATTTGTATAAGAACAAAAGATGTTTTCATTGTCGATAATGCAGAATCATTTTGACTCGGAGGGATCCAAATTACCTTTCTAATTTAACATATCCAAATAGAAAAGTCACTTTGCTTTCCCATCTTCCTGAGAGATTCTGAACAATATTTTAGAAAAGAAACATCTTACTTTCATTTTAAAATGCACAAAAATATAAATGTATCACTAATATATATATATATATATATATAAAGAGAGAGAGAGAGAGAGAGAGAGAGAGAGAGAGAGTGTGTGTGTGTGTGTGTGTGTGTGTGTGTGTGTGTGTGTGTGTGTGTGTGTGTGTGTGTGTGTGTGATGAGTAAATTGTCGATTAAATTACACAAAAATGAAAATAACACTGACATCTCACTTTAGCAGATATATCTATCAAAACTGCATAAAAATTTAATGAAATTAAATTTATTTAAAGAAATCGCTATTGGCTTCAACCACAACCCCCAAACGACTTCGAAATCTCCTTCAAGCATAACATCACCATTGCTAATGACCACATCAAACGCCATGATGTGGAGCGGGTGTTTAGCTTTCATCACAATCAGGACATCTTATGGGGTGAGAGCAAGCTAACGGTTGTTCTTGGAAGAAATATTTTCATCTGAGAAAAACCGAAGCAAGTTTAGTTGGACGGAATGCTCAAGCATTTGTTCAAAAGTTTTGTCCTTCATGACCAGTAACTAAAAAGATGATCCTTTCTCATCTTATATAGGAAATACCAAATGTCTTTATGGATTACCTAACCGATAAGTTACTAGGACACTTCCGTTTCCCTGACTTGCTGGGAATATTGTCAATGATGACTTTGATCACACCATCAACAAATTCGGGAATTCTTTTCTTATCAGAATAATCAGAGTGAGATTTCCGAGCTGCTGTACCTTCGTAATTACTTTTGGATTCCTCCAACTCTTTTCGAATTCTCTGCACTTGACATCTAAACACTGTGAAACCTTCGTATTGGAGGACCAGCGTAAATGGCCTCAGTATGCTGTTTCCTAATTTCTGGACGAGTGATTTGCGTCATAGTGTTGCTTTCTTCACAGTGAACTGGTGTAGACAAAGCCTGAAACAAAACAAAGTGCATGAGCGAAAATAGAATTATAATGGGGACAATTTACTCATCGCACCCTGTATATATATATATATATATAAGGAATAAATCCAACGATATGAAGAAAAGTTGAATAAACAAATAATCCAAAATTTGATGAATTTATTATGAAAGTCGATGTTGAGCATTACAGTTATAAAAACCTTCTTCAGGACTTTAAATTCATCAAAAAAGTTGTTAAAAAGCGATTGATGTTTGATGAAATAGCGAGAGAAAAGAATGTGTTTAAAACGAAAGTTTCGAAACAGCATATTCAGCGTTCTTTTTTTTTTTTTTTTTAAATATTATTACGTTGTTGTCACGTGGACTGATGTTTGAAATTTGTTGGGTTTCTAAGGGATATAACGGAAGATGATGAAAACAATGGTAGTTAGAACATATTTTTTAAAAAATGGAGGAAAGGAAAAGAACATGAATATGAACGTATTGTTCATGAGGATAAATTCAAATTTAATACATGGAGCTGAAGGATGTATAAACATATGAGGAGAAAAAATAATTAAAATTAGCTATGTTGTAGCAATTAAAAACTATTTAACTAAGAAAGTGGATAGATTGAAAAACCCAGGACGAGTATGAACGGAGGATAAAAGCAAAAAAACACTGGCTTCAAAAAAGAAACTTGACGGCAACTACACAAGAATGTTGAGAGCAATATTGAACAAGTCCTGGCGACAACACCCCACGAGACGCCAACTGTACGGCCACTTGCCTCCCATCACGAAAACTATACAGGTTAGACGAGCCAGACACGCCGGACACTGCTGGAGAAGCAAGGACGAGCTCGTAAGTGACGTACTCCTATGGACCCCCACATATGGCCAAGCAAAAGTAGGACGACCAGCCCGAACTTACATACAGCATCTATGTGAGGACACGGGATGTAATCCAGAAGACCTGCCGGAGGCGATGAATGATAGGGAGAAGTGGCGAGAGATGGTCAGGGATATCCGTGCTAGCGGCACGACAAGATGATGATGATGATGATGATGAATTATGGGTATGATCTGACGTTGTAGCTGCATTAAGATTGAATACTCGTCGCAAGTGGACTTATTTTTGAATTGCTTCATATTCATGTTTTTGGTTCAAGACTTTCAATGCTATAAAATTTGGTAATATATAATTCCAAGAAATATCTGTCGTCATAGTTTAATATCCCACTACAAGTTATGAAATACTAGCATGTGTAGTTTAGAAGAAAATGAAGTTTTTATTTTTTTTTAATCTAAGAGATATACGTATATGTGAACGAATATATATATATATATATAGTGTGTGTGTGTGTGTGTGTGTGTGTGTGTGTGTGTGTGTGTGTTTACCCAACCCCTTCATCATGTGTAAGAAGCATCACAAGCTCAATTTTTAAGTGGGGTTAAGTTAGTTTGATTTTAAGTTTTCCTTCTAGACTGGTTACTTAATCAAGGAAAAAAACAGTGTAACCTATTTTTTACTAATACTATTTTGCTATTGCTGGGAGAAAAGAGATTGAGTCATGCCGTTCTTTATGGATTACCTACCCGATAAGTTACTATGACACTTCCGATTACCTACCCGATAAGTTACTAGGACACTTCCGTATTAGCACGAAGTGAAACGCAAAGTACAAATCTCAGGATTTGAACTCGGGCCACCGATTCCATTTTCTACGACATTAACCGCACTTCCAATACATAAATGTGTGTTTTCAAGTTCCATATATATGTAAATATATTGTACAAAGAGAAAAATGCAAAAATTCCAATAGATATTATATGAAGATCAGCCTCATGCGTCTTTGAATTTCCCAATGGCGCCACCGATCATGGTTCGAACTCGTTTTATGAGGATTACGACTGAAAAACTGCGAGACCCCACCACTTATAATTTGGTGCTACACATTTTTTTCTTTCTATCATTTTCTCATTCATCCTTGTGCCAGACTTAACTACACTTAGTGAATATCTAGGCATAATATAAGCAATGGTACTATTTTTACACAACTAAATCCATATTCGTATATTCAGAGATATATATGCCTATGAAAAAAAAAAAGTTTGCAAATCTGATAAGAAGCCCAATAGTCGCGCTTGTTTGCCTCTTCGCAGCAGGTGAGAAATACAATCCGCTTGGAAATATTTGATTTTGTATTAAAACGATAAGAAAATATACAAAAGAAAAAAAGAAAAAGGAAAAAGTTCATCACTGTCTCTGCTGGGAAATGAGGAAAACAAGATAGATTCGCGACGAGCCTCCTCCAATTCCTCTTCTTGTTCTTTTTCTTTTTTCCCTTTTTTTTCTATTTTTCTTTACTTTTTCTTATCATTTCAGCCTTTTTCGGTTTTTTTCTTTTTTCCCTTTTTCTTGTCTCTCTTTAATTATCTTCCTTTCTTCTCATTCATCATCATCTTCTTCCTTCTCTTTTTCTTCTTTTCTGTCATTTTCTCCCTTTTTCTTTTTCGTTATTGATATTCTATCCTTTTCTTCTTTCATCTTTATCCTTTTCTTTTTCGTCGCTATTAACCTTTTTTTTTACTTAGTTGTCTTTTTGTTTTTTCTACTGTTTCTTTCTTTTATCCTTTTTCCTATCTTTTTCCTCTATTTTTCTTCTTAAGCCTGCTATTTTTTATTTGCGCTATCTAGATTATTATTTTGTCTTTCCACTTTTTTTTATCATTGTTACTGTCACAATAAACAAAATCATCATAACAACTAACAGCCATAGCTCTAATCACCTCGATCATCGGTTTCTATACAGTTCAATTTACATCATACGTATATATTGCAATACTGTATACAGTTGAAAGTCGTGAGTTCACCATATTTACTGAATTCTACATTGTATTTCGATTAAGATCATGGCTAAAATTTCTTAACAGATATATATAGGAAACTTGAGAAAAATGAAGGCCTGAGAAAACGCACACACATACGCGAGCGCGCGCGCGAGCGCGTGTATGTATGTGTAAGGTGGGGTAATCAATCACCAAAGATAAAAAAAATATTGAAAATACGTTTTCAAGACTATTACATAAAAATATGAAATTAAAGCAATATTAACAAACAGCAACCAACGAACGAGTCAATAGCACCCAAAGAGTTGACGTTTACCTAAAAAGACAAGGAGCGTCTGTTTGGTGAAGACAAACAAGAAACGGTCATGAGTGGAAAGCCAAGGTTAGTCAGAGGCAAAGATGAGCAATCAACTGACCGTCTAAGTCGACATGAGACAAATTCAGTCTGAAGTTTTTAAAGGGAGAGAATCCGACCGGCCACTTTCACGAAAATATCTCTCCGTACTTTTGCCAACCTAACAAGTTCAGTCAGATCCAAAAGATTGTGGTGTGACCTACAAGTATAAACCAACCAAAGCCTGTAGTTTTCCTAAGAAGCGTAAACAAACGAAAAGCTACAATGTGATCAACAAGCAGAAGAACCAAAGCCTGCGGTTTGCACAAAAGCATAAACCAACTAAAGACTATGGTGCGCCCAGCAAGCAAAAGTCAACCGAAGGCTATGATGCGCCCAGCAAGCATAAGTCAACCGTTGGCTATGGTGCACCCAGAAAGCATTTGCTAACCAAAGGCTGTGGTGCACCCAACAAATATTAGCCAACCAAAGCTTTGAGTGTACCAAACACGCATAGCCAATCAAAGGCTCTGGTGTCACAATAAATATAAGTCAACCAAAGACATCTAAAAAGACATAAAAGTATCATTTTTATCTAAAAAGATTTTAGAATTTAAAAGCTTTTCTCTACCTAAATAACAATAAGGCAATTTGGGCGGGGGGGGATAACTACCGAGCGTCAAAAACAAAGGCTGTTGCGTCAATAGGAAGTTTTATTGACTCACTTAACAGTTTATCAACTCTTAATGGTTTATTTGATGTTGAAATTGGTTACATCTGTATATTTTTAATTGTAATCATAACCATATTTTCAGTGTTACTTTTCATTTTTTAATTATCAAAAAAATATGGCTGGTTTCACAGAGGACTACACCACTAAAAACCAATGTTTGTTATTCGGCGATTCACATCTTAACTAAACTGTTAGGCCTTCATAAGCTGAGATCAACGGGAGTGCGGAGTCGGTAGTTTGTCAGGGCTAGAATTTGTTTTTCAACGACGTGTTTTATTTGCTTGTCAAGGCCTTGGCTTGTTTGTTTCTCTGGGCCTAGTTTTGTTTGCTTGTCAGTTTTCGCGTTTGTTTGATTGGTTGTTCGTTATGGCCTGGGTTTGTTTGCTTGACAGACCAGGTGTTATATAATATGATGACAGAATGAAGAGGAATGACACTTCTTTATGAAAATATCTCTCACTTTATTTCTCAAAAGGTCCGAAGTTGACTAAGTGTGAGAGAGAGGGGGAATGAAGAGAGAGAGAAGATTGATATATTTACCCTTTCTTCTTAGCCACGTTGTGCCACATTCAGGGCCCCACTTAGAACTTCTGCTTCACGGCCGGGGTGTGCTGGAGCCGCTGCCCTTGACTGTGACTCCGTGATTGACCGTCAGACGTGGGTGCCCGTGTATATATAATTTCTCAACGTCCACATGTTTCGGTCCATATGCAACATAACTCATTCCCTTATTTTTCAAAATGTCCAATTGTAGACACTTGTTCCTCAACATATCTCCCCCCCCTAATCTTACAGAGAATACGCAAGGACAACAACAGCAAAAATTACATCAATCATAATGCATCTTTCCATTATGCAGCAGTTACCCTCCTCCAGTTATTATCAAAATTATTTCTTTATTCTTTCTTGGCGCTGTTGGCTATCCCACATGCATACATCAAAATTCCAATTCTATTATACATCCCATTCAAAAAAACACCATAGGGCTCTCTTCTGCAATTCCTTGTGGAAACTAAAGACATCACAGGACCAGCGTCATTCCAGCAACACATTTTGCCTGGATTCCTTATGACCACATACCAGTCATCCACTCCTCAGGTTCCTATCTGGAGTAACTGGAGGATTCAAACTGGAAATTCAAAAACCAATATCAACATGGCCCAAAATAATACCTCAAAATGGCATTATAAAATGACATGCATGCAGCAATAACCAAAATATACCGCGCCAAAAACATCATTCCGCAATTTATTTTCTGCTTAATCAATAATTGCTTCTAATAATTTCACCTTCCTTAATCCGCTTGTTCAAAAGTTCGTTTTTCTCCGCGTTTTATCATACAAGTAGACATCTCGATGCATAACCATACGACCATAGGCGGTAACTGCACTCCATTAATTAAATGACCTTCGATTAACACCATCTGTGTCTCTGCTCGAGTTTAACGTCAAACATGTAACTTCTTAATTTCAAACATACTTTTAAATGTTTGAACACAGAAAGCAGCCTTTCCCACTGTGCATGTCTGACAGAGAAAAAAAAAAAAGACCCCCCTCATCTACATAAAAAAAAACGAAATTAAAATTTAAATCAAAATTGCAATCATTGCTGAATGGCGCAGGAAAATTTTCATAAAGTGAATCGGGGGAAAATTCAGAAACAATTCAACAATTCTCACCTTCTTAACACTCAGTGGTTGGGAGAGAAAAAACATTTTAAAAATACAAAACAACTCAAAACAAAAATGTCCAACAAAAAAAAAAGTTCACAGCTAACAAAAAATGTCAAAGGATTTTGTGCATTTATTGACTGTCTCTTTCTCTTTGTGTTTTTTCGTTCTTTTTTTTTTCGAATCCTAAATATGTTGCCTTCTTCACTGCCGAGTCACCTTCTCGCTTCTTTTCAACTTCCATAATTCGTAGAAATTCTTGACTTTTCTGATATTAGACCGTTTCTTTCCTTCTTTTTTTATTCGTTTCTTTGTCTTTTTTGTTTGTTTGTTTGTTTGTTTGTTTGTTTTCAAAGACGAAGCAGTTATTCTCTTTTCTTTTTTACTCTAAAAATTTCATATTATTTTTCTGTACAATTGTTCATTCTCTCCTCACTTCTTTCCAAATTTATGTCTTCTTTCTATATCTGCTAACCACTAATCCTCAATTTTTTACGTCTATTGGTCTCTGTCTTCTCTTTTTGATAACCTAAACTAACATAGGTTCGCACGCGCCCTTTTTCATTTTTTTCAACAAGTATCTTCACAAAACAAGCATGGCTCGTATCCAGTCATCATTTCTTCCCTTTTTTCCTATTCTGACCAAGACAACTCAGCATACGTTTTTTGCACATCTCCAAAGGTGAGATAAATTTCCTGAGAATTATTTTCCCAAACAACATAAACCTTTCCCGTGTCCATCGACCCTTTTTTCATAACTTTTTTCATTCTTAGTTGGTCTATCTTCTTTCTCCTTTCTCCTTTTCAGTAGTAAACGAGTGTACTATTTACCCATTCATTCATCTATATTTCTCTCTCAAGCTCGATCCGAACCCGAGTCCAGAATCTCCAGCGCACACAACGAGACATGTCAAGATTTTGCGCCCGAACATGTCAATTCCTCACCCACATTTCAAATAATATCCTCTTCTTCTCATGAACACATGAGTGCGAAGCGTTTCATCTTCAAATAGCACAGTACCCTGGCCTCTTACCAACATCCAAAAATTCTCGATCTCATTCAGGAGGACCTTCACAAAACGCTGGTCTGGCCTCTCACCATCACCCAAAAATTCTTATCCCATTCCAGGTAGACATCAACAATACTTCCGATTTCCACTACTTTTCCGATCCATCACCGGAACAACATCGTCATAAACCCCGTGCCACTTACCTAACGATGGATCCAAAGATACATAAGCCCCTCTAAACTATATAACATAGTCGCCTAGAACCTTCCAGATGCTGGGAATCAAAGAAAAACAGAAAAAGATATCTCAATATCAAATTACTACGCATTACGATCAGCATTTACGTGGTACTACAAAGTTACCATCAAAGTCCATTCATAAAAAGTTAAAATTCTAATGTCCGACACTTTCGAAGCCTTGTTATGAAACTCGTCATCTTTTTTGACATATCATAAAAACACAAACTTTCCATTGTCCATATAACACAATGTGTGCCCGTCTCTTTCCCTCTCTTTCTCTTTTTCTTTTCCAAACTCCTGTTAAACTAACATATAAGTTTTCAGTATCAAATCTAATGTGCAAAATTACGGGAGAGAATTAAGATTTCCAATTTTGTTTTTTATTGTAATCATTTAAATTCTATTGGACACGAATTCACGAAACTTTAAAGATACATAGAAGGAAAAAAACACAATTTTTTCTTAGAATGAGCAATGCACCTACCCTTAAATAGCAGTGTTTCTCTTCCCCCCCCCTTTTTTTTTTTCAATTCTCTTTCGTTGATTTCTTTATTTATTTTCTTTTAATTTCTTTTTCTTTTCCATTTTCGTTGTTGAGTTTTCGATTTTCTCCTAATTTTTTTCATCTTTTTCAGGCTGTCTGTTTTCCAAATTTGTTGCATTTTCGTTTTTTTTTTCTTCCATTTTCATTTTTCTTTTCCTCCGATTCTCCTTTTTTTTTCTTTCTCTTCCTTCATCGGCCGCTTGTTTGATCGACCAGTACCCAGTATTCAGGTTCGAAATCATCCCATGTCTTTTTTTTTTCGAAAAATACCTCACAGAAGGACACTGTGCACCAAATTAATTAAATGTTATATAGCCATAAAATAGAGGAAGGATCATAATACTTTCTTTACAAAAATAAAGCTCTCACAACTTTTTCTCGAAAGAGTCGAAACTGACGTAAGTGAGAAAGAAAGATGGGGAAACCGAGAAAAAGAACGCGGGCACAGACTAGCAGAAGACTGCTATATTGACCCTTTCTTTTAAGCCCCGTTGTGCCATATTCAGAGCCCCACTTGATTCTTCTGTTTCTCAGGTTGTATGCGCTGACTTCCGTCTGACTCTGTGTCTGACCGTCACTCCATGATTGACCGTCTGACGTAGGTGCCAATGTATATTCACAACTTCTGCTCCCACGCATCACTATCAGTCAAACGTCGATATGCAACACTGGGTTAGTATGCTTGTTAGAGCTTGGTTTTGATTGTTTGTTTATTAGGGCCTTGTTTGGTTTTCTTGTCAGGGCCTTTTTTTATTAGAGCCCGAATTGGTGTGTTTTTCTGGTTCCGGATTTGTTCGCTTGTCAGTGTTCTGAATCTACATAAAATTTTATCACCAAAACAAACGCTCTTTCTACTTCAAACACGTTTCTGAATAGTGTGATGTATTCCTTGACAACGGTAAAGATCATTTCCTTAAGTGGTTAGATAATTTGTACATTTTGCTTTAAAAATTACTTACTAACAGAAGATAGCAAATTGAAAAGAAATAATTCTATTTGATTGTTGATTTTAAATCATATTTTTAATAACCCGTTTTAATTCTTTGCTGATGTCTTTTTTAATTATTCTCTGCTATGATAGTGTTTTTATCAGCTTTTGACCTTCTTGTGAACCCAGAATATCAGCTGGCAACCATCCACTTAAAAAGATAACTAAATCTTCAAAAGATAAATGTATTCCACGCCCAGAATAAGCGTCTTACTTCACAAAACGGAAACTTCAATTCTTTTTTATATTTATTGTTATTAATTCCCAAAAACTAAAATTAAAATAGAAATCAACAAAGAGTTATTTCAGAATGTCATTTATAGTTTAAATTCGTGCAATTATCATGCATGTGTTCAAAAACCTTTACGCAGGTACAGATGATATATATATATATATATATATATATATATATATATATATATATATATATATATGTGTGTGTGTGTGTGTGTGTGTGTGTGTGTGTGTGTGCGTGTGTGTGTGTGTGTGTGTAAGCATGTACTTATGCCTGTGTGTCATTTCTTTCTATGTTTGCTTATCACTTCGTTTATCTTGCCCAATTGACTGGGTTTGTAGAATACACTGACTGCATCTTTACAGAAGGATTAGACTTCTCCAATGAATATCCTAGATATGACACTTAAAAATCTGATGGTGAAGTTCCAATAATGCTGGAGCTTTAGGGAATGCGGAGTACCCCTTCATTGCCATCGCTCACAAGTCTACACTGGCACGGAGTGGTAGCACCTGATAGGGTTCGATCTATGGCTTAAACTGTTTACTTATCCTAAACAGAATTGCTTGAAATAGTACTATTTTGACATTTAAACTGCGTATTTCACTTAAACTGCACAATTATGCTTAACTGTATCGTTTAAAATAGAACTGTTTTGACATTTAAACTGTGTACTTATGCTAAACTGAATTGTTTGAAATAAAACTGACTAAATTGAATAGCTTGTAACAGAAATGTTTTTGACAATTAAACTGTGTACTTATGTTGAACTGAATTGTTTGAAATAGAACTGTTTATTTGTATAAAAATGGATTTGATATTAAATAAACTATAATGGTTGATATGCCATAAAACCAAAACAGACAAACAAACAAACAATTCGTTTATGCGTCTTTCCTCACCAGTTTCAGTTTATCGACCTGCAATAATTTATTATTACCCATGACTGACAAGCTTTTCGATCATTTGCCAACCTGATGGTCACATGACCTTTGTCTATCCACGTGACTCGCACATCAGATTTCTACTCATTCATCATTTTTCGACCGCTCTACTAATTGCACTTTATTGACATTTCTTACACATCTCTGTTCCCTTTCCAGTAAGATTTTTTCTTTCTTTCTTCCACTTGTCATTTTCCAAAATTTGCTGAATAACACTAACCCGGTTTTCTTTATTCGACACTAAAGCAGAATTTTCTCAAACCTCAGCATGTCCAAAATATGAAACCCGTGCAAGATTGAATTTTGGGGAAAGGCGAAGAACTATTTATATACTTTTTAAAAAGTGATTGTCTGTCTCAAAACATCAATGCATATAGAGTATTGCCATTAATGTCCGGGGACTTATGTTTCATGGCAAATGGGTACACTCGGTGTGGTTGGCGCATTTTGACACATTCTTAGAGATTGATATGTTTCGAGTATTGTTTCATGTAACCTCGATGAGGGTATCGAAGCTAGAACATGAAACGAATTTGGATTTTTTTAATATGGATGTTGCTGCTATTCTGTGATTGCATGGCGCACTCCCACAGTTGTATAATGATATGGTACTAAGCAAATGATGGGATAATAAGAGAGTTACAAAATAAGGGCTAAATCGTGGCAAATATTCTGTGTTCGTTTTATCGTTCGTTTAATGAAAGAATATATTTGTGAAAAGGATATTTTAAAAGAGTAAAATTATAGAATTAATGTTTAAAGAGAACAACCCATCACTCTTTAATAGTATAACACTTCAGTAAAATATTTTTAGATGGTAAAAACGTTTACTTACTTTAAGAACAAAGTTATTTGTTTGGTTAGTTGGTTGGTTGATTGGTGTTCGCTGTCGGCTTGCTTTTGCGGAATGTCTAAATTACACAAAAAGGGAAATAACACTGACATTTCACTTTATCAAATATAATTACCAAAATTACATAAAAATATTTTGAAAAACTACCAATTTAATTCCGTCAAAGAAATCGCTATTGGCTTCAATCCAGACGACTTTCGAATCACCAGCAAGCCTTTTCTACGATCTCCTTCTTTAAATTCGTAAATTCTGCCGTATCCTTGCCTTCAGTTCATCTATGATCTTACGTAGATTTTTCATTGTCTCTCGCTCAACTGTACTCCACATATTACAGTCAAGGGCGTTACAGTCTGATGAGTTAGCTGGTCAGATGTTGGAAAGGATCTCCTGCTGGCGTGGCATAGCGCAGAGTCTTGTCAGCAGACGTAGGGTCTTCCAGCTGTCAGGTTCTCGATCTAAGACAGCACTACTTCCTTCGGGTACTTGATGTAGGCTTCCGTGGGAAAATAAATAGAGGCATTTCGTCACCATCACAAGTGACTACCCCAAACACTGTGATGTGAACAGGGTGTTTGATTTTCATCTATATGAATTTGAATCTGTCCTAAAACCTGTCCTTCTAAGGACATTAGGGTGAAGAGATATGCAAACTACCTGCAGATTCTATTTTCTAAGACGATAACTGTTACGGTAAGTGTACTTTTCAGTCTAAAGATTAACTCTTACGCACATTCCTGACAGAAAATATGGTTTATTTTTTGTTTTGTTTTGTTTTGTTTTTTGTTATTTTCTGCGTCTTTATTAAAATTCTTACCTTCGTAATACCAAACTTCAATAAGCTTTAGAAAAAATGCGACCTTATTTGTTTGATTCACATGTTTTCTAACCAGAGATTCTCTAGTTGGAGAGCAAAGGCAAGTGGGGAAAAAGGGCACTACGGAAAGAGCCCTTTTATTTTCATGTTTTTTCACTAGGTGCTCCATACTTCCTGACTTCGGCCACAACTAAGCTATATTTTCTAAATAACAATTTTGTAACAAAGTAGCTAAGATTCCCATTCATTTCCTCGGAAACTACCAAAAATACATGAAGCAGAATAATACCATTGGATAGAGCAAGTTTTTAGCTACAAAGTACAATATTTCCACGTAGCAACTGCTACTGTCTATGTATTTTCACCGGGATGAAGATCACACCCATGGCGTTAAGAAACCACTCGTAATGTAACAGATATCATCGTAAAAATGAACTCGGTGTTCCGAGAACAAATCCAGGACCAGTCTGTTGTCATTTCTCATCGAGTTAATACTCTTGGGAAAGATATGAATTCACCTACTCTCCATTCAGCTATGGGTGAATAATAGAACAGACTGGAAACTTTAACCTTGGTATGGCAACCGATCTATGAAAAGGAAAACTTTAAATTCAAACCAGTTGTACTCCACATCCTACTCCTTAGCTAAGGGGTTGAGTAAATGCATACATGACATGCTCGTAAAAATCAGCCCCAGCGAAAGCAATCCTTTTTTTTTCCACAGCAGATGCCATTATTGTCAAGATAGTGTCATTCACATAGATTATCTTTCATCGCTCCAAAATAGATGAGCTTATCGAAACACTTTATTTAGTGTAATGACAATTGAAAGTGGCTTTTCTCTCACAATTGAAATGCATTACCCAAGGTTTATCTGTATTCACATCCGAAATGCTCCAGAAGAATTGCTGAATTTCAATAAAGAATTCAATGACTCACTTCTACTTTCAGATCAGATAACATTTTGCTAGATTACCTGTCTGTAGCAAGACAAAAATATAATTTATTAGTGTTCAAATTTAACTTCCTCTGTTATACCTCCAATATCCAACTCCTTAGAACTTGAGGATTTTAGTTTATCACTTGTGAAAATGTACAGCAACTGATTGTAACTCTGTTGTTGTGACTGAAAACTTGCTCCATTCAAGGATGCTATTGTGTCTCCTGTTATAGATTCTGTTGAAATGAATATTAGGTATTGCTTTCAAAGTGTCTTTCGTATATCATTATGTGTGTTGTCATTACTTAATGTATAAAACATTAATAGCCCTGTTGTGTCAGAGGGGCTTAAAATACGCTGACTCTATCTCCTTGCAAAGAAGTAAGACCCTAAATTGTATCGGTGGGTGAGGTTCCAGTTATGAAGTTCTGAGGCGTGTGAAGTCACCTCTTCATTGACATTACTCCACGACACTTTCAAACCCAGAATGGTAGAACCTGTTAGCGTTCGATCTATGGACCAAATATTTCAGCTCAAAAATCATTAGTATTAGAAAGGAATACTTAAAACCATTTTAAATAGAAATAATGAATAACATTGAAAATTGGATTAGAAATTTCTTCATTTGTTAGACCTATTGCCATTTTTTCTGAGACACGATTATATACAAAAATCAGAATATTATATTTTAGACTAGACGTCATGTAAATCTATTGGGTTTCCGTTCTAATAAATGTCTATAATGATATTGATGTTTCTATTTAAGAAGTATGGAAGGATTTGAATTCGCATTTTGTTATCACAGCGAAAATTTGGATGATTAGAACACGATATTCAGTGCAAATAAAGATATCATATACATAATTATCATTTCGTTGCAAATTGAACAGGAGATTGCTTTCTTCTCTCTTTTCTTAATTAAGTTACGCTTATACCTAATCATGGAGATAGATATAATGTAAATTTTCATGATATCCAAGACGACTCATAAAACCCTTGGATTTCCATTCTAAAAGTGGTCCATAGTAAGACTGGTGCTTGTAAATCTAATTAAAAGTTTAGTGTTATCATTGTTATAACGAACATTTCAATGATACATTATTAGATCTTAGAAGGCGCCTCTGGTGGTGTAATGGTTAGCAAGCTCGACTAGCAAACCTACACGAGTGAGTTCGAGTCTCATTGGGTGCCCCTTTCATATGGCCTTGTGCCACATCTAAGCAAAAGCTTAGTAAATTTCCATTATTAGATCTTAGACTCGACAAAATGAATCAGTTGCAAATTTTACTGGAAATTGTTTTATTCTCTAAGTTAAGGCATTTTAAGTATTGTTCAAAAATTTTCGCTATAATGTGCCCTTTTGTTAGTTTATGGTTATACTTGTGTGCGCGTGTAGACAAGTTCACGCGATATAATAAAACGGTCAAATCAAAACTTATAGATAATGAAATATTTTAATGAGTAGATAGGATACGATGCTGGTTCATTTTCTTCGCATTTTCCTTTGTGATATATCAACTCTTTTAAAATATTTAAAAAAAAAACTTTTTTCCAATAAACTTTTACCTAACGTCAAAACTAGCTGAGAGCAATCAGAAATTAAAAAGCAATCACAAAGGAATATTCACTTTGCTTTATTTGTTTATCTTATATATATATATATATATATATATATATATATAAATTTTTGTGGTACGTCCAAAGAGAGAAAGAAATATTTTAAAATAAGTTGCTCTACGAAGAGATTTGTATGTTTTAGGATTTATTTATCTACTCCCGTGTTCCATAGTAAAATTTATTTGGGGGTGTAGGTTTTGTACTAGGTCGTGTAATTCATTAATGTCTCCCCATGGGCATTTCCAGAATATGAAGCAATCATCTTGATTTGGATTCCATATTCACAAAAATTATTGGTAAAAAATAATTACCAGTAAATTTCAAACCACACAACCACAAACACACTCACAAATAAAAAATCTCAAGACACACACTTACACACCCATAGAGAAAAAATAACAGTAAGGTAAATCCAAAACCACTTCAAAACACGCACACGCACACGCACACGCACACGCACACACACACACACACAACAAAAACATGTCAAATATCAAAGAAAAATAAGGGTAAAGCAGGCTATGGTAAATAGACTCTAAGAAAAAGAGAGGAGTGACCTCTATATAAGCCTATAAACAACCGAAAACCATTCGAACTGCAAACACAAGTGAGTTCAAGTCTCATTGAATACCCCATTAACAAAACCTTGAGCCATATGTGTTCTCTGACGAAAGCAACGAGCTGGAAACATACACGTATGTAAGAACAAAATAAATAAATCCTAAAAATATACAAATCTCATCGTGGACCTACTCATTTAGATATATATATATATATATATATATATATATATATATATATATATATATATATATATAGTGTGTGTGTGTGTGACAGGATAAAAGCTAAAAGCAACTGTTATCGGCTTGATTACTAAGTTTAATGGGTTTTGAAAGATCGCCAGATGCAACACGTACGTAAAATGGACGAAGAAAAGAATTGATAAGTAAGAAATATTCCTTGCACAAAAATTGGCTCGAATGGACAGGAACAGAAGTAGGAAGATGAAGATAAAAAATTTCCTCTGTTACAAAGCATTATATGAAAATAAGTAATAAGTTGGTCCCGGGATCTAAAATAAAACCTACCAACTGCATTTACCCAATTGTTGCACTCAGAAGTGGTGGATTTTTCTAATACATAAAACTTTGATTAAACCGACATTAGGAGGTGAAATAACAGTTTTATCCTGCTCTACTGGCCAGTATTTGAGCACTTTACGAAAAAGTTTTTTAAAAAATTGTTTATATATATATATATATATACGAGGGTCATTCAATAAATAAGAAGAATTTTCTTTTAAAAAGCAAAATAAATATTTTTCCACAAATCTAACCTCTGCACCGTTTGGAATTAGTTTATACCAAAAATTATTTTAATCCCACAAAAATATTCGTTTTAAGGCTATTCTAAATGACAGCAAATCAAACTCAGTACTTCAGGTTAAAACAGAGGTCGGTCCCTTAATGTTTAGCGGCTGAGAAGTGCAAACTATGTGAAATTAACAGAAGAATGTGTGATGTGTACGGAGAAGCATTTTTTAGTCAAAAAATGTTTACAAATATGCTGAACAAAATTTTAAACTAAAGTTTCCTGGTGCAACAGTCAGTAAAGAAGGTCATGCTGACAATCTTCTTCGGCACGAAAATACCGTCACTATTGATTTCCTTGTAAACTATGCTTCCTATCGACAACTCTTTAGGAGTCAAAATTTTCTTTATTTATTAAATGATACACTCACACTTACCCCATATATATGTATATATATATAAACAAAACGTGAGAATTTTAGAAGCAGATAGATAGATATTGAGCTACTGTATATCTGAATACTCAAAGATGTTTAAAAAATTTCTCCAGTGTTTCCTAAAAGAGTGCATGAGAACAAAGCCAGTGCAGGTATCTATACAGAAATCTGAAAACGTTATTCTGTGCAAGAGGATAATGAAGGCAGTATGATTTATTGACTCGATAATTGCATTGAGCAAGAAGTACATTCAGAAATACATTGATGCTAGACATTGTCAAAGCCATCTATTCAAAATGATCGTTATCATATCCACAAAAACGCCGTACACCGACTTCAGTTGCAGTTTTTTTTAAACTGTTCTCGTTTCTTAATTCGAAAAGCAGCACAAATAAATGAAGATATTGTTCAAGTCTTTACCAGTTAAGCAACGTCTCTACTGTATATCGGGATAAACAGTAGCGTTCAATGATTGGATGATTATCTTCTGCTTTCTGCGTTAATTTGTAGCAAATGGCGGCGCCTCTTGTCTGTTGTTCTCAATCCCCAGCTGAGCAATTTGTAGACATAAAAGTTTGATGTAAAAAGGGCAATTGGCGAGGGAATTGGAAGGAGAAGGTGAAGTGATGAAAGTGTTTCAGAGTAATTAATCATTCATTTGGTCAGTTAAATATTAACAAGAAACAACAACATTGAATATGTAGGTGTTGCACAAGAAAAAGCTGAGAAAGACAATGACGTCGTTCATGACGAATGACGATCAATTAAAGGCGTTGATTATTCATTGAATTTGTTGTTCAAGCAGGAAATAAGAGGCAATTGTGAAGATGACTTGCGTGCTTGATTTAGGGAATTCGTCACTTGTCCTTTGAGAAACGAGGACACATACACGCAGCTGGCTATCAAAACTGACAATAAAAGTAAAAAAATGTTCTGTTATAACCATAGTTATTGAGGGCCGTCTTGTCTAAGTGCTTCTTTCTCTACTCTCTTCTCGATCAATCAAGACAGTATGCCCGATTGGCATTAAATAACGAGCAAGGGTTGATGTACCATTAAACCAAATAACCAAACATACCACAACATGCCAGAGATGTAATATTTTTTGTCGAAGAAACCAGTGTGGATAAAGAACATAAGCACAAAATGTACTTTCTTAGCTTTGCCGATGAGTAGAAATATGGGACACTCAGTGAGATTCGAACTTATAAACAATGATCATCAAGCCCACTTCAGGCAGCCAATGAAGACATACTTATTAATTTAATTTTATCGGAAACTTTCACAGTATAATAATCGATTAATATTCACCCCTGAATTAAACGCAAGGACAAGGAACCTGAAATATTAGTTGTGTAAAACTAAGCTTTTTATCATTTGTCAGCGAACTCCTAACAGTGTTATGTTAATTACTTCTAAACCAATGATACCATGATTTTATAATTTCTATTGGAGTATTACACAATCAAAATGGATGTTATTATGTATTATCTATTTCCGACTTTGAGATAAAATTAATCTGTAACAATGAAAAAATAAGTATGATTCTTATGAACATATTTGTTCAAAATTTTTGTTAGTTTCATCGGTAGAGTTCTACTTATTTATGAACGATATACTGTATATATAGAAAGTATAATGCATTAATTCAAACCCTGTTTTATTAACAATTTTACGCTTTTGTAACATTAGCATTCTGTAGATGCCGAAACTTTTAAGTATAGAATATATATATATATATATATATATATATATATATATATATATATATATATATATATATATATATATATATTCCATTTTCTTAACAGTTAAGAAAATGGAATGAATTGAAAATCGAAAATACAACAAAATACGGACAAAAAACCGTTAGGATTTCGTTTGTGTGTGGTTGTAAGTGTGTAAGTGTATGTTGGTGTGTGCGTATGCGTGTATGTGTTATAGTTATGCATGGATGGGTGTTTATATGAGGTTAAGTCAGACCAGGAGCGCAGCGTGCTGGGTATAGCGGAAAGGAATTCAAGTGTATATTAATAATTCGTTACATTATTTCTCTAGGTGACTATAGCTGTGGAACAAAACATCATCACTGCATGTCGGGGAGAATGAATAAGAATTTGAATGTAAGCGTGTATGAACGGTTGTGCTATGATAGGCTAGAATTACAGTGGGTATAAAAGTAAAGTTGGCGACCATAGTCGAGGGTGACTCGAAGGCTCCCTTTTCGATAGCTTACTACACCAAGGTGTAGGGGAGGGCGCGACTCCTTTCCCTAGATTGCTCCACTTTACCCTTGATCCGTACCTTATAATGCTGAGTGTTAAGCAAGGAGGCATCAAGTACCATTTTTTGAGTCTTTGGTATGACTCGACCTGGGATTGAACCCAGGTCTCCCGGACCATTGGCGAACACTCTAACCGCTAGGCCATTGAAATATGTTGCTGTAATATTTAGGGGAGGGAATTGTATTCTCATAATAATAATGAATAAATGAAATATTGCGCGAATATTATATACTATGAATCTCATAGGCGGTATGTGCGTGATAAAATAATAAAAGGGTTAACTAATAGTTAGTTATATATATGTATATATATATTTATTTATTCATTTTTTATTTGTTATTATTATATAATAGCCCTATCCTAGATATTGAGCACTTGGTTCGACACATACCCACAAAGTGATTTAGTGACAACCAACACTTTTATAATATATATATATATTATTTTTAGACTTATTTCTATAATTTTGGTGGCGTGGAAAAGGCATATGATGCAATTTGTAAATAAAAATAGTATTACTCAAACTGATATCTGGGGAAAAAAATTAATAATAAAAGAAAAGACTAAAACATCCGTACTGCTTGAAAATAATCAACCAGACCGCAATGTCTAGGCAAAAGAAAAACACTGACGGAGTTACCTAAACTAAAACGTAAAAGTGCTCAAACAATAAGTAGGGCAAAACAACAATACCTAAAGAGGCAGAGATAACATATCTAGATTTCACCTACTGGATCGTCAGGATAATTCTAACTCAGAGAAAAACATATGTCGATAGTCTCTGGCTCTCTCTCTCTCTCTCTTTCTCTCTCTCTCTCTCTCTCTCTCTCTCTCTCTCTCTCTCTCTTTATATATATATATATATATATATAAAGTAAAATTATTTTTCAAAACTAAAAAAAATCAATTTAAAAAAAAACGCAAATGCCAACAATACCAAATAAGATATTGTTCAAGATAAGAATATAACTGCAAATCTCCTCTGGATCGTGGACTCCCTAAAGTATTCTAGTCTGTCTTAACTTAGGTGTGTTCTGGATGGCCTGATCTGTAGTTCCCTAGTATTTTCTCTATATCCTTTGGGGCTGTTTCAAAGTACCAACTACGATTGGTATTCCCGTCACCTTCATGTACCATAATTTCTTCAGCCCTCTGGCAAGGTTCAGGTAATCGTCGAGCTTTTCTCTTTCTTTTATTTTTACTCTGTGGTTTGCTGGAACAGAAAATCTGCAAGCGGAACATTTTTTTTTTTTTTTTTTGCTGAATAAGAATTATGTCTAGTCTTCTATTAAATACTGAATAATCTGTTTCTATCTCAAAATACAGGAGAATTTTGTGCGTCTCATTTTTTAGAACAAATTCCAGTCGTGGTATATATCATTTGTCACGAGGTTCAGACTTCATTTTTTTGTAGAATTACCAGTGTATCACTTCCCCAACTCAGTCATACTCTTCATGGGTTTTCAAACCGGTACTAGCTGGTGGCCTACACAGAACTTCAAGTGATCGCAAGTTTCCTCGGCTCTCAGGGATTTTTCTCTACATTCTAAACGAGCTCAACCATTTTGTGGTCAGGACGGTCTCGGTTCCGCCTCAGATTTCTAATTGACCTACTCTCTTTTCCATGTTCTTTAGGATTGTTCCAAGGGCTCAGTGATTGGTATCTCTGTCACCTTCATATTTCATAGGTTTTTGTTGTTTTTTTACTTTCTTTTTTGCTTTCTTTTTTTTCTTTTTTTTTTGTCGCTAGATTTTATTTGTTTGTTTGTTTGATTGTTTGTTTTTGTTTGCTTGTTTGTTTTTGCTTTTGTTTTTATTTTTGTTTTGTTTTTGTTTTTGTTTTTTTTGTTTTTTGTTTTTTTGCTTTGGATTTTTTGTGCGTGTGTGGGGTTTGTTGTTTTTTTATTCTCTGGATAGGAGTTAGACTTATCAAGTTTTTGTGTCCCAATATTTTCACTCTCTGGTCTGCTGGAAATACAAAATCTCCTCGCTGACAAGTTCTTTTCTTGTTCACTGCAGCAAGTCTTGTATTCTTGCCGGGACTGAGTGATCTGTCAAAATTTCAGATTCAAAATATTGAATTTGAAACCGTTTTATTATATTAATATCTTCATCGTAATTCGAAAAGCAAAAATACATTTTTTAAATCACCGACTCTTTGCATGCAAAGGTCGAATAAGAGACACAAAATCGTCACTATGATATAAAAGAATTCTTTTCTTTTCTTTTCTTTTCTTTTTTTTTTTTTTTTTTTTCTTCACCAGAAGTAAATTCTGGACATTATATAAGTATGAAGAATACGTCATCGAAAAGAAAAAACTAAAAAAAAAATCCCTGGATAAATGAAAATAGCAAAGAAAACAGATAAATAAATGTATTTATTATGCTATTAGGAGAATTGTTTTCTTTCTAAAGACAAAACAGTTCTTTCCTCAGGAGAGACAAAGCAAAAGAGGGTTTGTTTATTTAATGTGTTCCTTCGTCTTTTTTAATCGACATTCTTCATCCTCCATTTCCAAGAACTGAATCCTCAAAAATGATGTCTGCAAATGATAACCGTAATTAAAGAAAATCACTTTAACCTTTTCATTGTCTTCTTTTTTCTATGCAGTCATTCTTATGAAAAAAAAAGAGTAACTATGTTTGAGAGAGTAGTCCTTTTTATCCGTTCGAAATATGATCAAAATGCTGCGTATAATACCAACCCAATGTTTTTACAATACCTAAAAAGCGCCGATTTTTCTAATACACAAAATTTAACTAGTTTTCCATTCGAAACTTTGGAAAAGGATTTTTTTAAATATCAATTCATATTAGTTGATCTAGTTTTGCTTGATCAAAGAAATGAAACGGAATACTTTTAAAAGATTTCAAAGATATTTCTATAGAGAAACACGTTTTCTTTACCCATTTCAAAATAAAATGTGGTAAATGTTCGGACAGAAGTCTTACTTTTAGAAGTTTAAAAACGAAGAAAATAAAGTAAATATTGCTCTTCTAAGCAAATTTTGGGTTTTATTTCTTTTACGGATGAAATCAATTAAGAGGAAAAAACATATTCAAGATATTTTTTCGAATTGACAATTCTTCTTTAAATTCTTTCACTTACTGTATCGGACTGAAATTTTGTTAAGCATAACTCTGAATCAATAAATATGACTTGAAAGAAGAGAAAATAATTATCGCAACTATTTTTGATAATTTTTAATGTATTTTTCTTGTGTGTGTATGTGTGTGAATACATGTGTGTATGTGTGCGTGTGTGTATGCGTGCGTGTGTGTGTGTATGTGTGCGTGTGACATTTCATAGAACAATATCTTTGGTATAAAAATCAGCAAGCGTTATCAATATACCGTTTAGAGGGTAAACTCAAACATAAGAAAGTATTTTCCATAAAAAAGTCGACCTCGGACTAGCCAAGAACTACAGAGGGATAACACTAACATCCATAGCAGCCAAAATCTACAATGCCCTACTACGAAACCGCATAGAACCCAAAATAGACAACATTCTTAGGAAAAACCAAAATGGCTTCCGAAGAAATAGATCCACAACCTCACAAATACTGACCATCCGTAGAATCCTTGAAGGTGTTCGGGCAAAAAACCTACAGGCGACGTTACTATTTGTCGACTTTACCAAGGCCTTCGATTCCATACACAGAGGGAAGATGGAGCAAATCCTACTAGCATACGGCCTACCAAAAGAAACCGTCGCAGCGATAATGATTCTCTACAGAAACACCAAAGTAAAAGTACGTTCACCAGATGGAGACACAGAATACTTCGACATAGTTGCAGGAGTACTACAAGGAGACACGCTAGCCACTACGTGCTTAGAACTTCGATCGACAAAATCAGAGAAAATGGCTTCGAGCTGACTAAGAGAAGAAGCAAAAGATACCCCGCAAAAATAATCACCGACGCCGACTACGCTGATGACTTGGCGTTACTGGCGAATACGCCTAATCAGGCAGAGACACTACTGCATAGTCAGGAACGAGCCGCAGCAGGCATTGGCCTCCATGTCAATGTACACAAAACTGAATATATGTGTTACAACCAAACGGGCAACATTACCACACTTGACGGAGCCTCTCTGAAACTAGTATACAAATTCACCTACCTACGAAGTAGCATCTCATCAACCGAAAAAGACATCGACACACGACTGACGAAGGCATGGACGGCTATCGATAGGCTCTCGATCATATGGAAATCAGACCTTACCGATAAAATGAAACGCAGTTTCTTCCAGGCAGCGGTTGTGTCGATACTACTATATGGATGCACTACATGGACGCTAACTAAACGGCTGGAGAAGAAACTAGACGGAAACTACGCAAGAATGTTGAGAGCAGTATTGAACAAGTCCTGGCGACAACACCCCACGAGACACCAACTATACGGACACTTGCCCCCCATCACGAAAACTATACAAGTTAGACGAACCAGACACGCGGTACACTGCTGGAGAAGCAAGGACGAGCTCATAAGTGATGTACTCCTATGGACCACCACATATGGCCGTGCAAAAGCAGGACGAACAGCTCGAACTTACATACAGCAACTATGTGAGGACACAGGATGTAAGCCTGAAGACCTGCCGGAGGCGATGAGTGATAGGGAGAAGTGGCGAGAGAGGGTCAGGGATATCCATGCTGACGGCACGACATGATGATGATGATGATTATTCTTTCAATCTTCTAAAACAGAATTTAGAGTATGTTTCCCTTAACGGTTTTGAAAAAGTTAAAATCTGTCATTGTTTGTTTTTTGGTTTTTATTTTTTGTTTTTGTTTTTTGCTTTTTGCTTTTGCTTTTTTGTTTTTGTTTTTGTGTGGTGGGGGTATATTTTAATTTTTTCTTCCTTCTGAGACTACAATGACGACTTCATAGAATGACTATTAAGCGGATGTCTGACGAGTTTTCAGACGAAAAATTACGTCAGTGTAACTTGTTATTTTAACGGATTTCGGCTACCAATTTACACACTAATTGTATATAACTGTGAGTGAAATACCATCACACACAAATACACTGACACACACATAGACACACACACACACATACATACACACACACACACACACACACACATATATATATATATAGTGAGAAAGAGAGACAGAGAGACAGAAAGAAAGAGAGACCTTTACCACTTGATTTTTAATGATAGCGTCCATTTCTTATATATTCGTTGAATTTACACACTAATTGTATATCCTATTTACCAACCCCTCCGCTCGGGCAGGATATGACACAAAGTCAATTTTTAAGCGGAGTTTAACAGGTTTTGAATTCAGAGTTTTCCTTCTTCTAGACTAGTTGCCTCACCAAGGCTGAAGAACCCAGTCTGTCCTACTATTTACCCATAGCTGGAGGGAGAATTATTAGATTCATACCTTTCCCAAAGGTATTAGTGCTATGTGAAATGCAATCATTCTCGTCCAGGATTTGAACTCGAGTCGCCGTGTTCATTTCCTACAACGATAACCATTTCACCACGATAATTATTTCACCACGATAACCATTTCACTACGACTATAACCACTTCACCACGGGCACCTCCACACACACTAATTGTATATAAAACTCGAAAGGTATAATTGATAAGAGCATCTATATCGCAATGTTTTGTATCTGTGGTACCAAATTATAACAAAAGGGCTCATCATAGCAAGATCTTTTGGAGCACGATAACATTAAAATCCTATTGGAATATAAAGCAATTTCTATTCCAATTTACAACTTAATTATATGTTCATGATCATCACTTTCGTTATATTTTCTCGTAGAAAATAACAAATTAAGTGATGATTAGAGAATACCTTCCCTTACTTATTCACTTTTCGTTATTACTTATTACGTTTATCAAAAAGAGCAGCTTCACATCGAGCTAAAATTCTACTGAAGACGTCTTTTAAACAAAGGAATAATAATAGGGATAAAGGATAACTGATTAGAATAATATTTGAATAAAAATAACATAACATGATGACTGAGAAAGTAATCCCAATGTTCTCGGCCCAGTTGGCTGGGGCTGCAGAATACACCGACTGCATATCTGTAGAGGAGTAAAACTCCCCCAACGATTGTCCTAGATAGGACACTAAACAATCAAATGGTGAGGCTTCAATAATACTGGAGCTTCGGGGAATGCAGAGTATCTCTTCATTGTCATTGCTCCTAGGTCCACTCTGCCCTGGAGTGGTAGCATCTGATATATAAAAAATATTTTTCCGGTACAATTCTTTCTCGCATTTTTCATAAGTCGAAAATCGAAATTCAAATATCTTTAAAGTTATGATCATAATTTTTATCATAACTAACTTTTATACATAATCAATAATGTATAAGTAAAATCTATCATTGTAATTTGAAAAAGCAAGTTCATTTTGAAAAAAAAAAGGTGACACTCTCGAGATGAATAACTCCTTTTAATACGTAAGTAAAAAATATTTTTTATATTTATTTGTCTTGTGTTTCTGAAATTCGTAGAAGCCTAGTTTCGTTTTAAAATGAAAATCTCTAACACGTTTTGTTAAACAAACATAAAACAAAAGGGGAAAAACTCTTATAAAATTGTTGTTTTTTTATTTTTAAAAATGTATAAACATTTCAATTTTGCCTGTCTTTCGATACTGTAAAACTATTAATTGTTCATCTTTAAGGTATCACTTGAGAACTTTTAAGCAAATATCTTTTTATATTTTTTGTTTTAAATAAAATTTCTTGAGTTGGATTTCTGGATTTTTTAAAGTTTTTTTTTCATCTGGAAAACCTTCAACTGAATCGTCCGAATTTGCAGACGATCTTCATTTTATCAATATCAGAATTTATCTTTTATCTACCTGATAACTTTTAACAGTTAAATCACATCTTTTTCTGCACAGAAACTATTTACTATCTTTGTATAAAAATTAAAATAGAATTTATTAGATTTTGATTTTTTTTTAAATTTTGCTTAAATATAAAAAATTACATTTTCCTTAAAAGATTATTAAATTATTTTTAGATAGGGTGCTACCACTATCTATGGGTCAAATATAATTAAACTGTGTACGTATGCTAAACTAAATTGCTTAAAATAGAATTGTTTTAACATTTAAACTGCTTACTTATGCTATACTGAATTGTTTGAAACGGTATTGTTTTGTATGTTAAAATGAATTGTTTGAAATAGAACTATTTTTTACATCAAAACTGTACTTACACTAAACTGAATTGTTTGAAATAGAACAGTTTTGACATTTAACTGTGTGTAAACAAAAAACTATACTTATATGAAACTGAATTTTTTGAAATAAAACTGTTTGACTAAACTGTATAACTTGAAAGAGAAATGTTTTTGACAATTAAACTGTGTACTTATCCTAAACTGAATTGTTTGAAATAAAATTGTTTATTTGTATAAAAATGGATTTGGCGTTAAATAGCCTACAAAGGTAGATATTCCATAAAACCCAAGCAAACAAACAAAACAAACAAACCAAACGTCAATGTTCCTGAACACAAATGATGGTTTGGAAACACTCCTGTGTCGTCGGGCGCACATTAGGAAAGCGTATGAAACCAGAGTTTAAACAATGAGTCAAGTACCGAGAACCGAGTTAACACAAATATAGGCCATATGATTTAGGAAGAGACACTTGAAAATCGGCAAAGGAAACTAGCAAGATGTATACGTCTCTGAAAAGAACAAACGATTCATTATAAGAAAAATTCTACCAGGAGTTAGAATTTACAGTTACCTGAGATTTCTTCTCGTCCAAAAAAAAAAAAAAAGATCTGAAAACATTAAAGTTAGTTTTTTGGATCACTGTTTCTTACCACCCCAAGACCGACCTCCCAAATATTCGTATTCAGTTGTGGACAACGTACCAATGTCCGTCTGTCCGTACAACTAAGGCTCCACCATTTTTATCCTGATTTTGACCAAACTTTCAAGAATTGTCATGCTTTTACTCTCTGCTAGTTTCTTACTCTCGATGCCTTACTATCTCCTTTACTTTCAAACTTACAAGTGCTTACCCATTCTATGGGTGATGGTTACGAGAGGCTGATTGATGGATTTCTCCTTATGTACTTCCTCTCTATATGCCCTGCCTAAGCTAAGTATCGATTCACTAAAAGAAGCTTCATTTATCCAAATGATCTGCCATGTTATTTCATTTTTTACATTTAGGTTAATACTACCCTCCAACTCCGGAAAATCATGAAATTAAACATTTATTCAAAATATTTAGAGGGATTGGGATTCAAGGATTGTTGAAATATCCGTATAAACCCGCAGTAAAAATTAAAAATTCAATAAACGATATCAAAAAAATCTTTAAATGCAAATAATTATCCGAAACTTTGATAAAAGCGACCCTGCGTCCTTTATTTTTAATCAGGAACATCATACAACCGGTATGTAATGAGGTTAAGTATTGCTAGTTTTAATAATAAAACTGATAGTAATGATGATCAATAACAAGAATATTCAAATGATGATAATGATAAGAATAATGAGTAATAATAGGAATATTTTCATAATCCCAATTGCAATGGTCATGATATTAATAATGATGATGATAATGAACCTGAGATAATTAATCGACGAAAGTCACAAAGATTTACAAGGTGGGAACAATGAAAGAAAATTACGTTTGACGCCTCAAAGATAACTTAATAAAAAACGAATGATAAGTGCCATATTTAAGATGTCTGCCCAAAATAAAGGCGCGATAAAACCTCACGAACAAAATCAGCCCTTAGCAGAATGCACATTAGAATTTTATTTGACGTTCTTTATATTTGTTGGCTGGTCTGTTTTTTGCTGCTTTTTCTTTTTTCTTTTGTTTTTGTTGTGTGTGTGTGTGTTTGTGTGTGTGCGCGCGCGCGGTTTATTTTGGGGAGTTTTCCTTTGTATTTGTAATTATTCTTCATAGATTTTGCTCCAAAAACGAATGAATCATGTTTATTCCCCTACTTCTATGTTTACTTGTTATTATCGTTATTAAGTGTGGCGATTTTTTCTTTTTTGAGAGAGAGAGAAAGAGATGGGGTAGTGGGGTTTAAGTGTTGTAAAAAGCACTTTGCAATTAAGCTTTTTTAAATGCCTTGAACTATCACGAAACCATTTAAGTTGGTTTAGAAAACACTAAGAAGTTAGCAGCTGGGGGCAAGTGCTTAAACGTCCGGACACACACACACACACACACACACACACATAATAGCAGATTTGTACACTCGAAAAAGTAAGCCCTTTCCTTTTCGATAGATACACGTGTTCACAAACGATAGATACATTAAAACTAAGACACATGCGTAAAACTAAAACCAAAATTAACTATATTTATAAGGGTTTTGTTGTTGTTTTGCTTTGTTTTTACTATTTGTGTTTTGTTTTATTTTGTTTTGTTTTTGTTTTGTTTTGTTTTTGTTTTTTTCGCTTTTCTTTTGTTTTTGTTTTTGTTGGGTGGTTGTTGTTGTTTTTTGTTTTTTTTTTAGGTCTGGCGTAGTTGTCAGGTGCCGAGAGGCGTTAACTAACTTATACCTACTTAATAAAAGACTCTTACGCCTAAAGTCCAAAATTAAAGTACATAATATATTCATATTACTAAGTTGGCCAAAAAGCATGTTCTGTTTGTTTGATTTTTTTGTTGTTTTGGATTGGTTTGGTTTTTGGTTTGTTTTTTTGATTTTTATTATTTTGTTTATTTATTTATTTATTCATTTTTGTTAGGTTGCATAAGAAGATTTTTCTTTTGACCAACTCCCTTCAAAAACTACTTTAGAGTTTACTGTGATACCATATATTTTTATCAGTTTAGACCAAAATTTCGTTCTGTTTGTAGTTTTCTGTACTTTTTTCTTTGTCCTTAGATGCATTAGGAGCTTTTTTCTTAACTTATTTGTTCAATGATTGTTATAATTCAAAAGTATATCTACAGATATTCTGCAACTTGTTGAAATATGTTCTTATGTTTAAAGAAACAATTTTATATGTAACGCAACGACTGCTTTTCATGTAATGATAAAAGGCTTTAAGAAGAATATGAAATCTTAAATCTTTTTCGACCGAGAAAATAATGAGACTGATTTTCTTATCATCGTTGTTGTTTATGCAGATAACCATTACTGAAAATCAGCTGACAATGTTGAATGGAACTGCTTCAATAAAAACTGAGAATATACTTAACGTCTCTTTTTTACCGGTCATAAAATCTCTGAGCTCTCTTCGCTGACTTGTTAAATAAAATCACATAACTCATGCCTATAGTGCTTTTTAAAAAATTTATTCTATTTTTCTGAATTTCTTGAAAGATTTTCATGTCACATAAGATTATTTTAAAACACTTATTGACTAAGATTTCCTGACCGTCAGCTGCAATTATTGTACAGCTAAAAAATCAATGCTTATATACGAAAGAATATTATTGATATCCAAACAAAGTTTATATCTGCGCGAATCCAATTTCAAATAAATCGTTCTGCTGAGTCAGCTTTGATCAAAGAGGCGACAAAAGGATTTTGTGAAAAATGCGAAATACGTTCCGAAAGTAATTCCTCCTATTTATTTCCACGGTAACTACGACAAATACAGTGAGCACAACGACACCATTGGAGAAAGGACAAGTTTTTAGCCACAAAACACAATTTTTTTCGCATAGTCAACTCTCGAGATATTGTATTTTCACAACTGTTCCTTGTTGCATGTTGTGCTCGTAAAAATTTGCACCAACAAAAGGGATCCAATTTCTTTCATCGGCCTGATTCTCGCAGATGGATCCATATTTCATTGAGTTTAGTTTAGTTCATTTGTTTAAATGCATATCAACCCTTTATGGGTAATTTAAAACCAAAATTTGATTAATTTGCGAATGCTTGGTTGTAGCCATAACTACATTTTCAATATTTCATAGCATTTTTTTAAATTGTACTTTATTTGTCTCTACTCATTTATTTACACAATTATATGATATCAAGTATTCCTATCTAATACAATGTAAATATTGTTGTATACTTTCAAGTTGTCCGATATAATACTGATAATTTATGCAAGTATGATTTCAAGTAACTATTCCTATATAATAAGAATAATCATTTACTTGTACACAATTATATGGTTTCAAACATTTCCATCCAATACAAATAATTTTAAAACTAATCTATTTAATCAACAAATTATTGATACTATCACTTCGGGTAAGCCTGGACCTGGAAGTAATTGCAACAAAGAAGTGAATTCACTCTCTGCAATGATCAAGAACTGGAGACCAACAGATACAGTTTGATGTCATACTCAGAATACTCTCTGTGGGTAAGTTTTATTTCACAGCTAGGGATGCAGTTAGCGTACTCTAAACCTCATCGACCGATAGGGTTTAATGATTGGTTTGGTTTGGCTTGGTTTTATGACATATCAACCACTTTAGGTAATTCAAAGTTAAAATCTGTTTATATATATATATATATATATATATATATGATGTGTAAAGAACACATAGCATTTTTAAATAAGACGGAGCTCACTTTTTTTGCAAAGAGTTAAATGGTTTCAAGTATTGCTATGTTATAGTAACAATCTAACATCAATCATTTGTTTACACACATTTAAATGGATACACACACACACACACACACACATATATATATATATATATATATATATATATATATATATATATAAGATTTGTAAGTGAATTATTTGCAATTTAATTTTTAAATGAGTTACTACTAATTTGTTTGCACTCAAGTATTGCTATTGTTTCTACACAGTTAAATGGTTTTAATTATTGCTATGTATCACAAACTATTCAGTTAAACATGAGTCATTTGTTTACACACACTTAAATGATCAAACACTTCTTTTTCTAACAATTCAATTTAACATAAGTCATTTGTTTGCACAGTTTAAATGTCAAACAGTCCTATTTGACCCATAGATCGGGCCCTATCAGGGTCTACCACTCCGGGTCAAAGTAGAACTGGGAGCAATGACAATAAAGAGGCAGTGGACATTTCCCAAAGCTCCAGGACTGGGGCCTAATCATAAGATAGTTTAGAGTCATATACAAGACACTCGTTGGGAGGTCTTAATCCTCTGCAGAGATGCAGTTGGTGAATTTCACAGCCCCAGCCGACAGGGCTGGGATTTACAGAGTGATAGAAAGTTTTAAAAGTATATGAGATAAAACAAGTTGAAAGGTTAAAAAGATTCAGTGCAGATATAAATATACCTATGTAAAAGAATTCAAAAAGATTGAAAAAAAGGTTTAATTAGAAAATTTAAGCCAAGCCAAACTAAGAGACAAAGAGAAGACCTAAGAGTATTAGCAGCAAAGAATTGGACCCTCAACACCGGATACAGGACACCCCTTTATTTGGGGTGAGGGTCTTACACCTCTTTAAAGGATGCAGTTGATATATAAAAGCACCGCCGACTGAGCAATCACTCTTCATTTATTAAGTTGATGGTAGCCTTTAGCAATGCTTATCCATCAAATCATCATCACCTCAACTGAAACAATTTTATCCGACCACAAATCGTAATCGTATGCAAGTGTAGATGGATGTCAGTTGGCACATTCTCTTTCCATACGGAAAAATTCAATGATAAGTCTCTACCACTGAACCTTTATCAGCAGCTAGGTAAAATATATTATGCATCCGCGGGGGGAAGGTTCAACCTCAACTGCCATCACACCAACATCCTTTCGTTGAATTACAGCTTAAATAGTAGGTATTACTGTGTAGATTTTTAAACGTACAGTATAAAAGCTCTTGTTTATCGTTGGAAAAATGCATAGCGAACGTTTGTGACAATGTGAAAAAAATGTTTCACAGATAACGACATGCTAAATTTAACGTTATTTTATTTTGTGCGATTGTTGCAGATTCTGTAGAAATAAGTAGAATGCGTTACTTTCGGAGCTACCCTCTTTCTAGAGGTGCAATTGAACTCTTTGTAACTGTTGTAGTAATTTACTAAGCATTTTGCTTAGATGTGGTACAAGGCCATATGAATATGACACCCAATAAAGACTCGAACTCACTCGTGGAGGTTTACTTGTCTAGCTTGCTAACCATTATACCACCAAAGGCGTCCTCCTTGTATTTGTTGTAGATATAAGTAGAATATATTACTTTCGGAACGACCCTCTGTCCAACAAGGTTATCGTCCTAACAGGTAGTTTTTTGAGGGAGGTGCTAGGGTTGTTTTTTTATAACCAATCTTTTATAACCAATGATATTAGGATATATCACGAGTTTAAGAGTCAAACAGAAATACTACCCAGACAAAAATTATGGAATTTGTGACTCTATGTGACCATTCGTTGTGTTGGGTGTGTGTGTGTGTGTGCGCCGGTCAGAGAATCTCTTTGTTTGCTTTGACGCGAAACCCACACAAAGGTCCTAACGGCGAAACCTCCCGCGAGACCGGAAGTGGACGAGGAAAGGAAGGTCCTAGAGAAGACAGAGGGTCAGTTGACAAAGGAAGACATAGAGAGTCAGTCGACATCGGAGAGCAGAGGAGGACGGTCGGCTTGAGATAGCAGTCCAGGGGAAGGATGGTCAGTAGAAGGATGCAGTGAGGGAAGACAGTTAAAGATGAGTGAGCATTCCTAGTGGTTTTTGTAGAAGTTTCACACCAAATACACGCCCGCGATAATCTACAAATGCACGGAGAATGCAAAGTGTCACAAACTCCCTTTCTTGCGCTTGGAGCTGACCCAAGTCCGTGTTTGTTCGTTTGTTCTTTTTCTTCCACCCTCTCGGTTGTATTTTATGTGGCCGTAAAGAAATGTGTAATACCCCTAGTCGGAAATGAGAACAAAACCACAAGATGAATCACTGGCCATGAGAAGTTTAACGACTTTGAGATAGTCGGGGGTCGGCCGACGGGGTTTTTATCACAAATTAGTCCACTTAGAGAATGTTCACTTACGCGTTTTTTATATAACAGTGAATAATCTAGAAACAAATAAAAAGCTAAAAAAAAATGATGTAAAAGCTGATCATTCTGGCTCTTTAGAATATTCTTCATTTTGCTGCTATGTTAAACAAACTAGATTAAATTATTTAAATTGTTGGAATCACTTTGATAAAGAATATTGCTTTGAATCAATGAAATCCATAGCTGCAAAATGAAGACTGTCATAAAAGCTCGAGGTGACCCAAAGAAGTATTAGTACAAATTTTGGTCACTGAATTCCATAATTTCTCCTTAATATTGAGTTATTTCATAATATTTTAGTGTTCATGATTTTGGAGAAAATAATAATTTAAAACTAAAATTAAAATGGGTAATTTAATTTTTTTTCTTTTTTATCTTTTTTTAAAATTTGAACAGTGTTTTTATTTTTCGAGTTGGTAAATGATTTGTTTTTAATATAAGTACTTTTTTATAGAACAACTTTTTTAATAAAACACAAGGTGTTCGCTGATAATGCGAAATCACAAAGATCAAGTGCAACACCTATACGTATTAAATATAAAAATTCATTCAAATTGTCTTTTATAAAAGATCTTTTCAAAAATATAATTGTCGACCATTTATCACCAACACACTCGAAAAATGAGTTTGACATTATGGATATTTTGATATATATTCATATTGTCTTCGCAAAATAAAGGTAAATCAATTACTTACCTTAAGCGAAGTGGGTAACTGTAAATGGCATGGAAGATAGAATCGGTTAACCGAGCTGAACTTTACCTGAGGTTGTGTTCACCTCGTATTATTGTTATTGAGAAAGGCATAAATTTAGGTCATCGTCTCAACTGTTATGGTGAAAATAGCAGTACACAATTGCCTTTTGAGCCTTGATTGGCAACCAGTAAACAACGCTGAGTTCAGAAACCAGATGGGCATGGAGTTAGTTACTCCATCACGTAAAATCTTCATGTGTCGGTCTGATAAAAAAAGACAAATGAGCTTCTGCAGGGGCTTCCTCCAAAACTGCAACTACCCTCTCATCCAAAAGGGATAGTGTTGGGTGTATTATTTAATGCCTGAGATACTCCAACAAAGCTAAGCAATGTTCAGAAATATTCTCAACCACAATTGACCTTGTGTCACATCATGCTTGTAGCGGAGGGTCGGATAAAAACATTCCACTGAAACCGCAGTATCATCATTAATATCATCAGTCTCAGGTTTTCTGGTTCCTTTCTTATTTTTATTCTCCAAAAAGTAAAGGACATAAACACTAATTTAAGAAGAACGTATTCTAAATTCAGAATTTAACAAAGGAAGAGACGTTTAAACGTTATTTTTCCTGTAATTGGCTTGGACGAATTTGAGATATTAGTATAAGGAATTAAGTTGATAAAAGTCTACAAAAAAAAAACGAATTCTATCTGAATCTCTTTTTGCTTAAGTGTTTTTACAGACAGAAAGAGATGGCTAAGACATTCTCAAGTATTTTTTCTAATGCCCGGAGCTAAAATACAAAAATATATCAAAATAAAAGAAGCGTTGCTATTACAGAAGTCCGTTAATAGCAATAATAAATTGTATGTTGGCTCTTTTCACTTGTATGATACGAGGATTAAACCCCGTATGAACCTGAAGAAAAATACACAACCATATTTCCATACGCCATTTCCTCAAGTGCGAACAAGAAACGAGATGTGATCAAAAAGTATCGAGACTGAAGCTTTTATTTTTAATTTAAATTTGAAATATGAATTAAGATGTGTCTATAGTTGAGAAACTAATAATAAATGTCTAGGCGTCTAGGCTGCTGTCTGAAAGTCAAAGTGAAATCTAAATGATTATCCGAAAAAATAATTATGAACCCAGTCTTTATATTTCAAACAGGATTTTTTGGTAAAATACCAGAAAATGCACCACTCTCTATACTCACAATACCGAGCTCTGTGCTGTTTTTTCTTTTTCTTTTTTCTTTTTTTTTTTTTTTCCTTTTTTTTTCTTTCCTAAACTGATAATTCATTTAAAAGGAAATATGTCACATGAATAATCGTGTTCGAAATAACAGAAATAAACGAAATGTTCTTTCAATAATTGTCTTAAGTATAAACTATGAATGGACAATTGGATTAAAAAATATTGATCATTAATATATATATATATATATATATGTGTGTGTGTGTGTGTGTGTGTGTGTGTGTGTGTGTGTGTGTGTGTGTGTGTGTGTGTGTGTGTGTGTGTGTGTGTGTGTGTGTGTGTGTGTGCGGTAGTACACCCACCTTCCCTCGTCACTGGGGGGGTCCGCTTCCAATCCACTGACTGTTCTGCTTTGCTTGTTATATCACGGGATGGCACGGTCGATTTGCCTATCAGCCCACGTCGTGTTTTCGATCCAAACAGCAGATCAATCGCTAATCGGAGTCACCAGTCGATGAGTGGGTGGATGGGACCGCGCAATGAATAAAGTAAAAAAAGGCGAACGCCAACAAACAAAGAAGAGGACATGGGTTTCGTTACAAAAATAATATTTAGTTCAGTAAAAACTTTAAATGGTACGTACATTAACCCTTCCCGATGGGTAATAGCATTAGAACAGAGACTTAGCTTACGAATTAACAGTTAGTCAATTAATCGGCATTCAGAGTCACCATAGACCGTTAATTTGCCTCGAGAATAATGACGTCAGCAGTCATCTATTTTATAACGGTAAAATAAAACTTCCCATGGCTTCGAATTTAGGAAATCTTTTTTACATTGTCTTTTCCAAACACAGTTGAATTCGCTCACCTGCTTGTCATCACTATTAGGTCTTGACTCCGATGTAACCCCTCGGGTCCGTTTCGCCGGCTTGGGAACGATCGAAATAACAATTCCCTTGACAATTCTGCATTGATAAATCTTCCAGTCAAAACAATTTTCCCGGGTTTTTCTTCAGTAAAAAAAAAAATCACGTTTCATTCTCATCAAAAACAACATATTTTCGACTTGTTATATTCTCACCCAAAAATATAGCCTCGATTCATTCTGAGTCCTTCGTCCAAAATTCATTTTTGTAAATTTTCACTTTTTGTGATGTACTGACTTATTCTTCTAAAATTCATTTCGGTCAATTCTTACTTCTCTGGTTGATAAATTTATTCGGCTAGGTTCTCCACTCAACTATGTAATATATATATATATATATATAAAGGGACTTGATTCAAGAAATTCCGGAAAAAGACAAGCTAGAACCCCACTAAGAAGTGAATCCATGAATAAATAAAATTTTTCTTTGGAAAAATACCATTATATTGGAATAGTAATGTTTAATGCATCATGTGCAATCGTTTAGAAAACCTACAAACATTAAACAAAATAATCAAAATTTGTTTAATTTTTTTTAGGTTTTCTAAACGTTTAAAATATTTACATACGGAAATATTCGTATATAATGATTTTATGTCAAGACTAGCTAAAATTTTTATTATTCATATATATATATATATATTATAGATATATAATCATTAAATGTGAATTGCTAATCGTAACAAAAGACTCAGCAGTTTTATGAGGGGAACTGAAGTAATTGAAGGGTTTGAAGGACTTTCAGACTTTTGGAAGCCCATAAATTTTAGGGACTGTAGGTTAATGAAAACCAGAATTTACCTCCTTTCAAAATCAATTTTAATAAGACTAATTGAAATTGTCTATATTTCTAATCATAGTTTGTTGTGTAATTTGTTCATATGTGTTTTTGTCTTCTATTAAGTTTTAATTAGTTTGCGTAAAGGCCATAATGACAACACCTCCACTTTTATCTGAAGGTTTGATGATGATAAACTTCTTAATGCAGCGATGTGTCTTCTCGGTAAAGTATGATCATTGGTATTTACATTTATGGTTGCAGAGATTAAGTCTTGTATGAATACCTTTACGAAATATGAATCATTGTTCTTACTCATAAAGTTATATATATATATAAACAAGTGTGCTGACTCTCTCTCTCTCTCTCTCTCTCTCTCTCTCTCTCTCTCTCTCTCTCTCTCTCCTCATCGTCAATTGCTTTTGACAAGTCCTTTAGACTGCATCCCGTGTCCACCCACTGCTGATGTACATAAGTCTTTGCTGATTAGCCAACACTGGCGTGTCCAGGTGCAGGAGACAATAAAAGAATGTCGCTAATGAGTTCGTTCCTACTTCTTCAGCAGTGGCCGACATGTATTGTTCGTCTCACTTGGATGTTTCGTGAGATGGGAGGTAAGAAGCCGTACAGCTGCTATTTTATGGCGTGTTACTTTTAAGATTTGTTGGAAACAGCACGAAACATTCCTGTGCGGGTCTCAGAAAGCTTTTTGTCCATTTATTTTGTTAGATTCCAGATGGTGGAACTATACAGTACTTCTAACACAGACACAGCTTGGAAGAAATCTCATTTTAATTTATTAGATAATCAGATTTATATATGATCAACAACCTATACATAGAAGTTTAGGCCTTCGCTAGGTGTATGTTCACATCAGTTTCAGTAAATGGCTTGAACATATACTTTGAATTAGAGTCATGGTAATCTTTCGGTGGCTATTTTTTTCTCATCAGTCTAATAAATGAGTAACAGCTGTTTTCTGACTGATTTTTTTATCCTAGCTTTTGACTTGCGAGGTTCCTCTGTTCAGCATCAGGTAAAGTGCGCTTTTGAACCCCTTTTGAAATGGATTCATTTTTTTAACTTAGATTCATCCGCCTTACTTCACATCCACCATGCTGCATTCCATGGTTTCCATTGCAATACGCGTGTATGTCTCGTATCACACTCTTCTCCTTCAGAGTATTATCCAGCAATAATTCGAAGTTTATCCTCCCCAGCTTGATCGAAGTTTAAATATCGTAGAGTTATAAATTACCGGTGCAGGGTTTTCATAATGTGAGTTTTACTTCTCAAAAGGGACCCCTTTTTCACTAACGTTTTGACAGTTAAGTCCAATTATCATATTTTATTTCAATCGGGTAATGTAGGCTCAGCTTATTATTTCATTTCTCGGATATACTACTTTAATTTTGATGCATATCTAATGTTTTTTGTAATTTTTTTTGCGGGTGTAACTGCTGCATATACTAAAAGATGATAATTAAAGTTGTTAAAAGTAAAACATACAATGATTACTGAAATGGTCTTACCCTACACTGCTTTTCCTCTTTAAGTTGCATTTTTTGTTTTAGATCTTTTTTTATTGTTTTGTTTGTTTATTTGTTTGTTTGTTTGTTGTCCATTCAAGACGAAAGAGTTAAAAATAGAATAATAGTACGACAAATTGTTCGTAGTGGACAGAATTTTTTAACTCTTTATACGTTAGTCGTCAGCATCTAAAACAGTGTTTTCTTCTGCACAGGAAGTTTCAAATTGAATGGAAGTCTTATTTATCTTATATTTGTTTGTAGAGAAGGGGGTTATCGCTTCATATACTCAGAGATGGTTATTAAAGTCGTTAAAAGCAAATAATAAAACAAATGATAAATACAAAAAGGATTTTACCATATTCTACATTTTACACTTTACGGTACTTTTTTTTCTTTTTTGAGGAGAAGTCTCTTGCAAATTTGAGTTTTTTTTTTTTTTTGTTTTTGTTTTTTGTTGTTGTTGTTTTTTTTTGCTTTCTTTTTTTCTTTTTTTTTTATTTTCGTGCTCTCTTTTCAAGATGAGAATAAAGAAATATTAAATGCAAAAATTCGGTGTTCTTACTACTCGAGTTTCATTTATGTCAGTAAAACCGAGTTAATATTTTCCCGCTAAGATATTTTCGCTTAAATATTTTACTGGTTGTTACGTTATGCGAACACACACACACACACACACACACACACACTCTCTCTCTCTCTCTCTCTCTCTCTCTCTCTCTCTCTCTCTCTCTCTCTCTCTCTCTCTCTCAGTTTGGCTTGATTAATAATTAAAACCTTTCTTTTTAAAAGCTTTCTCTCTTTTTTTCACGTCTTTTTCAACCTTCCTACATAGGTATCTTTGCTGTATCTTTTTAAAGATTCCACTTGCTTTAACTTTCAACCAATTACTCAATTGTTGATACCTAGAGTACAGTGACTGTACTCCTTACCGTGAAATAAATTCACTAAAAGACAATATCCTGGGTATGACACTAAACTGTATCAAGTGGTCAGACTCCAGTTCTGGAGTCACCTCTTCGTTGTCATTACTTCCAAGTAATGAAAACGAAGAGGTGACTCCAGTACTGGAGCCTGACCACTCTGCCCTGGTTTGATAGTACCCGAGAACAATTTATTGATGAGATAGATGTGTTTGATATAATTAAATCATACATGTTTAAAAAGATTGTGAAGATAGATTTTTTTCTTCAAATGATTCCGCATAAAATAACCTGTAAAGCAGCAAATTCACTAAATCACTCTTACGTCAAATGACTTACTCATTTGCTGACTCTTTCTACTTTTGAGTTACTCCTACACTAACTCTTTTTATTTTTATTCTTTTCTTTCTTTTTTTTTTTTTTTCTTTTTCTTTTCACTGACTCACTTTTAGAACAAGCTGCGTCTTTTGCAACCTATTTAAATCAACTCAGCATTTTCTCATTTTTTAACTCTTTATTCATTTCATCATATGAAATGTATCCATTTTAACTGTTATGTTTTGACAGTAGTCGGGCCAGACTTGTAACATAGGCTTCGTTGATTCATTGGTTGATTTTACAAAATATCAACCAAAGCGAATCTTTTCTTCTGGCAATTACAACGTTTCAATATACTATTTCTAGTTTATAAATGGCCAGGATTGACTACAAAAAAAGGCAATGATATGGTCTCACAAAACTGGATAATAAACCGTCTCAAAATGTACAAAATATCAGTTGAAGTCATAAACTTAATCGAGAAAACCATGAAAACCTGGAGAGTGGAATTGACAGCAGAAAGGAAAAGCTTAGCTGAAACAAAGATCCAAAGAGGTATATTCTAAAGAGATGAACAATCACAATTAATATTTATAATTACGATGATGCCACTCAACCACATACTCGGAAAATGCACAGCCAGATACAAACTTACAAGATCGCAGAAAAAGATAAATCACCTAATGTATATGGACAACATCAAACTGTTTGCCAAAAATGAAAACAAAATGGAAACTCAAATACACGCAGTCAGAACATAGTCAAGACATAGGGATGGAATTTGGCATAGAAAAATGCGTCATGCTAGTAATGAAAAGCAGAAAACGACACTTTATGGACAAAATCGAACTACCCAATCGAGACAAAATTAGAACGCTCGGAGTAATGGAAAGCTACAAAAACTTGGGGATATTGGAAGTTGACACCATCAAATAAAAGGAGATGTAAAAAAAAATTAAGAAAGAATATTTCAGAAGAACCAGAAAGTTTCTCGAGGCAAAATCGTCTTGCAGAAACCTTATCAAAGGAATAAATACCTGGGCTATCCTCCCTCGTTAAATATTTGAGACCATTCTTGAAATGGACCTGAGAAGAACAAGACGCAACGAAACAGCAAATGTAGGTTATGTGGTAATAGAGATGAAACCATCAATCACATTATAAGCGAATGCAGCAAATTAGTACAGAAAGAATATAAGACTAGACATGGCTGGGTGGGTAAAGTGATCTACTTGTGCAAGAAATTTAAATTTACCGTACGAACAAATGGTATATGCACAACTCAACATCTATCCTGGGAAATTCCTCTGGAATTTTGTCATCCAAACGAATCACTTAATCTCGGCTAGACAACCAGACCTTATAATAATAAACAACAAAAAAAGAGAACTTGCAAAAATGTGAACTTTGCTGTTCCGGCTAACTGCAGAGTAAAATTAAAAGAAAGTGAAAAGGACAAATACCTCGACTTTACTAAGGAACTGAAAAAACAGTGGAACATGAAACTGACGTTTATACCGATTGTAATTGGTGCTCTTGGTACAGTCACCAAAGGATTAATAAAGGGACTGGAGGATTTGGAAATAAAATCACTCGTGGTGACCATCCGAATTACTGCATTATTGAGATCGGCCAGAATACTGGGAAGAGTGCTGGAGACTTGAATAGACTTGCTGTCGCTCAAACTCCAGTAAAAGAGCATCAGCTAAAGCTGATGTGAAAAACTCTCAAAGAGTAATAACGATAATAATAAGTATCTCACAATTATATCTTTAACTATTACTCTATAATGATAATATTTTCCAAGTGTTTATATGATTTTGAGTTATTATTTCTAATACGAATAATTTGTGCAATATTATCGAGTCGCTATATCAACGTTTTGAGATTCAATATATTGATATAGTTAAAAGTATCAGATAGATATATTTGACCCATTAATGAATCTCAACTTGCAATCTGAATCAGAGTGGATCTAGAAGTAATGCCAACAAACAGTTGATTCTTCACTCTCCAGAGCGGAAGCTTAACCAGCAGATACCGTTGAGAGTCATAACAGGATAACAATTATATACGGAAAATTGATAAGAAGTTTACGTACGTATATTGACAGGAATTTAATTGCACCTCATTGTACGCAAAATTATTACTGTATGGTCCAAACTGTGTGTGTGTGTGTGCGCGCGTGTTTACAAATTTTGAAAGAATCGAAATATATGTGCATATATGCATATATATGTGCACATCTTCATATATGCATATTTGTATAACTGCAATTATACAATTTCCATATTAAAACATAAATGTGTGTGCATGCAACCAGTATCGTTCATAAAAATGTATATTCCTACCAACTTTTTAGAAAAAAATTGATTTTCTTATAAATTAAAGATACCAGGAATTTATTATTCCTTATGGAATATCATACAATCCAGACGGATATTATTAGCCGCTATCTATAACCAAATTTCGTAACGAAAAAATGAATTTCTACATATCTGGAAAGCAAAAGGAAAATTCTACAAAGATATTTAAGAGGGGAAATTATTTAGGGATTGCAACGTGATCATATCTTTATTTACAGTGTTTCAATGCTAAAGATTTTGGTATTATATAATGCCTAATAATATTCTATCATCGGTTTAAAAGAAAACCTTTTTATGAAAATTTCCAAGGAGAATACTTATTTATGGACGATACTATATGCATAAACGTTGAGGTGTACATGTACTCACACTCACATACATACGTGCATGTGTGTGTGTGTGTGTGTGTGTGTGTGTGTGTGTGTGTGTGTGTGTGTGTGTGCACCTTTGTATATGTGTACCAAAAATGTAAGAATTAATATATACGTGCATATCCGCTCTTCTCCTCACAAAACACTTATGCATATCTCTATGATTGTAATTATGCATTTTGCATATTAAAACACATATATGAGTATATGTATATACGTGTGCACGTGTCTATAGATCGTTCAGCTCATCGTAATAGTGATGTCTCTATACGGAAGTGATGCATATTTCCCAACTGTAATCTTCCAACTTCCGCCATTAGAAAAGGTAATGGAATGTTTTGGCGGTTTTGTTTCTTATCTTTTACAGTGAATCCGCTAAGTATCCATTTTCAAAATTACCCTTATTTTTCTTTTTATCGCAAATTTTAATTTCAATGCAATTTTAAGGCTGCCGGTTTTCAAAAGGATAATTGTTTTTTATTGTCAACGCGGAGCTGTCTCTCTTGAACAAGCAAGGCAATTGAATGAGCATAGCACGCGATTTCTTTTCTCATACTGAATGCTCGCTCTTCTGAAAAGGAGTTTGAAAAAAAGATTTTCCACCGCATAATGCATTATGCAATTCTTTTGCTGAATGTTTGAATTATCCGAGCAGAGAGCGTCCTTAACTTTCATGTTGAATATAAAGTGAGCGGCAAAAATTATAACAAATACGTGCAATAATCTACTATGTACAGCATTACGCATAACCCTACGATCACCGTTAAATTAATCCATAATTGGGTGGGTTGGCTGGTTGGTTGGTTGATTTTGTTTTATGGCATCTCAATCCTTGTTGGCTATTTAATGACGAATGTTGTTTATATATATATATATATATACATATATATTAGATATATATAATTTGTAAATGAATAGTTTAACGGTAACATTTTAAACAAGCGAGAGTTCATTTGATTGCACTCAGTTAAATGGTCTCAAGTATTCCTATGTAACACTAACAATTTAATTAATCATCTGTCATTTGTTTTACACAGCTAAATTGTTAAACCGGATAATTTGACCTATAGATGGGACCCTAACAAATACTACAACTCCGAGTCAGAGTGGACTTGGGAGTAATGCCAACAAAGGGATACTCCACATTACTCAAAGTTCCAGGAATGGTGATTCAGTTTACTGTCATACCCAGAACACAAGTTCTATTTGACCCATTTATGGGACCTTAGTAGTTACAACCATTTCGAGTAAGACTCCAGAGCTAGAACCTCACCATACCATCAAATAGTTTTATGTCACCATCAGGATATTCGTTGGTGGTGGCTTACTCTTCTGTAGAAATGAAGTCGACGTATTCTACAGGCCCAACCGTTTAGATTGTTCCTAGCAGGAGGCAGTATATATATATATATATATATATATATATATATATATATATATATATATATATATATATATATATTCGGTTGTAACGTACGTTTTTCGACGAGAAACTTTCAATTAAATCCAATCTTTAACTGATATTCGCCGATGTCTCGATGAATAATATATCTCATTTTCTTTCCGTGAAAAGGGCTTGAAGCAAAGCTTTTAAATCGTTTCCATGTTTTCATAAGTAAAGAACATATTTGTCATGCCTTACTCTATTAATTTCATAGACTAAATAATGCAAATTCAGCAGCAAAATCATATACGGTAATGGTGTAGTGTATGAAAGAACATGTGCGGTATGGTAAGGTTTTCTTTATGAAAATTCCAAGGCACTAAAAGCGGCTCTTGAAACCCGTTGTCCAAGAACTTGGTTCACCGATTCCATTTCCTTCACCAAGCGTACACTTCAAAGTAAACCATGAAAATATGACTATGTATTGTGTCAATTGTTGTACATTATTGCATACACATCACCTTCGAATGCCTTATTTTTTTTATTATAATCATTACGAAAGAGAAGTGGATCCTCTATAACAATTTTAAGCGAAGGTGCCAACGATTTAGTCATACAAAGCAGGCCAGCATCCACAGAAAATTATTCTGAAGTTTTGGTTGGAAATACAAAGAAGCATTCATTACGAGCTGTTATCAAACAATCACAACCAAAGTTTTCTACCACTACCTAAAGTGTTTAAAAGCGTATTTGGATAAAACCCCTCCATTCAAACCAATAAAAAAGGGGCCATCCTTCACTATGATAAAGCATGATTCTATACTGCAGGAATAACCAAAGATCTCCAGGAAGAAAAAACGCTTTATCTACCATATTCTCTGGACTTTGCTCCTTTCTTACCATCTTTTTAGAAGTTTCGGGTGGACTTAGCTTAAAAAGAAGAAGTCGAAAATGAGTTAGTCTCACCTGAAATCTCAAAGATTTATACACATGATAACAAAAATATGGTTGACAGATGGGATAAGGTCAATAAAAGTAATGGTGACTATATGAATGATTAAATACGACTAATGGTGACTATATGAATGATTATAATAACCTCTATTTCGTTTTATTTATCAATGAAAAAATCGGACTAAACTTTTGTTACAACTAGATATATATCCTCCTTCTTGATAATAACAACGATCATGCATATATATTTAACCAAAGTGAATATGCGTATAAATGTACTTGTATCATAACGTGGGTACAATCATCTACCTTCAATATATGCACCACTGAAATAAATTCATAAAGAAGGATTTTCTGTTGAAAAATAAACACTTTTGTATAAAATAAATACGTTTTATTTTATTTTTTTTACTATTAATTAACCCCTCCACAAACATATGAATAGGAAGTATACTTGATATATATTCTATATCAATTTATACATATATATATTTGTATGTACACCGACTACATCTCAACAACGAGTTAAGACCCTCAACGAGTATCATAGATATAATACTAAACAATCTGATGGGGAACTCCAGTCCTGAAGTTTGGGGGAATGTGGAGTATCCCTTCATTGCATTTGCTTCCAGGTACTCTGACTCCGAGTGATAGCACCTTATCGGATCCTATCTATAGGTCAGATAGAACTGTTTAACATTTAAACTGTAAGCAAACTAACGACTTACGATGAATTGAATTGTTAGAAATAAAACTCTTTGACCACTAACTGCATGTAAACAAATTATGTATGTCTAATTGAATTGTTAGTGATACATAGCAATATTTGGAACCATTTAACTGTGTACAAATGAATGAGTAATGTTGAATAGAATAACTAGAATTAAATAGCAATACTTGAAACTCTTTAACACTGTGCCTAAATTCAATTTTTTGCTTTTACAGAGCAATACTTGTAACCATTTGACTGGGGCAAATGAATGAATATTGCCAAACAGAATTAGTGTTAAAAAGCAATATTTGTTAACACTTAACTATCGGAAAACAATTGATTAATGTTGAATAGAATCATTCAGGTTTGATAGAAATACTTGAAACCATATGACTGCTCAGACTGGTTTTAAAATGTTATCAACAAAATGTGTAAACAAATCATATATATTTAAAATATATGTATAAACAGTATTTAGCATTAAATAATCTACGATGGTTGATATGACATAAAACCTAAGCCAACCCAACAAAATCGTTAATGTATTTTTGGCTAAAAATATTTGTTTTTTATTTGTTTCGTTTCTTTTATAGTTAAGGCCTCTTTCAATATGGCTCACGACAACAACCATAAACCTCGTTGAAATTCCTTAAAAAGAAACGACTATTCTTGAAAATGACTGAAGACAAAGCCGAAAACAATCGAAATCTTGTATGAATTGAACGCTTTCTACATTCAAACTAAATTATCTTCACTTGTTCGCTTACAAGAAAAACCTTTTAAAAATTCAACATGATTCTTTGTCTGTTTATATATATATGTACGTGTGTGAGTGATGTGTGTGTGTTTGTGTCTGTGTGTACGCGCGTGCATGCGTGTGCGCATGCGTGTGCGTATGTATGCTTATGTGCGCACATGCGCACCAAATTGAGTAATTATAACAATAATTCAGTGATTCATGGATCCGGGAAAGGAGGATGAGTCCTGTTTACCTTGATTGATAACTCATTGAATTCAATTAACCCCTCACCATCGCACTGCGCACTTTAGTAAGTGCGCAGTGGAAGTATATGGATCATAAAGTGCTGGATACGGTGAATTTCTTCTTAGAGAAAATTATCTTTTATATAAGGATCTAAAAAGAGGAGGGTTGTTTCTTAAAAATACGCTACTGTGTAGATAGATAGATTGATAGATTACAGCCTCTTCGGGGATTTTAAAGTGCCATTATAACAAATATGCGCTTAAAATGAAATGATTTAATACGAAACGAGTGAAAAATTATTTCAAGATAATTAATAAGACGTTCAATTATTTTCAGATTTTATGTGACTTTGGGCGGCCTAATTTTGATTTGTATATTATCTACTGAGATCTTACAGTAATCTCCGATAAGTTTTCAGGCAAAATATAAACAATTAAATGATATCGTTACAACAAGAATTTCAAATATATGTACGACTTTGTGGCAGTCTAAAAATAAGTACATGTTTCGTATATATTTTATGTAATGTTATCATAAGTTAGAGAGCGATTATGACAAAAGTCAGCGACCATGAAATAAGGGACATTGGACAAGTAGTGATGATGCTTTGGGACAGAAACCATGCCTGACCTTAGAATCATGACTCTATTGGCGGCATTGCTATTTTTTGGCAGCATATGTGTATGAGGGGATGGGGTATACAAGATGGTTTAATTATGTTTGATTAAAACACGTACATCAATTCTTATATGTTAATTTAAATATGTGCGCATGTGATTACATCTGTTTTAAATTGTTTTCTCAAGAAGAAGAAGAAGAAGAAGAAGAAGAAGAAATGACTTTACATCTTAAATCGCTTATCTGGACCCTTCCTTCACACTGGCCTAATAAACTGCTCCAAGCTGCTGTCTGCTTCAAGTACCTGTAGTCACTTTCGCAACACAAGTGCCACACTTATTTTCCGTTTTCTTTCAAATTCTTATCATTCATTTTTTGATAATATTTTTGTTTTTATTATTTTGTTTGTTAGTTTTTGATTTTGTTTTGTTTTTTTTGTTTTTTGTTTATTTGTTGTTGTTGGTTTTGTGTGTGTGTGTGTGTGTGTGTGTGTGTGTGTGTGTGTGTGTGTGTGTGTGTGTGTGTGTGTGTGTGTTTTCCCTTCACTTTTTTCCCCAGCATCTTGCCGTCAGCTTCACCGGAAGTATAGTTCAATAATGGACTGCATCAATCACATACAACAAAATGTTGGCGTATCGATTAGTCATGTCTTCTTCACAGCTCTTGATTAGAAAGAAAGAAAGAAAGAAAGAAAGAAAGAAAGAAAGAAAGAAAGGCAATATATTATATATCGGTTGTTGTTTATTTTATTTATTTATTCTTTTTTTTTTTTTGCTTCAACATCCGCAAATCTAAAATACTGAAGAAAGTCAGTTAGGCTGAAGTATGTAAAACGGGCAGGAAAGGAATGAAAAAAAAGCGAATTGCATACATTGCCATGGACGTGCAATCGCGTCAAGTAAAATACTTATATTCAAGCGAAAATCATATCTAGACACGCATGCGCCTTACTTAATCGGGCGTTTTATTACATCACGTTGATAAACAGTTTTCGATCACACATGACTGTACGCATTGCGAATTATAGAAGAAAAGTATATATTTGTTAATTAGTAGTATCTTCCTACGTGACAAAAGCAACGAGACAGCGACCAGCTTTAGGAAACAAAAATGCTTGCCTATGCATCTTGTAATCATAACGCCCCCCCCGTGTTCAAATCCCAGAGGGGAAGAGGGTAGCTGATTGTCAATAATTGTAAATACTGCACATCAAAATGATCAAGCCGCAAAAGCACATAGTTACAAAGAACTCTGCCTTGTCATACAGTATTGCCCACAAATAAGTACAACTTCGATAAATTTCTACACTAGCAACTGTCTTCGAAACTAAACATACGTGGATTTTTATTCTAGTCGTATATTATACAATCAAAATGCGTATTATTAGGTATTATCTCTAACCAAATTCTGCAGTATAGTTTCAAAAATAGATTAATGTATCGATTGATTTTAACGACAGTTCAATCGGTCAAGGGTTGTTTTATACCGAGAGGTTAGGGAATCGCATTCATAGTTTTCATATTTACTTTTTTGTTTAGTTGTTTCTTTCGAGGATTTTATTTGGCACACAAGCCTATCAAATACAAATAATTTTTAAACAATTCCATTGGACCGATAGATGGGACCTTAACAGGTGCTATTCCAAGTGAACCTGGAGGACAGTAAAAAGATATTCCACACTCACCAGATTTCCCACCCTGGAGCCTCACTATCAAATGCAGTTTACTGTCAAATCCGAGTTGCCTCTTTATTCTCTGCTGGGTTCAACATATTCTAAGCCTCCCGTTCAGAACCCATGAATACGTAGGAGTTCAAAAATAAGTGCATCTGTTATATATATTAATGCAAAATTTTGGGTGAATTTATACAGAAGATGAGGTCAAAGGTGGTGCAATTTTTTATAACAAAAATAAAATTACAAGACTTTTGTAACTGAAAATAAAATAATATACCACTAAAATGACAAATATTAGTATCTTTGATTTTAAGAAAATTTTATTAAAAAAAAATGAACTTTTAATTAAAAAATGATTTTCTCTCTTTCAGTGGACCCGAAAACTTTTTAGCACTTCCTTATATATATATATATATATATATATATATATATACACGGTATCACCCATAAATACTTAGACCATTAACATTTTTTTCAGTTTTATTGAATTTCTTTTTCAGAGGGCGAGGAATAATATTGTGCCAAGTATATTGAAACACTCGATAAATATGTGGAATCGCATATACATTTCCTTACTCAAAGTCGTTTGTTTATTGGACGAGCCGAGAACTTTTCACCATCCGCTCATAGTATAGGTTAATGTGCTTACTGAAAAAATTAGAAGTAACTTTCCTCAATTCCACTTTCGTGGACTGAAACATTATTACCAAAGCAATCAACTTCGCTCATAATATGAATATTCCAATGTAAATATGTATTTGAAAGTACAAGTCTGGTGGTTCAACAAATATTTCCACATGTCTAATGTAGTCATACCTTTCATTAAGTTTGCTTGGATGAACCGATATATATATATATATATATATATATATATATATATATATATATATATATATATATATATAAGAGTAACTCAATGATTAATGTGAATTTTGCTATAAAACGACTCACAGGAAAAAATCTTTCCTTTATTTTTCAATATAATCTCCATTCATTAAAACACACTTCCATAGAAATCTTTGAATTCAGTTTTTAGTCATTTGTTCACGGTGTTATTCACTTCATCATCGCTTTGAAGGGTGAAAAACTAATTAAATTAGAGAGAGACAGTTATAGACCATAAGAAGGACGAGGCAGCTGTCCCCAACCAAACTGAGTAAGACAGCTAGACTCTCTTCAGTTCGTGTTCTAGCGTCAAATTTGAGAACCCGATGACAACTGATCTTTGAAAAGGTAAGGTAATCACACAAAATTCTGTGTGCAGTCCAAACAGGAATTCCGAGTTATTCAGAAACATCTTCTATTCTAACTTTTCAACTCGCCAAAATGAATGCATTAACTGAATCCATCATTTCAGCTATGCTCGCCAGAGTCGACCTGCTTGATCTGTCTTCATCTGAAATATTTCGACATTTTTAAACAATTTAACCCATTTATAAATATTCTTTTTTTTTTTTCTTTTTACTAAAGCATGTTTCTCTGTACATATCACACAGTCTTCTTGTAAATTTCACATAGTTTGCACTTCTCAGTCCCAAAGATTTGATGACAAGCCTGGAGCACTCTGACTTGTCGTCAGTATAAATAACCTTAGAATAAATATTTCAGAAAGATCAGAATAATTTTTACTCTAAAGCAATTCCAAACAATGCAGGAAAATTCATGAAAAATAAACTCTGAAAAAACATTCTGAATTTTCAAAAAATTCATCTTATTTATTGAACAATAGTCGTTTACATATATATATATATATATATATATATATATATATATATATATATATCATCATCATCATATCGCGCTGGTAGCAAGGATATCCCTGACCCTCTCTCGCCACTCCTCCCTATCGTTCATCGCCCTAGGTAGGTCTTCAGGACAACATCCTGTATCCTCACATAGCTGCTGAATGTACGTTCTAGCTGGTCGTCCTGCTTTTGCGCGGCCATGTGTGGGGATCCATAAGAGTACATCTCTTATGAGTTCATCTCTGCTTCTCCAGCAGTGTCCTGCATGTCTGGTTCGTCTAACTTGAATAGTTTTCGTGATAGGGGGCAGGTGTCCGTATAGTTGGTGTCTTGTGGGGTGTTGCTGCCAGGACTTGTTCAAGATTGCACGCAGCATTCTTGTGTAATTGCCATCTAGCTTCTTCTCCAGCCGTTTTGTTAGCGTCCATGTAGTGCATCCATATAGCAGTATCGATGTGACCGCTGCCTGGAAGAAACTGCGTTTTATTTTATCGGTTAGGTCTGATTTCCATATAATCGATAGCCTATTGATAGCTGTCCATGCTTTCGTTAACCTCGTTTCGATGTCCTTTTCGGTTGATTTGACGCTGCTTCCTAGGTACGTGAATTTGTCTACTAGTTTAAGTGGGGTTCCTTCTAGAGTGGAAATGTCCCCCGTTTGGTTATAGCACATATATTCCGTTTTGTGTGCATTAACATAGAGGCCTATGCTTGCTGCTGCTCGTGCCAAACTATGTAGAAGTGTTTCGGCTTGGTCAGGTGTATTTGCCAGTATCGCTATGTCATCGGCGTAGTCGGAAGTACGATCACCGGATGGAGACACAGAATACTTTGACATTGTAGCAGGAGTACTACAAGGGGACACGCTGGCCCCGTACCTCTTTATCATTTGTCTAGACTACGTACTTAGAACATCGATTGACAAAATCAAAGAGAATGGCTTCGAACTGACGAAGAAAAGAAGCAGAAGATACCCCGCAACAACAATTACCGATATATATATATATATATATATATATATTGGAAGCGAGTTCAAATCTTTGACGAAGTCGTCTAACTTTGCGTTAATGTCCTAATTTACTTCCAACGTATTCTTATCTTTCTCCATACTCAAGCTGTGAATAAAAAAGTACAGGGATATTTGGTTTTAGTAGAGTATCCGGTCTAGAAAAAGGAAAAGCTCTAAATTCAAAATTGGCGAAATATTGTACAGAAGAATCTTTGGCACTTTGTGGCATCATTCTTTTATGAGTTTTTCCAAAAGGTTTTATACATATTCTTCATTCACCACTTTAAACAAGTCACCTATATTTTGAGTCCAACGTGCCACATCTTTAATTAAGGCCCTCATACGTCAAAATCGATGGCGGAGTATTCCATTACATACAAACACACACACGCACTCACATATATATGTAACTACATACATTGGAAAGAACAAACGATAAACATTGATAAGATAAATAAAACCACGCCTTAGTACTTACAACATAAAATGTATTTTTTAAAAAGCTTTCGGTAAAACAGTTACATTTTTTATTCATCAAAATATTGATCATTATTTGCTTCCAACATATGTCTTTCATGTGTCGTTTTATCGACATCTCTTCGTGTGTATAAATATGCATGTTTGCTAAGCTTTACACATTTTGACAAATGGCTGCAATAGACGCACACACACACACACACACACACACACACATATATATATATATATATATATAATGCCTTTGAAATTTACTCACCCATTTATTACCAACAAAACTTTTGCATACCTTACCAAAGTGGTTATGTCCATTTAAAAAAAGAAGAAAATAGGTTCAGTGCATTAGAAAATCTGCTGAATATTACATCAGTGTGAATTATCTCATTTTGACCTTGAACAATAAAACCATCAATACGTGACCTACAACTGCAATGTCCTTCATTAATGGTGATGATATTTCAGTACTAAAGCCAAGTTTATCGTCGGATGATGTGTTTTTGGAAAGCACTGTTATTCTTTTATATAAGTTGACATATTAACTATATAATAAATAACTGGAGACACCAGGGGTGCAATGGTTATCGTCGTTGGAAATGGACTCGATGATGCGCGTTCAAATCCTGGACAAGGTTGTTTGCTTTTACATGTCACTAATACCCCAGGGAAAGATATAAATATAACTATTCTCCCTCCTGCTATGGGCAAAATAGCAGCGTAGACTGGGCTATTTAACCGGTTTGAATTCAAATCTCTTAAACTCAGCTTTAAAATTCACCTTTTGTCGCATCCTGTTCGTGACAGAAAAGTTGGGTTAATACATATATTATAAATAATGACAAATCAAACTTCTTTGTAAATTGTCCCAATAACTCAGGGCTGGATTATATCTACTCAATAACATAAGTACAGCCTGATAATGGTGACCTTCTCACATCTCCTTTAATAAAAATTAAACATAATCAATTTGGTAACGTAATAGAGTCATATAGTTAAAATATCGACCCTTTTATGTTGTAAATATAAAGTAACATAGTCAATGATCAATTCTGGGACTTATATAATCCATATCATACATTAAAATAGATACATTTAATTGATATTACAAGAGACTAAGTGTAGGCTGAGAATCAAAGGAACGAACTTCAACAATTTCAGACGTTCAAGTCAGGCGAAAATGATTTTTAGTATACATCCTCGAGTCCTTCAGATTTTTGATCGGTGATATCTGTAATTATTCTTGTATTAATAATTGGCCTAATTGTGAAGAAGAGTTTGGTTTTGTTGGGTTTCGTTGTATACCAACGATTGTAGGTTATTTAATGTCAAATTCTGTTTATGCACATTTGTAAATACATTTTGTAGATAACATTATTAAGAGCTTGAGCTCATTTTTTTTGCACACAGTTAAATGGTTTCAAGTATTTCTATTTACTATTAATAATTAGTTTGCACACCTTTAAATGGATATACATATATGATTTTTAAATGAATGCTTAGTAGGTAATTTCATTTTTAACTGAATTAAAGCTAAATTGTGTGTACACAAGTATTGTTTCAACAGAATCAAATGGTTTCACATATTGCTGGCCCAGAGTGGTAACACCTGATAGGGTCCTACCTATAGGTAAAATAGAACTAAACTGCGGTTTTAAGAGTTTGCTGTTTTTACATTTAAAACTACGTATTTATGTTAAGATGAATTATTTAAAATAGAACTGTTGTGACATCTAAACAACGTACTTATGCTAAACTGAATTATCTGAAATAAAAGTGTTTTTACATTTAAGTCTGTGTATTATCCAGTCGACTGGGGCTGTAGAATACACCGACTGCTTCTCAGCAGAGGGGTAAGACCCCAACCAATGAATGTCCTGTATATGACAGTAAATAATCTGATGGTGAGGTTCCAGTGATGCTGGAACTTTAGAGAATCTGGAGCACTCCTTAATTGCCATCGCTCCCAGGTCCACTCTGGTCCAGTATGGTACTATTTACCAACCCCTCCGCTCGGGCAGGATATGACACAAGGTCAATTTTTAAGCGGAGTTTAACAGGTTTGAATTCAGAGTTTTCCTTCTCCTAGACTAGTTGCCCCACCAAGGCTGAAGAACCTAGTCCGTCCTACTATTTACCCATAGCTGGAGGGAGAATAAGGGGGTTCATACCTTTCCCAAGGGTATTTGCCCGAAAGTGAACGTAATAGCGCGACTGGAGTACGAACTCGCGTACAACGATTCCGCAGTTCATCGCTTTAACCATTACACCACGAGGACACCTCTGGTCCAGTATGGTAGCCCTTGATAGGGCCCTATCTATGGGCCAAATAGATCTAAACTGCGTACTTATGCTGAACTGAATTATTGGGAATAGAACTGTTTTGACATTTAACTGTGTGTTAACGCTAAACTGGATTGTTTAAAATAGAACTGTTTTGATATTTAACTGTGTGTGAACAAAAACTCTACTTATACTAAACTAAATTGTTTAAATTAGAACTGTTTGACTAAACTGAATAGCTTGAAATAGAAATGCTTTGACCATTAAACTGTGTACTTATGCTAAACTGAATTGCTTGAAATAGAACTGATTGTTTGTATAAAAATTGATTTGGCTTTAAATAACCTACCAAGCTTGATACGCCATAAAACCCAAACAACCAACCAACCAAAACATATTCATTCATTTGCACATAGTTGAATGGTTCCAAGTATTTCAATGTATCACTAACAGTTTAATTCAGTCATTTGTTTACACACCGTTAAATGCTGAAGCTTCTATTTGACCGATAGAGAGAAACCTGTCAGGTGCTACCACTCTGGGTCAGAGTGGACCTGGGAGCAATGGTAATGAAGGAGTACTCCACATTCCCCAAAAGCTCCAAGGCTGTAGCCTGACAATCAAATTATTTAGTGTCATTATCAGATGAGGACTCTTAACCTTCTGTAGAGACGCAGAAGGTTTATTCTACTGTCCCAGCCGAGTAGGCGGCAAGGAAGAGGAAAGAGACAGAATTATGGTTTAGTTTGATTTGGTTTTATGCCATATCAACCATTGTAGGTTTAATTACCTACAATGCCAAATCCATTCTATACATATAAACAGTTTTATTTCAAATAATTCAGTTTAGCATAGGTACGCAGTTTAAATGTCAGTTCTATTTGACCCATAGATAGGACCCTATCAGGTGCTACCAGAGAGGACCTAGAAGCGATAGCAATGAAGGGATTCTCTGTATTTCCCAAAGCTCCGTCGTTACTGGAGCTTCACGATCAGGTTGTTTAGTGTCTTATCTAGGACACTCGTTGAGGGAATCTTACCTCTCTGCAGAGATGTTCATGTGAAGTTAGAACAGTTACAGGCACCTTGACTTCACACCAGGATATTTTCTAATTTTGTTTTTATCCCACATAATTCATATCCCCATTTTTCTCGTTGTAATAAAAAAGTTCTGTTATATCAGATATATTCACCTGGGTTGAGAGAGTGATTTTTCCCTTCATTTACCTTGAGACTAGTTGTGTATGCGAGAGGAAATGTATATAATGACTCTTACATATCTCTTCCTCTTCTAGTGGGCTCATATGATCTTTGCTAAGAACGGAAAACCTAGTTGTTGGTCAGTGAAATGAACAGGGCGTAGAAACGAACTCAATAATTATAAAGAAAGGCTGAATAATTTATAAGATTAATATTTTTATATATACAAACATAATATGAATTTCACGGAGTAGAATGAGTTCCTATTTGAATTGAGGTGTTGTGCTGTCATACGTGCGGAATTATGTGTTAACTCTCGGTAAAGAGAACGAAATAGAAAAAAATAGTTTTTAGCAGTTATTTGCTAAGCTTTACAAGATCAGAAGTATTCAATACTTCTGATCAGTGAGAATCTAACTCTGAAAGAATGGTTTACTAGGCAAGCTTGCAAACACTTTCACCAGGAAGTATCTTACTTCGTTTCTAATATGAAAATTATTCATGCTCATGTGGACAAATTGAATTCAAGTATATTTGCCACAAATTCAAATTCGAGTTTGTAGTGATTTCTTTAGTTACGTTTCTTCTTCTGAATGACTAAATTATTTTGACTGATAACAATATGAAATTGCTTTTGATCATAGAAGCCACAGTATTTTTAAGATCTATCAAAATACTCAGAAGAGTCCTTGAGACCGGAGGAGACTTTCTATCACTTGCTTGCGTGAAAATCTCGCACGGAGTAAAAAAAAATAACAAGCGAAATCTCACACGAGAAAACATGGACATCGCAAAGAAAAAGAAACTTAAGAGAGAAACAGAATCTTTTCTGGTTGCAGCACAAAAAATCGCCATTCGGACTATGTCAAAGCAAGAATAGACAAGACGCAACAAAATAGATGTAAACTATGTAGTGATAAAGACGAAACGATCAATAACATAATAAGAGAATGCAGCAAATTACCACAGAGGAAGAGAGAGAGAGAGAGAGAGTATTAGACTAGACACGACTTGGGGAGGAAGGTGATCCACTGGGAATTGTGCAAGAAATTGAAATTTGACCATTCGAACAAATGGTATATGCACAACCGAGAGAATGAGACCCACAAAATTCTTTGGGATTTTGAGATACAAATGAATCATCTAATCTCTGTCAGACAACCAAACCTATGATAATCAACAAAAAAAAAGAACCTGCCCAATAGTGGACTTTGCCGCTCCGACTGACCACAGGGTAAAACTGAAAGAAAGCGAAAAGAGAGATAGATTCCAAGATCTTGCTAGAGAACTGAAAACACTATGGAACATGAAAGTGACGGTGATACTAATTGCATTCGGTACAGTCACCTAAGTATTGGTACAGAAACTGGAGGGCTTGGAAATAAGAGGAATAGTGGGGACCATCCAAATAACAGTATAGTTGAGATCAGCCAGAATACTAAAAAGAGTCCGAAAGACTTGAGGAGACTTACTGTCACTCAGACTCCAGTCAAAAACCATCTGCTAGCGCTGGTGTGAAAAACTCTCAAAAGAGAAAATAATAATCATAATAATGATACGCAGAAGAATTGCAAGTATATGATATGTGCTAACAGAGGTGAAACAGTTAATCAAATAAATGAATACACCAAACTGACACAAAAGGAATTCAAGACGAGGGACAGCTTGGTTGGATAGAAGAAAGAAATTAAACTTTGACCAGTCTAACAAATGGTACATGCACAAACCAGAATCAGTTCTATAAGATGAGACATAAAATTTTCTGGCACTTTGGGATAGAAAAAGATCACCTAATCTCAGTCAAAAGACCAGACTTAGTATTAATAAACAAGAAGAAAAGAACTTGTCATCAAGCAGATTTTACCGTTTCAGTGGATTATAGAGTGAAAATTAAAAGAAGGCAAAATGATAAACAAATACTTGGATTTTGCTTGAGATCTGAAGAAGCTGTGGAACATGAAGGTGAGGATCATCCCAATTGTATTTGGTGCTCTTGGAACTGTTCCCAAAGGCCCGGAAAAATTGGAGAACTGGATATCAGAGGAAGAATCGAGACCATTCAGACCACAGCACTGTTAAGATCAGCTCGAATACTTAGAAGAATCTCTGAAACCTGAAGAGACTTGCTGTCACTCTGTCTTCAGTGAAAAAACACCACTTTTGTTAAAACCTGGCATCAAATTAAAATAACAATTGTATCTTTATAACAAAGTATTAGAGCATTCATTGTTGGATATCAAGTGATAACAATTCTCCTTCCATCTCGGATGATCTCTTTAGTTTTAGACTTTGGGAATTAGAAGTAGCACTAAATAACTATATACTAAGCAGGACATTACGCGTGTGTTCAATTATTTTCAACAGAATTAAACCGTAAAATTGATTTTTAAGTACTTAAAGATTTATCCACGCAAATGATGGGTGACTTCTGAAGAGAGTCATATGATCCATATGTTTCACAAATAAATTGAAGTGAATTACACTTGAGAACATAAATATGTGTCTGACGATTTCTGTGCGAAATCATAAGTATCAAATTATCACTCACTTGATCCTGAGTTATGACCAACAACACCTGGAGCAGAGATCAACTCTGTACGAAGCAGAAATAATGATAATTTAACGGAGTCATAAATAGTCTTTAGATGAGTTGGTGAAATAAGATCTTAAGTAAAAGTCTGGCGAAAAAGAAAATAGTTTTGATGCACACTAAGGTATATATGCTGTATTGCCAAGGAAAAAGTACACCCCAAGCATTTATAAAAGATCACTATTCTTCTGAACCAAAGATTCCATAGCCGTATTTCTTGTGGAATATTATACAAATAGAGCGGATTATATTAAAAATTATTTATTACCAAACTCTACAGCATTAAAGCTGTGTAAACATAAAAGGTATTGCACACTCTCTAAAGCTCCTGAACGTCTCAAAAGCGGACGTTGGTGATTGGGTAATTAAAAATAAAATTGCATTAATATATATCAAGGGTATACTTATCATGGAAGTATATATTTTCATATTTCTGGTTATATATATAATTCTCCGATAAGATTCTTTCTGAAGATCCAGTAGGTGAAGCCTATGTAGATTGGTCTGTCTCAGTAGGCTTTATTACTATATATATATATATATATATATAAAAGATTTTACATGGACATTAGTGGTGGAATACATTTGCCTTACTGAATAATCGGTTTGATTTGGTTTGGTTGATTTTTAAGAGCATATCAATTCCTTATGTATTATTTAATACCCAAATCTGATTCATTTCTAAATCTTTGATCATGATCCAATTTCAATGTTCGTTACATTTTCTATTGCATTTTTGTGTCTATAATCATTTGTTTGCACGTTGTTATAATGTGATGCATTCCGATCCAATACTAATAATTCTTAAACAGAACTATTTGACCCATAGATGGGACCCTAACAAATACTATTACACAGAGTAGGAGTGGAACCGGGGCTAATGGCAATGAAGAGGTATTCCACATTGCCTGTCGCTATAGACCGAGAACCTCACCACTGAATGTAGTTTATTATCATACTGAAGACGCCTCTTTTTTGGATGGTGTTATCCCTCTGAATGGGATGCTGTCTGCATAATCTAAGCCCCGTCTAAAGGATTTTAAAAAGATAGGAAATGGTGACAACATATATTCATCTGTTGTTTATTTGAAATTTACCGTTTTATAAGACATTTTTTGAGAGTATACTTATTTATGGGCCGTATTATATTTAGATAGATAGATAGATAGATAGATATGTTCATTTCATATATGCATGTATTAGGAAATATTTTACCACTGCATTATGTAAGTATATTGCTTTTATATATGCATATGTTTTAAACTGCACATGTTGTAGGTGCGTGCAATTATGCAAGTTTAAATGTGTATGTTGCATCACTATTTGCCAAGGAATTGCTTGATACAAGTAAGCGTATAAAAGCTTGTGACTGGCTTATTTTTTGATGTTATCAGCCGATGTCTGCAGGGACGTAACTCTTGTGTGCAAAGCTGTTTACAGTAAGTGCATACGTAACTCCGTTCGATTGTTTAAGTCCGTAACTTAGATATGTCGTTCTGCGAAAATGCGTGAACAAAATCTTTCCTTATATGAAAAATCATGTATATGCGTTTTAATAGGGTGTGTGTTATTTTAAAAAATTTATACATTTCAATAAATTTTATTTTGCCAAGCCTTTATTATTATTATTATTGGATTTTTTTTCCATCGGCAATATAAAAGATCATTTTTGGGGGGTTTTTTCACTTAAAGTGTTTTTTTGTTGTTGTTGTTGTTGTTGTTGTTATTGTTTGGTTTTTTTTTACAAATGCAGTAACTGTTTGCGCAATACTTTCAACAATATTATAGAAATCTTAGATGGGCTTTTAAAATTTATTCAGCAGTTTATTACTTGAACAGTCTTTTGATTTACAGTGATACAATTGTGTGTGTGTGTGTGTGTGTGTGTGTGTGTGTGTGTGTGTGTGTGTGTGTGTGTGTGTGTGTGTGTCAAAGAAAAGGTTGAACACTTGATCCCAATGGCAAGAAGAAATAAGAGATACAGTGATCACAAAACTATTCACGTTTATTTCCACAATTTTACAAAAAGGAAGATATGGTGTGGCTTGACCCAGTCGATAGAGAAAAGGAGATTCACTTTGATTTATAAACCTTTACTCCCTCCACACAACTCGGGTTTACTCTTCGAACATCCATTCTCAACTGCTTCACTTTGAGTCAACAGACAACAATTAGTATTTATCAAAGTCTCACGTAACTGCATCAAGCCAATGAACGAGCGCTTTGGGGTTTCCCAGAGTGTCAATCTTGACCTCTAACTTGTCGCCTCTGCTTTCACAAATGTCCACCACATCTGCCATCGAGAGGGCAGAGGTTCTTTACGCCCTATTACCCTCAAGTAACGCTAAAAACACCAGTTCCTATCAGATAACCAAAGTTCTTAGAAACAGGATCTACTGTAAACAGCCGAAGGCCTATGCACCAAACTAAGCAAAGTAAATAACAACTATTCGCGTAATTTACATGTCTAAGGTATCATTATCAACATTATCATTTTTCAAGAAAACGGTCACTGCCAACATAATACAGACGTTTTAAAGACTTATCTTTTCTCTATAATCCTCTTCATCTACACCTTCAAATACATCCTTCTGACCAACTCGCTCTGATTCCCAGACTTTTGACAGCGAGTTTTTATTCGAACAAGTTGATAAAAGACCGCAGAACTTTTCCTTTCAGATGATCTTATCAAAATTTTTTCTCAAGCTTTCTTGCTAGTTTCTTTGTATCAACTGACACGATCGAAAGCGTTTGGTAACAGAACGTAAGGGAACTTTTTTTATCAAGTGGAAACTAACAAAAAAGCAAGAGAGAAAGCATAGAATCATAAAAAAGAAAGTTCCGTGATTTTTTACCAAACTTATATATATATATATATATATATATATATATATATATATATATATACATGTGTGTGTGTGTGTGTGTGTGTGTGTGTGTGTTTCAAACATTCAGCAAATTTTCAAAACAGTCTGCTGTGCAGTTTATAATTCCTGAACCGTCATATGGTCAATTTCTAAAGTCTGCATTGATAATTTGCATGAACAATTGTCTTTGTTGTTTTTCTTTTGGGTTTTGTTTTTTTTTTTGTTTGTGGGTTTTTTTTTTTTTTTGTTTTGGTTTTGGTTTTGGTTTGGTGGGGTCTGTATCCTTTTTTCTTTTTTCTCTCGTTTTGTCCTCTGCGGGTGGTTAGATACTGGTAGTCTCCCACGACTTTTATAAAAGCGTCTTATCTTCTCAAATCTTTGCACCCATTATAGTAGGTTATATAATCAGAGATGGTTTCCGGAAATGTGTTGTAAATTGCGATTGTACGACTCAAACAAAAATTCGTTTTATTTGATGCAAATGTACAAATTTTTTTATGCAACTGCACAAGATTTTACTCTTTTTGAAATCCGTTGAGGCAGCTCTGCAAAGACTCATTAACAAGCAGCAAGTGTTTCGCAAGAAAATTCTGCAATATCACTATCTAAAATCGTGTCCTGGGTGTGACGCTAAACAGCATCCGATGGTTCGGCAAAAGTTTTGAAATTTTCGGTAATGCTGAGTCACCTATTGCATTTCCGCTCAGGTTCACTTTGGCCCAAAATGGTAGAACCTGTTAAGAACCTATCTATGGATCAAATAGATTTGTTTGAGATGTTAAAAATGACTAAGAACAACATCACTTCAGTGTCTCTTGTCAGTGCAACTAGGCAAGAAGGGTTTATCTATTTAAAATAATTGGAAAATATATGAATAGATTGATATTTAAAAATGGATACTCCGACTGAGCATGACATATTTACGTGTTTAAAATGATTGTGGTGATACAATTTTGTACCGAATATAATTAGAAACCATAATTGCTTCAGCACAAAATAACTCAAAAGTTGATATGTCAAAAGCCCAACCAACCAACCATTATCTTTGATAGTATTTTCCTAACTTATAAAAACTATCTATTTTTCATACTCTATATATATATATATTTCGCTCTCTCTCTCTCTCTCTCTCTCTCTCTCTCTCTCTCTCTCGTAGTGTAACATACTACCGCTGAGTCTTGAAAAACAACGAGGAACTCGTATATATGAAAATATAATCTTATATCGTTATATTTCAACGGTGACGCTCATGTAGAGCAGGAAAACAATCGGAGAGAGAATTCGAACACACGAAAAAGTCGTCGGGAGTCGAAACTGCCGGTGGGAACTGACTTCAGCCAAAATTCTAGACATTGTATAGTCTTAAAACTCCCACGTGACCCACATACAGTGCTTGTTTTCCATTGGTCATGGCTTACAAACACGCATTGCTTGCTTTTCATTGGTCATGTCTTACATTTACGGAAAGTTTGTTTTTCATTGGTCGTGGTTTACATCCATGTAATGCTTGTTCTCCATTTGTCACAACTTACACCCACGCATTCTTTGTTTCCGGGAATCATTTTGTTGATTTTATCTACGGCCGGATGTATCCGTCAACAACGTATATATATATATATATATATATATATATATATATATACGTGTAGCATTTAATAAGTTTCCAGACTTTTTTGTACAGGCATTTAAAATTGTCGTAGACTCTTGAAAATTCAGTACGTTATTGCTATACATCTTATGAGATGATTGACCAATTTTTATGATTTCAGATTCAAATGAACAGCTACAGCAGGAATTTGAATACACTCTACAAAAGCCTGATTGTCACAGCTGGGGAATTTCAAAAATGCTATCTGGACATGAGGACACTTTAGAAGAACGATATGCAATAAAATTCTGTTTTAAACTTAGAAAAAATGCCACAGAAACGTATGGAATGCTTCAAACTGCTTTTGGAGCATCTTGCAGGAATCGAACATCAGTTTTTGAGTGGCATAAGAGATTCAAGGAAGCCAGGGAGTCTGTGAGGGATGATGAGAGGTGTGGGAGGAGTAAGGAAGTCAATACACCAGAGTTGATTGGCCAAAGGGTTAGGGTTAGGGTTACTATGTTGAGGTTTTAAGGGAGTTCAGGAAGAGATTCCATCGGAAGGGGCCAGCACTCTTTAAATCGACTCAGTGGCATTTCCACCAGAACAATGCACCAGTCCATAACTCCATTCTTGTCACAGACTATTTGACCAAGATGGGCATCAAGACAGTTCGTCACCCTCCCTATAGTCCAGACCTTGCTCAAAGTGACTTTTGGTTATTCCCTAAGCTCAGAGGCTGTTGTTATGAGACAATTGAGGAGATAAGAAAAGCTGACTAAGGTCATTGACATGCTCACAAAAGAGGACTTCCATGTTGGAACAATACAACAAGTGCATTGCAGCCGGAGGAGATTACTTCGAAGTGAACTAGAGTTTCATATGTGTACTATCAATAAAAGCTCCCATACGAAAAAAAGTCTGGAAACTTATTTAATGATCCTCGTATATATATATATATATATATATATATATACTGAATGGATGAGATCTTTTAAATAAATCAAAAGTGCTCCAATGCTGGCCATCAGAGCAATATAAAATTTCATCTGAAAATCTAAACGCTCATTGTATTGTTGATACATTCAACTTATAATGAAATCAGAGTAAGAAGTTGAGATTTTAATTACTTTTAATTTATTTATGCACCGAGAAAGAGAGAAGAATAGAAAAGAAAAGCGAGAGAGAGGGTGCATTAGGGGAGACAGAGACAGATAAATAGATAGAAAAGATGTGCACTGATAGTAATAAAGAGACAGGCATGAATATAAAGCGACTTATTTTGATAGATGACACGTTCACAACAACAAAACTTCTTCTCCCCTTACAGTAACCTTCTGATTTTTTATATTTATAAAGCAAAGACAATAAATTACTCATTAAAAATTTGCATAAATATTCTTTGTAATTAATTTTACTTGAATATTTCACAAATATTTCAATTTCCTTTCAATTGTGATAATAGGGATATTTTTGATTAATTAATTTTATCGATTTTTCTCTTTGTCGTTATTTGTGTATAACGACCTTCTTCAAAAACGGCGGGATTTTCATAAGTAAGCGTAACAATAGAAATGAAAAAGAAAAATGCCGTAGGTATATTTTATTCAAATGTTATGTCTAGAGTTTTTACGGATGCCCGTAGGAGTAAACTTTGTTTTTTTAACCAGAAAAACATCATTGCCTTTGTTCTCTCAGCCTCTCTCTCTCTCTCTCTCTCTCTCTCTCTCCCTCTCTCTCCCTCTCTTTCTTTCTTTTAATCTCTTTCTCTCTTTCTTTCTTTCAATCTCTTTCTCTCTCTCCCTCTCTCTTTCTCTCTCTCTCTCTCTCTCTCTCTCTCTCTGTCTATCTATCTATCTCTTTTCATCTTTTTATATTTCTTTCTTTCGCTATCCCCATTTATCTTTCTCTCTTTCTTTCTTCCACCCGCTCTCTATGTTCTTTTTCCTCTCTCTCTCTCTCTCTCTCTCTCTCTCTCTCTTTATTCTCTTATAAAGACTCCCTTTCTTGTTTTTCTCTCTTTCTTACCCCTTATAACATTTTCTTTTGTGTCCTTCTCTCTCTCTCTCTCTCTCTCTCTCTCTCTCTCTCTCTCTCTCTCTCTCTCTCTCTCTCTCTCTCTCTCTTATTCCTCCTCTTTCTTTCTTACTCTCTCTTCTTACCCTTTGCACAACAATTAATTTGCTGCTATTTTTCTGCCTATGTTTTAGTCTTCCTATTTAAAACTGGTGGTGATTATTCCAAGTAAATACCTCCATACAGATGTAATTCTTTATCTGATTGAATCTGCGCATTCTAATCAACCTTCCTAGATTCTTACCCACTTAATAATCCGTCAATAATTAATGAGAAAATTACCAGCCTTATCATTCAATGATAGAAGGTCCAGTACGAAAATATCCCTAAAGTTAAAACCAAAGACTATTAAATGATTTTGCCATAAGTAGATCATTGCAAAATGTTAAAAACGTGTTGAGCAGAGAACATCAGAGAAGGATTATATTTTTCTTATTATTATTTTCAAGAGAAATCATCAACGATTTTCTTATATAAAGTGTTTTCATTTTCTTTCATCGGTTTTTTATTCTTCCTCTGTTTTCTTGAGCAATCGTGTCGGCGTTTTTTGGAGTAGAGTTGTTAACTCTCCCCTAATTTTGAACACAGTTTTTTTCTTATCCTTTAAACGATAAAACTCTCTGTGTGCTCGACTATTTATTCAGAAATTAGGAGGATAAGATTCATGAACGTTATCGCGAAGGGAAATACAAAAGATTAATTTAAATTCGGTTCATAAAGTTCATTTTCTACGATGATAACCGTTACCCTTGCATCTCATTCATTTTAATCAGTTGATGTCTAAAATTTTTTACACACAGCTATAATATCAGATTCAAGTCCTAATATATTAAACAAACTATTTTTTCGCTGTTTTTTCTTTCATCTTATTTTTCTGGTTTGTTCAAACCAAGTAGTAGTAATAACAGGAGGAGGAGGAGATCCAATAGCCTTAATTTGTCTCAATTTCTTACACGTAACATTTTCATTATCTCGCCTTGTCGATGGGGCATAGAACACGCTGACAGCATCCCCTGTTGCAGAAGTTTCATGAGTATGGCACAAAACACTCGTGACACTCATACGGTGGTGAGGCTCTAGTTCTTGACTTTCTGGGAAGAGTGGTGTCACTTTTTCGTTGCCATTACTTCCAAGTTCATGGTAACCGAGAGTAGTATTAAAGTCCCATCTATAAATGCAGCTGTTTGAAAATTATTAGTATTAGTGTGTAATAGAAGTATTTGAAACCATAAAACCGTGTACAAATTATTTATGTTAGGAATGTTACCTGAAATAATACTGGTTTACAAATGATTGGCCCAGCGGTCAGAGTGTTCGCCAATGGCCCGGGAGACCTGGGTTCAATCCCAGGTCGAGTCATACCAAAGACTTTAAAAATGGAACTTGATACCACCTTGCTTAACACTCAGCATTATAAGGTACGGTTCAAGGGTAAAGTGGAGCAATCCTGGGAATGGAGTAGCGCCCTCCCCTACACCTTGGTGTAGTAGCCATCGAAAAGGGAGCCTTCGGGTCACCCTCGACTATGGTCGACTAAATCATTAGTAACTTGAAACTATATAATTGCTCATAAAAAAGACTGACTTCGACATTAAATATCCTAACAAGTATTGACTTACTGTAAACCAACCAATGAAACAAACGATAGTCATAATTATTTCTTTTTTATTTTATTTCCATCTTTATCGCCTAAAGAAGGGCAGGCATTTCCTGTTTATTTTCATATGAATTATTTAATAATCCATTTGAATAACAAAATTAAAAAATAATGGAAACGGTCATTTCCGACTTTCAATTCCTGTCGAAAGAATAGAGAATGCGTTGTCCCGAAGAATGGCAACTAGTCATTCAACCTCATTGGAATTATCCCGGCATTCAACCGTTATTGAACCAAAATTGTGGAGTAGGGAAGCTGTTTGTGGGCATTGGAAACCGGGTGTTTCAACTGCAATAGATACGAAAATAAATCTGTCTAAAGTTGGCCGTTACCTACTTTCACACTCGCAGCCTAAATATTAATTTATAAATGTTTTTTCTTTCACCAAATTTCTGTTGCTCGTTTACAAATAGTAAAGTGAATGGATTTGACAGAATGATTTCTCGGTTTTAAAAATACCTCCACTCAGGCGCCATTGTGTGTCGGTAGGGTTAATGTCTTAGTGCATTTATCGACCCCCTACGTGCGAGCAAGATATGGCACCAGTTCAGTTTTTAAGCAGAGTTTAACAGGTTTGAATTCAGGACTTTCTTTCCCCAAGACCGCTTGCCATACCAAAGTTAAAGAGCCTAGTCTGCCCTACTATTTACCAATAGCTGGAGGGAGAATAGGTGGATTCATACCTTTCCCATGGGTCAAAGAAACATCCGTAATACGTTCACTATCAAAGATATCTTTTCTTTTTCTTTTTTCTTTTTTTTTCACAAGGTTTAGATTTTTTTTAAACTTTTGTCGTTGAAATAAATTAGCATTTTAGCGCTTTTGTTTTCCAAGAGAAGTTTATTTCCTCGCAGTAATTAAAAAATCTACGAGGTACATCATTTCGTTTTGATTTGATTTTTTCGAACAATGGGGTTTAAATTAAAAAATGAATAAATAAAAATAAAATAAAAATACTAACATGTTCTTATGGTTCTTTTTTAATGCCATATATCTAGTTTCGTATTTCCATCTCTTTACAGAGAAAACTAAAAGTACGAGGGAGTGTAAATTCAGTTACCTTAACAACAAAATAGATTCTGTTGTTTTTTCAATCTAAAACTTTGCAAGGGAGCCATACATAGTTCTTTTTCTTTTTCTCTCCTCCACTCTGTCTCTGTTTCTTTTTCTATCAATCAATCCTTATCTCCCTGTTTCCCCTTTTTTCTTTCCTCCCCCCCCTCTCTCTCTCTCTCACACACACACACACACACTCACACACACATTTTTTATCATAGAAAATTATAATAAGTAATACGCATGTTTCTTTGACGTCACTGCAATTCCAAACAATACTGAAATCCACTATATCAGGGTCGATACACCGCTCGATTGCTTAAATAAACTGCGTGAAATCTGAAATTTAGAAATTAGTTTCTTATCCAGAATAACTCACCCATAAATTTGAATGAATTTTATTTGTCCAAATTTCTGAGCTGAAGCTTCATAATTGTTATTACTTAGAATATTTGGACTATTGACCTCATTTTTATTGTTATACTCACAACATTTTGGCCTTCTTCATGTATTTCGCGATGTGTCCTTGATAGTGCAGTGGATAAGGCATTTGGTTAGCAAGTACTTCTGAATAAAATCATCAGTAGTTTGCAGGTTCAATCCCAACAACAAGAATAATGAGAAATACTTACTATAATTTAACACGAGTACTCGGTCATGGTTAATAGAATTAGAAGTTTACCCCTGTGGTTCAAATAAAGGGTTCAGTTCGAGATTCTGTGTGGACTCCCGAGTTCGATATGAAATACCGAAAGAAGGCCGAAGGACATATTGGTCGAAACGTTGTAAGTATAACAATAAAGGTCGGGTCAATATCTGAATATTATAAGTAATAGCAATGAATGAATTTTTTAAAACTTAGAAAAAATTGTATTAGAATGTAATTCTTATATTCATCATCCAGATAAGAGTAAGTTTTCTTTCTTTTCTTTTTAATGAACAGTAACAGTTAAATGTCAAAGTTCCAAATCAACCATCGTTCATTTCAACACTCTACTAGTTGAGAGAGAGGGAGAGAGAAAAGAAATATAGCCGATTAACATATTGTAGCAATTTGAATATGTAATTTTGGGGTGCATAACATAATGACTGAAACTTGCCCTTTTCTGGATCGTGAATGTAAATATAACATTTCTGCATAATTTTTGTGTACATTACCGCAGAAATAAGACAAATATTCCTCGGTTGGCTATCTTGAATCAGAACTAAAATGTCGTTATTTATAAAATTGATCTCTTCATACGAAAAGAAGATGGCCAAAACTGTACAGCGTGAGATATTGAGGGATTTTTACGTAATTCCAAGAAGGGAAAAGAAGAAAAAGACAATTCAAAAGATTATAAAAATGTCTTGAGTTTAGTTTATATCACTGGCCACCAAGATACGCAAAAGGACTTTTAGTTAAGCTCCAAGTTCAATCAAGGTTTGATCGATGGCGGTTGTTTTTATTTTTTAAGAGGGTGGCGTTTTTAGTTTGTTTTGTTTTATTTATCATTTTTTTGTTTGTTTGTTTTTTTGGGGGGTGTCTTTTTGTTTTGTTTTGTTTTTGTTCTTTTAGAGGGTGGAATTTGCCTTGGCTTTTCTGTGGATGAAATTCTGGAATTGTTTTATGACATACAAACACGAGGATCCTTGACTGCAAGTCTTTTTTGATGCATCGACTGACCAATGTTACAAAATTGGATTGTTTCGATGTTTCTAATTATAAAATGCACTGAAAGAGAAATAATATGAAAGTCTGAAAAACTAAGGATACAAAAATACGGATGACGCTGCGAAAATAATACATGCTATTTATTTTCACAAAAACTACAACAGATACAGGGAAATAATAACATCATCAAATAGGGTTACTTTTCAGCTAAAAGGTTGTTTAATAGTTAACGATCTAGTCAAATAAAGGACAGCTTGTGAGCTTGAGTTTCAGTGGATCTCCAATACTTTTGGTTTTCTTTATTATTTTAATGGCAACTTATATGTTATCAAATGCCAAATTTTGATTTCGAAATGTTTGATTATATTTTCACCGTCCAATTGCAATCAGTTTTTTTAATCGCATATTTTTTTTGTTTATTTATCAATTAGACTGATTAACAAAAAAAAATTGAAATGGTGTCAAGACATCAAACATCTTTTTAGATAATTTGAGGGCGCTGAATCTGAAAATGACCTTACTTTTTCTTGGTTAGCGACCGTTTTCTTTTTTTATTTTAGAAAAAGACATATTTTCATTTGTTTTCTGTATATAGGAAATTGACCGATGGCAATATTTCTCAAAGTAAAATCGTCGAAACCTTTCAATTCGTATTTAAACCAACAAATATTGGTCTGTTTATTGAGAAATACTATTTTTATAATAACAATCAGACCCTTAGTCTTTAAAAAATTACTCGATTGAATATACCAAGATCAGCAAGTATTTTTATCATATCATTTAATAAATAGCAGAAATAAAACCTTCGTGTACAAAAAAAAAATTTTTCTTTCTTGATTGTCTGTCACGTTCAATGTTATTTAAGTCCCTTTTGATACTCCAGAAGCAGTCAGCCATCATTCTTGTGTCCCACCGTCCCTGGTAGTGCTTTTTCATTGTTTTGATATCCTGATGGAATTTTAAAGCAGTGGATAGTGTGGAGTATCCCGTTATTATTACTCCCAGGTCTACTTTGACCCAGAGTGCAAGTACCTGTAGGGGTCTCATCAGATCTATTTCAATAATTAATTCTATTCGATAGGACCGGGAAAAAACTCTTCAGAAACAACACAAGAAATTTAGATATGAAAATACAATGAATTTGATTATCTAACATAAAAATAAGCTTAAAATGACACTACGAGGGGACATGCTATTAAAATTAATCAATCTTTCGTCTATTATCAATTACTCTTACAGAAAATCTACATTTTGGTCGCTAATGTTTTATTTAAAAACATTGACAAATGCAAATGTAATTTCCTGTCAATAACGTATTTACACGTGACTGTTCAAGAATCAAACCAGTTCAATTAAGCACGATGAAATTCCTTCGAGAAAGTAAATTCTATTTCTATGTTGAAAATTAACCTCTCTTCAATACGCCACTTTAGAAATTTGTCTATATCAATTAAAAGTTGACATAAATGTTAAATCAACTTGAAGCATTTAACAGTGCCACAGATACGTAAATAGACTTACGTTTATATTTAGCCATTCAAATTTTTTAAATCTACACATGCTTAGCAAAGAAAATATTAAATGAATAAACGAATGGGAAACTATTTCTATTTGAATTGTTTCATACTGGGTGTTGTGATCATAATATCTACACTGAAGCCTTAAAAATATCCCTTTTTTAACTTAGAAGAAGTGGGGGCACTACTTATGTAGCATGTCTTTGGTAGGAATAGCTTGGTGGAGCCCACCCCTCTCCAGATCTGCAAATGGTTTGAATTCAGACTTTCCTTCCCCTAGATGGGTTAACATTATAAGTTTTAAGATCTCAGCCCACCCTACTATAGCTGAAGGTAGAATATTTGAATTCCAAGGGTATAAGCGCAATGTGAAATGCAAACAGCCTCGTTCAGGTTTGAAATCGAGTAGCCGAGTCCACTTCTTATGACGATAATCGTTACGCCACGAGATCCTCTATTAGAAACAAATGCCAAAGATTAAAAATCGGTATGAAATTTTTGATATCTTACTTGACGACCCATGAATCTATTATGCTCCCTCTGTAACAACGGTCCATGATAACATTAAAAAAATTTAATTAGGAAAAAGTAAAAAAAATTTACTTAACATTTTAAGAATTAAGATGATTAAAAGTAGACGTTCATGGCAGACGAAGACCCCACGAAATTATCGTTCAATTTGGATTGTTAATTGCTTTATTCTCTTTACTTGAATATTTTAATCAACTTATTTTCATACATATATCACTGTGGTGTATCATTTTCCCTGGGTTACTATAACATAAAAATATCATGAGAATTTTAGCAATACATAATATTCATGAATAACTTATATATGCATATAATGTAATGATAAATATTTTATGAATAAAAAATGCAACATAAATCCTATCCAAATTTTAATTTTACAATAAGAAAGAACAATATTTGCCATTTTATTTTCTTAGTATCATCACTTTGTTCTAAAAATTATATCATCCAAATGTTTGCCTTTACGAACCCTACACTCCTGAAGTCTCACCCTGATTATCTGCATTGCTAGCTTGATCATTGCTTCTGATATTGCTGCATTTCTTAACAAATGAAATCAGCGGTCTATTTTTAAAGACTTGAGCCTTCAACTTATTCGCAGAATTAATTACAAGGGGGTAGATCTGGTGAACGTGACGGCCAAAGTATGTCACCATGAAGCCCTGAAAAATTCACACCTTCCATAGATGCCCTTGCCAAATGTGCGATGATAACTTAAATGATATGGTTGTCGCTACTGGAAAACATACCTCTTACCCGCTTACCATAAATAACTCCTATGTAGCGGCAATTTTAGATCTGGGGGATCATTCCACTAGACTATGTATTTAATTGCAAACTATGCTTTGTAAAACATGACAAATTAAATAGTGCCTTAAATGTTGGTCACGAGGTTTAAATTGTAGGTCAGGGAAGGACAGTTTGAATAATTTGAAAGATGAAGCACCGGATGTGACCTGTATGGATCGAAAAGCGTGTGCTCAGAACAAGATTCCATTTCCAATATCTGATGAAGATCGGAGAGTACAACAGCCGGAATGTTCTGATATAAAACAAAGGTGGGAAAATTATTCTGCGTAATACAATCTACAACTAAAATTGGAAATAAATTGTCAATTTTGTCCGGACATAATCCCCCAGAGTAAGAAGACTGGTTTTATTATTGCAATAAATTTGAATTAAGTTTATGGTTTTTTGTTTTTATTTTTGTTTTTTGTTTGTTTGTTTTTGTCTTTGTTTTTCGTTTGTTAGTTTTTTTGTTTTTGCTTTTTTGTTTTTGTTGTTTTATTCTTTTGTTTTTTGTTTTTAATGATTTAAGATTCTTTATGAAGGGAATGAAATGAATTTGATGTACACACAAACCAATAAAGCAAATTTAACATCTTTTCACCGGGCAATAACTTTTAGATTAATACAGAAAGAAGAAAACTTATGAGTAGATTAGGTTATCATGAGTTGCGCAGAATTGACCTCCTGCAAGTGCAATGTTAAATCATTTTTAAATGTTGGTGTGCGTAGGTATTGGATTGGAGAAAAGACTTGTGCAGCATGACCTTTACTCTTTTACTATTCTCTACCAGTAGCAAGTCCTAAACAATGAGTTGGGCGGGGGGTAAGTTATGCTACAGTAGACCAGTCTTCATAAATCTGATCTCAAGGCCTTCATTTCAAAAGAGTTTGCAATGGTTTTCTTCCAGCGAGAGATTCGTAGAAATAGTGAGAGTCGAGTTCCCATGATTTGTAATTTGAACAACTGAAAAATACGAAGTGTACTGAAAATTATTGAGTCAGAATCTATCAAAATTTCAAATTTGAATAAAGAATTATTCAGAGCCGAACTATTCATATAAAGCAGAGATGGTGTTTACTCGTCTAGACTGCTATCATAAGCATTTGATATTTTTATAATCAACATTTTTATGCGAAACAGAATCACGCTTGTGTAAGTACCCTTTACACAAACTCCACTTAACTCTGGGGAAAATTTTCTGGTTTCCTAAACTGAAAATTCATCATACAGTTGAGGACATAGGTCCTCAGATCTAAGATTCGGTGTGAATTTTCATGGAACTTTAAAAGAAATACGGCGGCTCTGTTTTCTACTATATAAAAATAAAAATAGACCAATGGAAAAATCACTGAAAAAATGTGTTGAATGCTAAGAGGACTATTCTAAAGAAAATAAGCGTTTCATTCATTTCTCATTGTTGTTTTGGCATATATATATTTAGCCTCGATACTTTTTGAACATACGTGGTGCATTCAATAAGTTTCCAGACTTTTTTTTTTTAAATTGTCGTGGATTCTTGATAATTCAGTATGTTAATGCTATACATCTTATGAGATGACTGACCAATTTTAACGATTTCAGGTTCAAATGAACGGCTACAGCAGGAATTCGAATACACCCTTATAAAGCCAGATTGTCACAGCTGGGGAATTTCAAAAATGCAATCTGGATGTGAGGACACTTTAGAAGAACGATATGCAATAAAATTCTGTTTTAAACTTGGAAAAAATGCCACAGAAACATATGGAATGCTTCAGACTGCTTTTGGAGCATCTTGCATGAATCGAGCAACAGTTTTTGAGTGGCATAAGAGATTCAAGGAAGGCAGAGAGTCTGTGAGGGATGATGAGAGGTATGGTAGGAGTAAAGAAGTCAATACACCAGAGTTGATTGGCCAAAGGGTTAGGGTTTAGGTTACTATGTTGAGGTTTTAAGGGAGTTCAGGAAGAGATTCCGTCGGAAGAGGCCAGCACTCTTAAAATCGGCTCAGTGGCAATTTCACCTGGACAATGCACCAGTCCATAACTCCATTCTTGTCACAGACTATTTGACCAAGATGGGCATCAAGACAGTTCGTCACCCTCCCTATAGTCCAGACCTTGCTCCCAGTGACTTTTGGTTATTCCCTAAGTTCAGAGGTTGTCGTTATGAGACAATTGAGGAGATAAAAGAGTCTGTGACGAAGGTCATTTACACGCTCACACAAGGGGACTTCCACAAGTTGTTGGAACAGTACAACAAGTGCATTGCAGCCGGAGGAGATTACTTCAAAGGGGACTAGAGTTTCGTGTGTGTACTATCAATAAATATGCCCATACGAAAAAAGTCTGGAAACTTATTTAATGATACTCGTACATCGTAACTCAAATTGGCTGGAACATATTTAATTATCTCAGCCACTAAACAAGGCTCAAGATTTTGAATTCTTATTATGGCTTGACAATTGTTATTTTATAAGATTTCATTCGTTTATTCGTTTTACGTCAACTCAACCCTTTTATGTCGAATCTAATTTAGCAATTATAGTTCCCAATTATCGTCGATCTTAGACAAAGGCGACCTAAAGGCTTCCTTTTCAATAGCTACAACACCAAGACGTAGGGTTGGGCGCTACTCCATTCCTAGTATTGCTCCACTTTACTCTCGATCCTCACCTTATAGTGCTGAGAGCTAAACAAGGCGGCATCAAGTACCATTTTTTTTAGTCTTTGGTATGACTCGACCTGGGATTGAACCCTGGTCTCCCGGACCATTGGCGAACACTCTACTCATTAGGCTATTTTTAACCGGTTAGTACATTTAATCAAATAGCAATATTAACGCTTTAACAATCAAATGTAGTCAAATGATTTTAACCATTATCTCAAAAATATCTATTTTACTCATGGATGGAGACCTCCAGGACTCCCACTCAAAGGCGAAGATTTCTTTAGGTTTGGTTTTATGGCCCATCAACGATTGTAAGTTATTTTTATACATATAAATAGTTCTATTTCAAACAATTAATTTTAGCACAAGTACAGTTTTTTTGTTTTGTTTTGTTTTTTTGTTTACACACAGTTAAATGTCAAAAGAGTCCAATTTTAAACAATTCGTTTTAGCATGAGTAAACTGTTTAAATGTCAAACATTTATATTTGACTCTATCAGGTGCCTCCACTCCGGGCCAGAGTGAACCCGGGAGCAATGGCAATAAAGGGACACTCCACATTCCCCAAAGCTCCAACATTACTGGAGCCTCACCATCAGATTGTTTAGTGTCATAACAGGACATTCGTTGGGGGAGTCTTAACCCTCTGCAGAGATGCAGTCGGTATGTTCTGCAGCCCCAGTCGACTGGGCCATGAAGTATTGTGAAGGAGTGACTTGACACTACACAGAACTCCTAACTACAACAGTTTAGTTTTACACCCAGGACATCTCTTATTGTGAGATCTTACCCTTCAACAGGGTATGCCGTCGGCGTAATCTATGCCCTACTGAAACGGTAGTCTTATAAGAGTTAGACCTTGCTTAAAGGGGATCTTGTATTAAAAAATTGTAGCTGCAACTAATTTCCAAAACATTTGTACATTTCTTCCGGGCAAATATTTCCTCTGTTTTTACTATTCACAACATGATAAGCATCAGCATTAATAAATACTTTGATAGAATTTTCAGTGCTTCATATTGGTGAAGTTGGCAGCAGTTCTGAAAAAAGAGTTTTGAATGTGACTTTAATATTGAAATATTATTTCACCAAAACTCTCATTGTCAATATGTAAATAGTTACAGAGAGGGTCGTTGTGTGATTAGTTTAACGACATACCCCTCTCTGTTAGGTTATTTAATGACGAAGTCGGTCTCTTTGTTTTTCAAATAGATATATCGATTCAAATAATAAATGATTTTAATCACTAATAAACAATCATAGGTTGAAGTAACAATTTTAATACCAACAATTTATACACAATAATATGGTTTCAATAATTTACTACTTTTGGATAATAATTATTTGTTCGCACACAGTTATATGCGTGATCCGATCAATGAAATGACCACAAACATCTTCTAAGTCGTTGTTTTGACAACATTTCTGGTGCCCATATTGTTTTCTTAGATACAATAGTAAAAGAAAAAGTTATGTATATTGGGTACAAGAGAAAAGACACGGTAAGGAATTTGGCTGACTCTTTTGAAGGTCTAGAACTTCTTTTTTGTCGGAGTTATCTTTATGCAGTAAGTTCTTCTTTCAGGGGCGAGGTCTTCTACAGGTGGTAATTTCTCCTTCTCCTTCGATCTTTCTTCTCTACTTAAAACAGTTCTGGAGCCTATATTTTACAGAAGGAATTTGAAGACTTAAACACAATTACTAATATTTTCTAATCGCACTCTCGTTAGCCATCAAATGAGAACCAAGCTACCATTCACTGAGATCAACAGGAGCAGGAAAAAAAAAACTCGTTGCCTTTTTTATTAGGCTGTGCATTTTCCTATCATATCGATTGAAGGGGAGGACCACCCTCCAGTACGCACTGACCGGCTGGGCCTCATTTCGATGTCGACCAGGTCAGAATTGTACAAGTCATGCAGTGCGCGCGATGCATTCAACTCAAGGTTGCACCTGCAACTTTTGACAGCTTTGATAAACTAATCAACTTTGTCGTTCCAGTGACCTTTGCTTACTTTTATCATCTCAGAAGAAAAACCTTTTTCCAAAATGTTAGTTTTTGTGTGTTTCATTTTAACAATACTATTCCCTCTGATTTACAAAAAAAAACAATTTTTTCCCGTTAATAAATTTTAAACACCAGTGGAAATCTTTACACATTGAAACACATAAAGGCAGACAAAGTGGAATGAGCAACGTAAGAACGGATACGTAGATTAGAGAGAGAGAGAGAGAATGAGAGAGGTACAGAGAAGGAAGACATTGTAGGTAGAGAGATAAACCGAGAGAACTCAGAAAAAATATTAGATAAATAGAAAAAATATAATAATATATCTAACAGAACTGAAAAATCAAAAACAACGATCTAAAAAACAACAAGACAAACAGAAAGACGATTGTAGAAGGGATACAAAAAGAAGTGGAGTGTGAGAGTGTGAAAGAAAAAGAGAAAGACTGAAAGAATCAATAGTAATAAAGAGTTAAAGTAGGAGAAGGGACGGTGGAGTTTGGATGATTCAAAAAGATTAAAACTAGTTATTTTCACTGACGTTAGAATGGGAGAAGTCGAGGTGTAAAATGTTTTTTGCAGAAAGTTAGCATAAAACAAAAGCAAAAATGGACTAGAAGACGAAAGGAAGAGAGAGGAGAGCAGAGGGGAGGACATCGTAGGCAAAGAGATAGACTAAGTAAGAGTCCCGTGAGAAATTAGAGAAATCACAGAAAGAAATTTGAAAGAAAAGAAAAGAAATATATATCTCAGATTGAACTAAAATATCAAAACAGATAGATAGATAGATAGATAGATAGGGAGAGAGAGGAGGGGAAGAGAGATGTAGCAGAAATAGAAAGACAAGTGGAGAGTGAGAGTGAAAATTGAGAGAATTAATAGAAAAAAGAATTCACAATAGAAAATGCATAGAGAGGAAAAGAAAGATTGAGAATGCGTATTCAAGAGAGTGTGGGAGAAAAAGAAGAAGACGGAAGAAGCGAACTATGAAAGAAAGGAAAGAGAAGGTGAAGAGTGATGAAGAAAAAGTGCAAAAAGCTGAGAAGAGAGATTAGAACGTCCAGACCTATGGTGTCATTATAACGTGATCTGACGGGGAAAATATCTTTAAAATTAGTTATTTTCAGTGAGTTTAGATAAAAACAATTCAGAGGTGTAGCGTAATTTCAGAAAAAATCAAACCCGAATACACCCCTATCCCATCTCCTCACCAAAAATGTCAAACCCGAATACACCCCTATCCCATCCCCTCACCAAAAATGTCAAAACCGAATACACCCCTATCCCATCTCCTCACCAAAAATGTCAAACCCGAATACACTCCTATCCCATCCCCTCACCAAAAATGTCAAACCCGAATACACCCCTATCCCATCCCCTCACCAAAAATGTCAAACCCGAATACACGCCTATCCCATCCCCTCACCAAAAATGTCAAACCCGAATACACTCCTATCCCATCTCCTCACCAAAAATGTCAAACCCGAATACACTCCTATCCCATCCCCTCACCAAAAATGTCAAACCCGAATACACCCCTATCCCATGCCCTCACCAAAAATGTCAAACCCGAATACACTCTTATCCCATCTCCTCACCAAAAATGTCAAACCCGAATACACCCCTATCCCATGCCCTCACCAAAAATGTCAAACCCGAATACACCCCTATCCCATCCCCTCACCAAAAATGTCAAACCCGAATACACTCCTATCCCATCTCCTCACCAAAAATGTCAAACCCGAATACACCCCTATCCCATGCCCTCACCAAAAATGTCAAACCCGAATACACCCCTATCCTATCCCCTCACCAAAAATGTCAAACCCGAATACACCCCTATCCCATCCCCTCACCAAAAATGTCAAACCCGAATACACGCCTATCCCATTCCCTCACAAAAAATGTCAAACCCGAATACACTCCTATCCCATCTCCTCACCAAAAATGTCAAACCCGAATACACTCCTATCCCATCCCCTCACCAAAAATGTCAAACCCGAATACACCCCTATCCCATGCCCTCACCAAAAATGTCAAACCCGAATACACCCCTATCCCATCTCCTCACCAAAAATGTCAAACCCGAATACACCCCTATCCCATGCCCTCACCAAAAATGTCAAACCCCAATACACCCCTATCCCATCCCCTCACCAAAAATGTCAAACCCGAATACACTCCTATCCCATCTCCTCACCAAAAATGTCAAACCCGAATACACCCCTATCCCATGCCCTCACCAAAAATGTCAAACCCGAATACACCCCTATCCTATCCCCTCACAAAAAATGTCAAACCCGAATACACCCCTATCCCATCCCCTCACCAAAAATGTCAAACCCGAATACACGCCTATCCCATCCCCTCACCAAAAATGTCAAACCCGAATACAACCCTATCCCATCCCCTCACCAAAAATGTCAAACCAGAATACACCCCTATCCCATCCCCTCACCAAAAATGTCAAACCCGAATACACGCCTATCCCATCTCCTCACCAAAAATGTCAAACCCGAATACACTCCTATCCCATGCCCTCACCAAAAATGTCAAACCCCAATACACCCCTATCCCATCCCCTCACCAAAAATGTCAAACCCGAATACACCCTTATCCCATCCCCTCACCAAAAATGTCAAACCCGAATACACTCCTATCCCATCCCCTCACCAAAAATGTCAAACCCGAATACACCCCTATCCCATCCCCTCACCAAAAATGTCAAACCCGAATACACCCCTATCCCATCCCCTCACCAAAAATGTCAAACCCGAATACACGCCTATCCCATCTCCTCACCAAAAATGTCAAACCCGAATACACTCCTATCCCATCCCCTCACCAAAAATGTCAAACCCGAATACACCCCTATCCCATTCCCTCACCAAAAATGTCAAACCCGAATACACTCCTATCCCATTCCCTCACCAAAAATGTCAAACCCGAATACACCCCTATCCCATCCCCTCACCAAAAATGTCAAACCCGAATACACCCCTATCCCATGCCCTCACCAAAAATGTCAACCCCGAATACACCCTATCCCATCTCCTCACCAAAAATGTCAAACCCGAATACACCCCTATCCCATCTCCTCACCGAAAATATCAAACCCGAATAAACTCCTATCCCATCCCCTCACAAAAAATGTCAAATCCGAATACACTCCTATCCCATGCCCTCACCAAAAATGTCAAACCCGAATACACCCCTATCCCATCTCCTCACCAAAAATGTCAAACCCGAATACACTCCTATCCCATCCCCTCACCAAAAATGTCAAACCCGAATACACCCCTATCCCATGCCCTCACCAAAAATGTCAAACCCGAATACACCCCTATCCCATGCCCTCACCAAAAATGTCAAACCCGAATACACCCCTATCCCATCTCCTCACCAAAAATGTCAAACCCGAATACACCCCAATCCCATCTCCTCACCAAAAATGTCAAACCAGAATACACTCCTATCCCATCCCCTCACCAAAAATGTCAAACCCGAATACACCCCTATCCCATGCCCTCACCAAAAATGTCAAACCCGAATACACTCCTATCCCATCTCCTCAACAAAAATGTCAAACCCGAATACACCCCTATCCCATGCCCTCACCAAAAATGTCAAACCCGAATACACCCCTATCCCATCTCCTCACCAAAAATGTCAAACCCGAATACACCCTTATCCCATCTCCTCACCAAAAATGTCAAACCCGAATACACCCCTATCCCATCTCCTCACCAAAAATGTCAAACCCGAATACACTCCTATCCCATCCCCTCACCAAAAATGTCAAACCCGAATACACCCCTATCCCATCTCCTCACCAAAAATGTCAAACCCGAATACACCCCTATCCCATCTCCTCACCAAAAATGTCAAACCCGAATACACTCCTAACCTATTCCCCTTCCAAAAAAGTAAAACCTAATTACACCCTAATCCCATCCCCTTAACAAAAAAATCAAACCTAAATACACCCCTAATCCACCCCCTTCAAAAAAGTCCAACCCAAATACACCCCTAACCCATACACCCTCTAAAAAAAGTCAAACTCGAATACACCCCTAACCCATCCCTCCTCCAAAAAAAGTAAACTCAAATACACTCCTAACCCATTCCCCTCCAAAAAATAAAATTCGAATACACCCCTTGATCCACTCCCTCCAAAAAACGTCAAACCCGAATACACCCCTAACATATACCCCCTTTAAAAAGTCAAACCCGAATATACTCCTAACCCATTCCTCCTACAAAAATGTCAAACAAGAATACACCCCTATCCCATTCCCGCTCCTAAAAAAAGCAAACCCGAATACACCCCTAACTCTGCAACAACCACAACGAAGAAAATCCCATAAGTTTTGAACTTCTGTTATTTATAAAGTACTTTGGTAACAGAGAGAGGCCGGAGACCTTACCGATCGACAGATAGTTATCAAAGCAATATATACTGAATAATTCATAGACTATTTAATCAGAATCGCTTTTGGAACCGAAAATCAATGTTTATTAAGTGTCAGAGATACTTCGCAACACAGACACATAAAATCACAATTGTAAATTAATAGGTACCAAAAAAGTTTTACTCAAAGTGTATATATATATATATATATATATATATATATATATATATATATATATATATATATATATATATATATATATATAAAGTTATAAAAACGTATTTCAAATTTTTTTTAAAAAGTCCTCAATACCGGCTGGTAGAACAGGATAAAACCTAAAATAAACGTAATTCACTTGCACTGCTTTGGCTACCAATTTTACTGCCAATTTTACGCCATCTTTGTGAGGGGTAAGAAAAAATTGCTATCTTCAGATGACAGCAACGAATAAGAATGAAAGAGGAGACGAATAAGTACCAAATGTTAATTTAAGTACCTGCAAAAAAATGTCTGCAGTGTGGACAAAATGAAAGTTGAGTAGTAAAGGTGGGAGGAAAAAAAAGCTAATTTTGTATCAGGAGCCGAAAATAAGGTTCATACTTCTACCTTCCAATAATACGAATTATATCGCAAATATGTAATAAATAATAGCAAATAGAAAATATATTCACGTATAAGAAATATAATAAAATCCATTTACTGCTACAAGATGGTTTCTTTGTTTAATTGCATATCAACCTTTGTATGTTATTTAATTCCAAAGCCATTCTCCTAGAAAAACAGCAGTGGTGCTATTTAACCCATAGCTGGAAGATTAGGAGGTTTATACCTTTCCCAAGGGTATTTGCCCGAAAGTGAACGTAATAGCGCGACTGGAGTACGAACTCGCTTACTACGATTCCGCAGTCCATCGCTGTAACCATTACACCACGAGGACACCCCCCCTACTGCTACAAGAGGACCAAAACTTGCGACCAAGTAAAATATACTCAAACTTCTTCCAAAGAATTGAAGTTCCTTCCATAAGGCAAAAGTGTGTGTGTGTGATAACACACACACACACACACACACATACATACATATATATATATATGTGTGTGTGTGCGTGTAAGTTATCACGAATAAAGAAATACAGCCATCACAATCTTTAAATATAAAAATGTAATTTTCTTCCAGATCAAAGATAACAGGGTTTTATCACTTCTAGTGGAACAAGAGTGTCTCCGTTGCCTAGTGACTAACCTACTGGCCTTGCGACATCGTTGTAAGCGAGTTCGAAATCCAGTCGTGCAGTTACGTTCTCTTACAGTCTGGAGAAAAGTAAACATTCTCTTACTACCACCACCCATTCATGGATTAAATAGTTCCACAACTGTTCTACGAGGATGGCTTTGGCATTTAAATAAAGGTTGATATGCTATTAATCAAAGAAACCAAACCAAACCTCGCGGAACAATACAATCAAAACGGATATTATCCAGTATTATTTATCATTACTAAACTCTATAATGCCGAAATTCCAAAAATGAAATGGCATTAGTTTAAATATGGGGTTTGCTTCTTTTGGAACAGTTATATATTTTCAATGTTTCAATAATGTAGGAGAAAATTTACTTTTTATTAACAAAATTGTTTCAACATGAACTTATTTATTGTGTCCACTGCTCTGTTGTTTTCTCAATGTATTATAGGGTGTTCAGAAAGTAATGCATCTTACTTATTTCACTGAAAACTACGACAGATAGAGTAAGCTTTCAGTTACAAAAATATTTTTCACATATACACCTCAATGAATACTTAGTGGTTTAAGAAGATTGTGCTGTTCTAACTTTTCAAGCGTCGAGAAGATGCGTGCCTTTAAAATCAGCATTCGAAATCCTACGTTTTATTTAAGATTGGATGCTGATTATCGCTACGGATGATAAGTACCCAATAAGCCAACTGTACTTGCTGTTACAAAGTGGACACCCATCTGAGTACTGATCATGTTCCACATTGCTTAACTTAGTTGATCTTGTAGCACTCGATGCTATAAGAGTGACTTGACTGTAAGTCTTCTCCGAAAGCCAAGCGTAGTTTAAATTGAACACGAGGCTGTGTGGTACCCAGTGAGGACCGATTGCATGACACAGAAACAGAAGCAGGTTTGAAGTTGATTTGAATAATTCAAATCAATCAATACCGGAGAACTCATCGTCGTTCTGAAAACAGGTTGGAGTTGGGGGAGAGGCGAAAAATTACACATTCAGAAACCGGGACCGGTATAAATTATTGACCTATTCGATAGCAAACGGCGGAAATTTTCAAATGCAATAATAAAAAAAGTGAATCGAATGAAATTTATTAAGATATTTTAATTAGACTTGCTGATGCACACGTCTATAGATATATACATCACTACATGCACAAAGACATATAGGCACACACACACACTATATATATATATATATATATATATATATATATATATATATATATATATATATACACTAACAGGAATATCCGGGGTTGCATTAGGAGGGTGGCAATGATTTAATATATGACAATATTAATGACGCAATGAATTTTAGATAAACCTAAACCCAATATAATTTCGAGGAAGGTGTTTTCTTATGCGTCGAAGTAATTTTCAAAGTCCGTGTTTATGCACAATTTTATGCATAAAATAAACCAATCAATTAAAGGGGATACTGTTATCATAATTACAAACGAATTTTTATGCTGTTAATTTAATAATTACCAAAAACTTTTATTAAAATTCAGTAAGTTGATTTGGTAGTTTATTTTAAATTCTATACGGAAAAAATTCCAATACGATGAAATAATATTTGAAACAAAATATACCAGGTTTTATATTGTTTTACAAAAGAAACTTTTATCAGGATTTTTTCCAGTCTTTTTTCTTATTAATGGTACAAACAATTTATCGATAAAATTAGAATTAATACAAGTTTGGAAATATATATATATATATATATATATATATATATATATATATATATATATATATATATATATCATAACAAAAAGTAAGGGAGTCATATTTATTAATTAATCAAAACAAATTTTGGCTGATAAAATAAAATTTTACCGATAAAATCTCTGAGTCGGTTATGTGCAGCTTTAACTCTGTTAAGGTGAGAACCAACTTCACTACTTGACTTGCATTTCAGTCTTCTCAAAAGGACGTCTTATCAAGACTGCAAAAAAGTAAGATGGTTTATGAATTTCAATGTCCGTGTAATGCTGACTATATATGTAGAACTATTCAGAGGCTGAAAGTTTGAGTTAAGCAGCACGTCCCCAGAGAATTATTAAAACGGCCTAATTATTAGGGCTAATTATTCAGATGACTATTTCTCTGCCTTGTACAAGGCTACGTATTGAAAATTCTAGCCTTTTTAGAGGCTATAGCTATTTCGCTATATTGTCCTACCTTTTGCAGGCAGAGAAAACAAATTGACATCCTTTGTCTGCTTTGGGAATTTGGTGGGAACCGTGGGAGTTGAGGTTTTTTTTAATTGTCCCCAACACTGTGATTTAATATTTTTATCATTTAAACGATTCCGGGGTAATTGGTTGAAAATGCACCGGACGAAAGGGTACCTCCAATGTGTTTTTATTATTTTAATTAGTTAATAAATATGATTCCTTTACTTTTTGTTAATATAAAAAATTTTGTCTTAAAATATAAATATATATATAAACATTCAGTAGTTCTCCATCGCACAATCTGGATATAAATTGCGAGATAGTTTAGACAAATGACTAGTTTTTTTGCAGTGAAAATAGTGTAGAGTCAGCCACACTTTTTGGGTGAGCCGCTAACAGAAGAATGAATAACCTCGACGACACAGATTTTCCGAAAAACGCTCATCAGATTTTAAATTCAATTTTTTATTCTTCTAAACAGGTTGCCGAACCAAAGCTAAAAATCCCAGTTGGTGCTATTTACCTGTAGCTGGGGGTGGAAAAAAAAGAAGAGACAAATATATTAGCCTGAAGGCATAAACATGAGGTAAAACTTATAGCTTCTTATATTTGAACTTGGTTCGTCCAATCCATTTCCTACGAGGATAATCATCACGCAACGTACGGATTTTCATCTTTGAAAGCGATCCTCTTCATTTCTTCTTCCATATATATATATGTGTGTGCGTGTGTGTGTGTGCGTGTGTGCAGTGACTATCTGTTTATTTGTTTGGGATCGGGTTTAGCATAAAATTATATCTCCAAAACAAATGCTTATTCCTGCCAAAAAACAGTGTTTTCACCCTGACGGTAGGACCTAGAATATACTGACTGTATCTCCTGCAGAGGGGTAAAATCCCCACAAACATGGTGTCCTTGGTATGACACTAAACTACATTTAATGGTGAGATACCACATCTGGAGATCTGGGGAGTGAGAAGAATCTCTTCAGTGCTGTTACTCCCAGTCCACTCTGACTTGGAGTGGTAGTGTTATATTTTGACCTTCGACCCGGCCCAAAAATACTATTCCAAGGTAATACACCGGAAGGAAGTGACACATTCCAACGGCCAGTAATCGAAAGAGATCGCGTGGGCGGATTAAGGCTTATGATATGGGAAAAGGTGAAGGTCCCATTGTGCCATTACAGTCATGCACCGGAAGAGAGTAACTTCTGAACTGCATGACAGTTATTTCCGCTTGATGACGATTAAACATTCGATTTCAAAGATCCAGTAGGCGATCGTGTGGGCGTTGAGTTATTATTTAACTCAGTTGAGTTTGGGTCCCAAAGCAGTTGCCTGCAAACTTCCAGACAGTAGAGACCAGATGTGGTAGGGAAGGCCACACCCGACCGAGGGGGCCCTCGGAAAAGCCCCGATGGAGTGGACCCCAAGACCTCTGGTTGAGCATCTAAGAGAACAAGAAAGACACAACGTGACGGTCATAACAGTGGGGTCAAAATATGAAGTTTATATTCAGTCTCCAGCATCCTCTCACATGCAAACCCTTAAATAACCCTTTCGAACCCTTGCAATAAAGTGAGAGGTAAATATATTTCTAAAGAAGTCTTCTTGCGTCTTCCTTCCTGTGTCTTTATTATTGAGTCGTTATGATACGGCAAATGACTATACAACAGTAGTACGTGTTACGGTCCCCTTTATGTTTAAAAATCATTCGTATTCGCAAGGACTGAAAGCAAAAATTCTTAAGAAAATCTACACAAAAATGTGAATATGAACATGACCTGAATCCCTAATTTCTTGCCATGAAATAACTCAAGACAATTTAGCATCAGTCAATCAAATTATATTTGCCTAACAACTCCGCCACATGCATCTAAGGTTTAAGAAAAGTCTATCCAGTGTAAGTGTCAGTATATAACATTCTTGCTTACCATCCGACTCACAAGCTCCATTGCAATACTCTAACAACTTAGCTAACCTTTTAGCTAATTTGGTATTTATTAGTTGCTAATTAAACCTGGCAAGTGTTTGACATTGAAGTGAATTTTATTTTCATTTCACTGGCGTCCTTCCGTTGTTTGACCTCTTCAGCCGCCGTAATTTCTCGCTACTAACAAACATGAATAGCATAGCTTAACTTTATGCCGACATGACATTAATATATGTGGCCAATTGGCCAATGTTACAACCTTTTCTTTTCAATGTCTGGTCATTAAGCGTAATTGACAGTGGGAATAAACGGTCAAGTGCGTTTAATCGTATCTGTTAGTTGACGATAAAAGTGAGGCGCTTATTCCAACAAACATGACCATCAATTTCAACAAGGAGTTTGAACGGAAACCATTTTGAATATTTCCACAATCTAAGCTCAGCGTTCGATGAACATTTCACAGTCATCTGCGTTGAAATAAAACCTATAATATCTATCTATCCGTTAGAATTAATTTGAAAATATATTTTGAACTTACTTTGATCTCTTACGTTTGGCTATATATATATATATATATATATATATATATATATATATAATTCTTTTAAATACTCTGTCCGGTGGCAAAAGCTGCTTGGTGGCGCCAGGAGTGGCAGTACCGCCTTGTGTTTTATCCCCTGGTTGGCGGCTGATGAGGGCAAGGTATCACACGTGCTTTCACACGTTGTATGATGAAAATATATATATATATAAGAATATGTAAAATTATCCAACGAAAAGTAATTTTCAGCTACTTATTAAGAATTCTTTGAAATTTTGCTGCTCGCGTGTCAAGCCAGACTGAAGAGTTGTGATACAACGAAACAATCTCTCAGTGGTTGAAAATATATATGCTCCTGCCCGCCGTTGAGCATACTAGAGGGAATTTGCCGGCTACCACATAAGCTTAAATGCAATAGCTCTTCTCAGGAATTGGGAACACTCGGTAGGCGATAACGTATATACGTAAAAAAAAAAAATTCCTTCACTAACGCAGGGATTATCGATGTCTCTGGAGTGAGATATTCGTCTAACGTAAAGTCAAGCAGGTTTCGATCCCAGCTTGAACCATCTCACGTGCCTAAGCACACTGAACAGTCTTTCAATGGTTGACAATATATATGTATATATGTCTGTAAGTTTATGTGTGTATGTGTGTGAGATATCTCTTCACTTTCTATCTCTCTTACATACATACACACTTACACACACACACACACACACACACACACATATATATATATATATATATATAATTTTATGGAATATAATCATTTTATTTTGAATATATTTATGTACATATGTATTTATCAATTTTTGCATTTTTTGTATATATATATATATATATATATATATGTATATATATATTCAATCTTAAAGATAAAGTGAAAAAAACGCTTATAAAAATATTAAACATTTGCCTTTATTAACCTTTTTACTGCAGTATTTGGCAATAGTTCCCAGCGGTACACTTTAAAGTAAGTCTTCTTACACATAGGTTACTTAGCAGTTGTTCCTTAGTGGAATTCATCTAACCACGGAATGGTTTCTATGACCTGATGGTAACCTGTGCTTTCAGCGTCACTTGACCGGATGTCGAATTTCGATATTGTGGGATTTACCTATTGCTACAAGTCATAGACAATTTCCTGCCTGTAATATATAGAAATTTGACTTTGTATTTTGGGAAAAAATTATTTTCTAGTTATTATAGAATATCTAACCCGTGTCAGCCATTTAATTTGAAGTTTTCTTGCAAGAAAGATCTATCTATCAGTAGATAAACTGAAAACTGGATTTTAGAAATCTTGATTGACTGAGGACCAGAATCTAACCATTTGTGAGTTTACAATTTTTATTCTTTGTGTTGCTATTTCATAAGTCAAAAACAGATTATTGGTGCGAGACACTCTTTTTTGATGGTCAGACAAATACATATGAATTTTGGTAAAGTTTAGGGGATATATGAGAAATCAAAAATTACATATCTAAATACAACCCCATTAATGATGGTGATTTTCCTACCGCATTTACACAATTAATTCAATGTCTTGATGATAGAAGTCTGTCTCTAGTGATGTTAAAGATAACGGTAGAAAAGCCTTTAACTATCCTAAGAGAGCAGTGTTAGTCAAAAATTATTTCGTTATACATGTAACTAACGTCTCCCCACAAAAGTACAACATAAATGATCACGATTATATCATTAGAGCAAAGAAATCAGCTCTTTTGTTAAAAACGTCTGGCGAAATTATTGACAATAATTTATTAATAGCAATGGTTTTAAAGGGACTACAAGTGAAATTTAAAATATTTACGATTGTTATTACACAGGAGAAAGTCCTGACGTTTAACTAATTTAAAGTCGCTCGAAGAAGTTATTAAGAGACGGGAAAATGATAGAAGAAAAACTTAGATTCAAGTAAATAAATGATTTCCTTCTAGTATAATATTTCTTGAATATTTTATATTTATATACTCATTCCTATTTTTTTATTATTCATGAGGTAAAATTTTATGTATCTGCAAAGTTTGAAAAAAAAAGTGTTACCCTCTGGCATGTGTTAAAAGAAATACATATTTGTGTGATTTGGACATATCGGTAGTGGGCTTAACTTTATCGCAGTCAGTGTTCGATTCCAACCAAGTAAAATTCTATCTTTGAATGCTCTAATATCATCCACAAATAATTATATTTTTCACGATGTTTATCGGTTTTTATTTTCTTCTGTGCCATGGACACTAGAACTGTATTATTTCAACTGATTCATTATAAAATCAAAACGAATATAATTAGATGCTATTTATTACCAAACTCTACAACATTGATATTTTGTAACCAAAAATATAATTACAATACCTCTGTAATCAAAAGTAAAAGTACCTAAATTTATATAAGAATTGTACGAATTTTTAATCGCTACATATTCATATTTTTCGCCAAAGATTCGATTTTGTAGACTTTTGCAATAAACCGTACGTTATAATATCCGTTTTGATTGCTTATGTTACAGTAGAAAATCTTTGAAAAATAACCTTGGCACTGTTTGGTATACCAAATTTTAAGTTACAAAGTGCACACTATCTGTCCCCATCGTTACTAGCATTGACAATGCATTTGTAAAAATCGGCAGTGATTATAACATCTTTGTCTGAAAAAAAAAATGGATGAATTCAACGACATATTTCTGCTTACATCTCAGACAACATTTTGCCCTACTGCCGCTCCGGTGCTATCTGTAACAAGGTTAAAACACAATTGGCTATTGGCCTGGGACAATGTATTAAGATAGAAAGCATTCCACTCTCTCACCTGCACGGTATTCTGAACCTTGTTCATTGCTAGCGAAAAAGTATAACAATTGTCGGTATTTATGTGGAAAATAATGTTTTGTAGCTGAAAATTTGCTGTATCCAACGGTGTTATTGCTTCCACTGGTTCTGATGTCATTTCCTTGCACACTGGCTTTGACGATCATCCACATCAAAAGACGTCAACCGCATTGAGAAAATGAACGTTGGGATTTGTGGAAATCGTCACTTGTAAAGTCTCCGAGGAGATAGGAATTTGCTAAAGTTCCCTCTACAGGGTTTTTAAAGAAAAATAACAACCGATGAAGCATCATATTACAGCAAAATTAGTTGCTCATTTGATTACAAATGAGCAAAAACAAAATAGTGTCAAAGTCATTTAGAAACTGGTTAAACCTTGCAACTCTCTCCGGATTATTTTGTGCACAAATAAAAATATATTCAAAAAGATCGTTGATTTCAGACGATAAGGCTTTTGTAAGTGTTTATAAGATTTAAAGTAACAATTCCAATTTAATCCTAATTATTTACAAACAAGTAACTACTCTTAATACAAATAATTTTCATACAGTTGTATGGTTTCAAGTATTCCTGTCAATTTTTTCAGTAGTTGGGGCCCTAACAAGTACTATCACTCCGGATCAGATTGGATCTAGGAGTATTGAATAAAAAAGACTTCGAGGGAGTATTCGAAATATGATAAAACCCTGGGAAAAATCTATCAAGCATGAAGGAGAATATTCTGAAAGACACAAATCTTATAAGGATATTGGTAAGGCAATAGATTTAATTCTGACCAGAAAAAGATTGGTTTCTTTTCAACACCTCGCATATAGGGGAATCTAGACTTATTTGCAAAAGCAAGTAATACGAATGCAATAGTGAATTAATTCAGACTTGACCTATTGTCTTGTCACTTAAGCGCCGGTTGTTTCTTTCGACACTCTACCATCAACAGTATTATTAAGGGAGGTCTGAAAGCAGCTGGTTTTCTCTTTGCAATCGTAACCAGTGATATTGAATTGAGAGACAGCAAAAGACCTGATCACACAACTGTTTTTTCGTTCCGAGATAGCAAGTTTCTTATGTAGAATGCAGCCTGCTACGATACCTATTCTGAGAGGTAACTTGATTGAATTGGTGACGAATCAAGGCATCGTCGGTAGGCAGGTTGAGGATCGTAAACTGGTTAGCGTACCGGTCGCTTTCGGACAGATTTCTTTCCGTAACAATTGTAATCGAAATTTCCGATGACCTCGGCGCTCAAAAGGTCTCCCTACTTTGCCAGGTAGTTGTTTGTTGGTTGGGATTTACAGTATGTCAACACTTGTGGGGTTACTTATGACCGAAGTCAGACATTTTTTTCAAACAATTATATAGTTTCGAGTAACTTCTTATCAAATAATAATCATTGGTTTAAACAGTATTATTACTATCTCATACTAATAATTTCTGAAAAGATCTATTTGACGCATAGATGGGATCTAATAGAGTGAACCTGGAAGAACTGGAAACAAATAAGTACTCCATAGTCACCAGAAATCCAGATCTAAAGGATCACCATAAGATGCACTTTTTTGCTTTTTTGACCTCTTTACAGAGGATGCATTTAGTGTATTCCAAGAACTACCTACAAGGTAGCCTTCTCGATTTGGAACAAGCCACGATACATTTAATAGCTGCTTCAAAGAGTTTCTCTTGCGATTTTTAATTCTAGCTTATCTCGGTCGTCATAGCGTTTTAGAAATGCTTGCCATTTTCATTTCATTTTAAGATTAATTTATAGTTGGAAATCAACTAGTTGCATTCAAATAATCGTCCATGTCTCACTTATCTATTTAGGTCATTTTTCTGTTGAGAGGTTGAATTTTTTTTTTTTTTTTTTTTTTTTTTGAATTGCCTATTCGAAAATAAAAATCAATTGGAAGTTGGAACACAGTCAGAATCTTCAGCCATTGCAATGTAAGCCAAATCAATAAATGTGCATATTCTTAACAATAGAAAACAAAAATGAGCAGACAATAATCATCTATTCAACAATGAAATCATCAAAACGCATAAGACAATTCTGTTTGGAATATTGAAAGTGAAATCAATTTAACAAAGTGAGATGAAAAAAAAATTCGGCAAAGAAGATAACAGAAGAACAAGGAAGATTTTAGAAACTTTAAATCCCCAAACCAACCCCACTCCAAAAAAATTGTAAACACTTTAATTAATTTAAGTTTCAGTCTTTTGTATTCAAACGTCCCTTATAGAACCTGAGTGATGTAAGATAAAAATTAAAACCATGAACATTATTTTCTTTGATCTCGCGAGATTATGGATCTTGGTACATTTAAGGTCATATAAAAGACATCCCGTTTTCTATGCTGCAGATCTTACCTGATTACGAAATTAATATTGTCCAAGGGAAAAGTAAAGTGCTACATAAACTGGTATCAGTGGCCAGAACGAGGCTGAACTGAAGACAATGTCGGACTGCCTTTGGTTTTAGTTTGGTTTATTTAACCTCTTGTGGCGACATTTGATTAATCTATTAATTTTCATTATAATCAGACCTATATTTTCACTGAAATCGTTTTTCTTAATCGCACTTTTTAATTTTTCTAGAAGAATCTTTAACATTTAACTATGTACAAACATAGTTAAATGGTATCAAATATTATTATTTGGTATGAATAATTTATGCAAAATAATATGGTTTTAAGTTACAATTGTCATTTGATAATAATAATCATTTGTTTGCATAAGGTTTGTTTGTTATAAGGTTTCAAATACTCTTATCAAATAAAAAATAGCAGGCAGTTACTCAGTTTCAAGGATTTCTATCCAATACTAATAATTTTCAAACAGATCAATTTAAGCCTCACAGGAACTAACATATCCGGTCAAAGTAGAATTAGGAGTAATTCATCGACCGTGTACCCAACTCCCTCCAGAGATCCAGAAATGGAGCCTCACCACCGGATGCAGGTTAGTGTCATTCTCAAGACACGGACAGCTTTCGGGGCACCAGTTTCTGATTTGGGAATTGTTTCTCTCGGGTTTTCTGTTGCTGTTTTTTGTTTGTTTGTTTTTTGGAGTGGGGTGTTTTCTCTTTTTTTTTTTTTTTACCTTTTTGCACTGTCAAGGATATAGAGAACAGAATTTTACAAATAGAGTGGAGAGTGTCGACTTAGAACATCTCTTGAAATTGAATTAAATTCAAAGTTAGTGCATTAACATTAATTTTCACAATATATATACATATATATGCTCCCCCATGGGGGTTGAGCTCTCTGGCGAAGGAATTGCCGGCCGCCGCTAGCGTAATGCAAAGCTCTTCGAAGGAATTGAGCACTCTGGTAGCCGAAATTAAAATACCTTAAAATTCCCTAAGCCAACATGGTCCGCTTGGTGGACGAGTGGTCTGAAACACAGTCTAACGTAAAGTTGGACGGGTTTCGATCCCGGCTTCGAGCGTCCTGCGTGTCTAGCCACACTGAAAAGTTCTGATAGAACGAAACAGTCTGTCTGTGGATGACTATATATATATATATATATATATATATATATATATATATATATATATATATATATATATATATAAAGCTGTTGTGTCTGTTTATTTCTTCTTTCCGGATTCTTCATAAAACTATATCATGAAGATAGCGGCTTCTCGCCGCCTTAAACGCTATTTACCGAACCCCAACACTATGGGTATGATGTGACATAAAGACAATTTTTAAGCAGAGACCATCACGTGTACATATTCACGGTTAAAGGCAGTACAAACAATTGCTTAAATCCGTCGACATAAACCCGTTTGAGAGCCCTTCAGGCATCAGGCAATGAAATTGACCTTTGCTTTTTTCGACATGGATGAGGGGTAGATGCATCCTATTGGGACGGCTTCTTTCAGCCAAACCATGTAAGGTCAGATCGAAGCGAATTTATCTTCAAACAAGTCCCTGTGTAGCTTACTATATAACTTTTCAAAAGTAACCGTTTTATACTTAATAGGATTAGTCAAGTTGTATATTTTACTTTAAAAATCACTCGTAGCAAAATGAAGTAAAAAAAAATGGAAACAAATGTAAACAAACACCCCCTTCAAAAATGCTAAAATAATGCAATCAGGTAACTAGAAAATTAGGATTGTAAATAAATAAATAACTTACGTTAACATCAACGAATTAACAGTTAAGACCTTGAATACTGACTTCATGAGTAAAATTCGTGGAAATTTTTTTCACATTCAAGTTTGGTATGCTGACAAGTAATTAAGTCAGACAATTCAAATCTTACATCATTGAATTGACGCTTTGTTACTGGAAAGTTGTAAATGCAACAAAGAACAATTTTTAAAAAGGCCGCATTTTGATTGGACGGAAAACTAACAAAATCTGATGGTCTTCTGGATGAGTAGTAATGATACTTTGACTCCGAAACCATGCTTTCCCACTGAGTCATTTTCTGAGGAAGGTTTTGTCGACTATTGGGCTGGGTAGTTTGTATACAAGGTGGCGTTTATTTTTTTTCAAAACGTAAATCTAGATCAATTGCAACTTCGTTATTTGTCTTATTACTAATCGATCTGGAGATATTTTTTCTATTAATTACTCTTCGTAGACCGTTTCAATTACAAGAAACATAAAAATTGTCAAGAAATTTTTCTTTACCGAATAAATGACTAAAACTAGTTTCTTCACGATCCTTTGCAACTTACCTCAGAATTTGTTGTTTTTCTTTTTTTAATAATCAGATTGGACAAGATCCGTTTATAGCAATGTCTAATATTTACGTTCAATTGAAAACATTTTCAGTTGAAAAAGTAAATTGGCAAAATTGCAACGATGATTAAAAAAAGGAAAAATAGAAAAATCAATTACCTCTGAATTACTAAATGTTATTTGAAAATGATCCTGTTAAATAATTCTTTCTTAGTTTGGTATGTTTAAAAAGAAGGAAGAAATCTTTTTTTATTATTATTTAGATATCATTTTAATAATCACAAAAACTTTCTAAACCAAATTTTAGTCTTCCATTTTGACGTTTTTGAACATGACGATGATTTCTGCTAAATTCGTTTAGGTTTTATTAATAATTAATTATTATTAACATACGCTCAAATTTCGACACTCGCAAGCTTAAGTTTTAAGGATTTTATCATTTGCGAGTTTATCATCTGTAAGACTGGGTAACAATATAAAAAAAAGCCTTTTCTGCAATCTACACAAATAATGATTTACTGAACTAATTCAAGTACATAGATTCCAAACCTCTGCTTGGAATTGCCCGATCATGTCAGAGTTTTGATATCTAGTCAATTCAAATCATACATAATTCAATAAACGATTCATTATTAAGACCTTGTATACTGACTTTGCTCGTTAATTTCACAGAAATACAATTCTTATTCAGCAAATTAGCGTTTCATCTTGTCAGTTAATTCTAATCTTACATCCCTGAATAAACAATTTGTTGCTAAAAGTTGTGAATACAACACAAAGAATTGAACTAAAAGGTAGCACTTTGATCTGACATTACCACAATGTGACGGAAAACTAATAAAGTCTGGAGGTATTGTAAAATACTGCTTGGGCGCTCTAGGTTAGTGGTAAGGATGCTTTGGCACCCAGACCATGCCTTACCCCAGTGTTATTATCTTTGGATTTTGATGGCTGCTTAGATACTGTCTTTTAGTAGCGTGTATATACTAAGGTTAGAATTTTAGGAAGATATCGATAGAAGCTTATTCACTTAAAAATTTCAAGTACAGGGAAGTGGGGTTGTGTTGAATGTTCTTTCTAACAACAATCTTGTCTTTCCCCAATGACATTCTCTACCTCAAAATTGTTATAAACTTAAGAATTATTCCTTTTTAGGACATTTTATTCACATTATTAAAACTACATTGTATTCAAATGGTATTTTGAATCTAGTAAGAAAACATTATACCGATACTTTTATTAACCAATATTTTGTGATAAACAAATTCTAGACGAAAGTAAGAAAATAAGAGGTATGTGTGTGTGTGTGTGTGTGTGTGTGTGTGTGTGTGTGTGTGTGTGTGTGTGTGTGTGTGTGTGTGTGTGTGTGTGTGCGTGTGTGTGTGGAAAAACATCGAAAATAAAAAAATATTTTATTTTTATTTTTGTGCATTCAACTTTTTCCTCACAAAAATATCGGACACTTCCGCCAAACCATCCAAACACGATGAGAATACAAGATAAAAAAGAAAGCTAAATTTATGGGCCTGAAAAACAATAGCGAGCAGATTGTTCTAGTCACAAATCCACGGAAAAGAGATAACAATCATAATTTATAATAAAATCACTAAGAACAATATAAGAAGAGCAAATATTTTTAGAAATGAACAGACAGTAACAGCTTAAAGAAATGGGAGTGGAATTGTCTTGAACACATTTGAACTTGCTAAGATTTTTTTTATTTTTAACAGCAAGCAAAACAATTAAAAAAATCTTCTTTGCTTTTTCTTTTCTTTATTTTTTTATTCTCGTTCCATCGTCTGTTTCACTCTTTTTGTCTTTCTTCCTATTCTAAATGTCTGATTTAATGTTGTTGTTTTTTTCTTTGTTTTGTTTCGTTTTTTTTTTTTATCTAATTTTATACTATTCCTCGTAATTTTCTAACTCTTATTTTTCTTTAATTCATTTGATTTTGCCTGGCTCCAACACTAAAGCAAATTTCTTCTTCTTCTTCTTCTTCTTCTTCTTCTTCTTCTTCTTCTTCTTCTTCTTTCTTTCTTTCTTTCTTTCTTTCTTCACCTTCTTTACATTTCTCTTTCTTACACAAAACTGCACTTAGAACATATTTGTATTGTGATTCTTGATAACAATATTGATATAGATAAGTGTGGGTGATGATAGTACTCATTGCAGTGATATTTTGTAGTAATAGCAACAATGAAGAGAAGATTATATTTGCAGTTCATAGTGAAAATTCTAGGCTTGTCAGACGTGCACACAGGTGAGCATAATTACTTTGGGCTCGACTGAAACATTTATAAGAACACTGTATTTCTTTAAATGAAAACATTAATGATATGAATTAAGAAGAAATAAATGACGGCTTTGTTAGTCATGGTCGCAATGGGGATTGCCGATGGCTGCAATATGTTGTTGGTTCCATTGTAATAGGTGGTGGTTGTGACAGTAGGGGTGAGGCACGTAGACGTGAGGGTGGGAGTGCAGTTGCTCATTTCCTGATTTCATTCATTTCCCAATATTGCAACAAATGAATTTGTTAGATGATAATGGGAACATGCAGAGCATCACTCTCACGTTAACAGCCTAGTAATAACACAGTCGCCCATACTGAGTTTCATATCCATTTTCGTTTCTTATGATCAAGACAAATGAACAGGTTAATGAATTGTGCAGAATCGCCCTCAGGCATTCTCGTGGTGAGCAATCTCTAGTTTTCAAGTATGATGTTAATTCAAAAATTAAATGTTTTTGACTTGGGCAGGTATTGGATTAAAGAAAGCGCTTGCACAACAGGTCATTTACTTTCCGCCCTGTCAACTGTGCAAGGAATATACCAATTGCATCCTCTGCAAGAATGAAATCGTATAGCTGTATGCAAAAGTCAGCTTCATTTTCATCACGTAAATATTGATGCGCTTCAACCTCTTGTTATTGTATCACACAAAGAAAGAAGAGAATGATATGTGTATATCCAAAACCAAGAAGTCAGAAAAGAAGAAAAGAAAAACATACATGTCTGCCTTCCATACCTCTATCTCTTTCTCCCCCCCTCTCTCTCTCTCTCTCTCTCTCTCTCTCTCTCTCTCTGTGTAAGGCTTTACTCTCTATTTCCCTAAAAATAATGGGTGCTGTTATTTTATACAAGATTTGAATTATTAGTTGAAACCATATAACTACTTGAATAAACTGAGAATTAATTTTTTTTATTTATTGCTGGCTTTTTGTCCTTCTCTTGGTAGTTTTTTGTTATTTCTTTTCACTACGTTTCGGCCAAATTTCACCTCTGGCCTTCGTCAGGTGATTTACCGCGACCTCGGTTAGAAATGCTGAGTCTTGTAACCGTATCCCCAGTAATTACTGCCTTCCATAGTTGTTGTCTATCACACCACGTTTTTGACCAAGTAAACATCTGGCCGGCTTGTGTAGGAATTGAAACCGCTATCTTCTGACAATGCTAACCTGGAACCGTAGAGACTCAACGCCTCTATCCGCTGCGCCACAGGCCCCGAAGGATTCCCAATAAAGACTACTTGAATAAAGACTGAACAAGGCCGATATAAAGGGTGGAATCCTGGGTTTGACTCTAAACAACATTCGATGGTAAAATTCCAGCTATTGACCTATTGAGAATGGGAAGTACCTCTTCATTGCAAGTACTTCCAGGTTCATTGCGACCTGCTGTGGTAGTGTCTCTTAGTGTCTTATTTATGGATTAAATACATTTGTTTGAAAAATATCAATATTAGACAGGAATACTTATGTTTGAAATTAATTTATAAGAAAAGTATTTTTGTTAATGTCTTTTGTTGATATCGTTGGTTTCGTTTTAGGGTTTTTATGTGGGGGTATTTTCGGATATTTTTTTTTCTTTTTTATCAAGACAGAAGTACTTTTCTTAAAATCAGCAAAATTCAAATCAACATGTTAAAGGTTAATTCTTCTGAAAGAGTTTGCAAATTAGAGCATTGGTCATTTGAGTTCCTAAGGCAAACGTTTCGGTGCTACTCGTAGATGCAGGTAAATTGCACTGCCTGACCTTTCCAAAATCGTCTCCGGTGAAACCGAAAAGTCAAAATGCCAGGACCAGTCAAACACGTGCCCAAGAGTTTATTTTTGGCTCCTTCCTCTCAGTCTCGGTGGAAGAAAGCAAGTTCCTCATTGACGGGCGAATGAGAATGTGATGTGACAAGATTCGTAATTGGCTGACTATTAGGAACTCGATACGAAAACGCAATCTAATCAAAAAGGAGTCGAGGTATTTCATTTGTTCCTTCCCCTCAATCTCTGTGAATGAAACCTTAGTCCAAATAAGTTGGCCATTGATATGTGATATAGGATCTGTAATTGGCTGAATAATCAAAAATGTTAAGGTATACAAATTTCTATGCGTTTTGTGGCTATTTTAGAAGAGAGACAAAGGGAGAAAGACTTGACTCTGAAACTGCTGCCAGAAGAATAGCTTGATGCTAGAAGAAAACTCGGACTAGAGAAGTAACGAATTCTCTGGTCTTCAAAGTTCTTGGCACTGCACTAATCCCAACTTTTCGCTGAAAAACTCCAATTAGCATAAAGCAAAAACACCGGCCAAATTTCTCATTGTGTCTTTTCTGTCCTACCAAGAGTGCAGAACTTTTCTCTTTACTATTGTAATCATATTACAATAAAAAAAATTATTGCTATTGTTACTCGAGAGTTGTCTCGCCCTCGGAATTGCTAAGGTCTTCGTCAACACATTCCAAACAACCTCCCGACCCATGACATGACACTCCGACCAAGTTGTATCGATCCCCGTTCTGCGAATCTTTAAAAACACAAAGTAGGCGCAGAAAGCATTGACAAAGCAACCAGTCAGAAGACTCATGTGATTGGACCTCATCTAGTTTTCTTTTTCCATTTTTTTAATAATATCTGAGGACGTGGAATGCATTAAAAGAAAATATGACCACGTACCTTCCTATCATATCAAAAGAGGAATTTCAATAATTGATAGATGGAAAACTACGTTGAATGCCTCGATGACTATTTTGAAGAAAATTTATGTTTCATTCGTTGTTCCTAATATCTCATTAAATGCAGCTTCAGTCCCGATACTATTTGAAGACACGTTTTTTCTACTGCCCAGTTAGTGGGGCTTAGAATACGCTGTATCTCTTGCAAATTTTTCATTGTAGATCGTTGCAATTTGGTCAGAGTGTCTTGTCATGGGTAGGAATGTGTTGACGTTAGCAATTCGAGTAACAATAACTATATATTTTTTTTATTTCAATACGATTACAACAGTAAAAGAAACCGTTGTGCAGTCTAGGTAGGACAGAAAAGACATGATGAGAAATTTGGTATCTAAACTGCATTTAATGGTTATTCTCCATTCCTGGACGTCTTGGGAAGGGGAAGTACCTCTTCATTGTCATTAATCCTAAGTCCACTTTGACCCGGGCTAGTTGTTAAAGTCATATCTATAAGTCAAATAGATCTGTTTTCAAATTGCTCGTATTACATAGAAATATTCAATATCACATAACCGCGGGTAAAGAAATTAACTACACAAAAAATGTAAATATAAGCATGCAATATACGTGATTCCCCGAACATCAAAGCATAAAACAAGCCCTGACGGATTGACATGCCGTTAATATTAATCAATCAGTTTTTCCCCTCTCGTTCTCTTTCTATCTATATCAAGTTATTTTGTAAGCTTGGGTTTGGCACATGACCTAAAGTATGGTGCACTCAGTGAGAATAGATCGTATTAACAATATGTCTGCTAGCCTAACTCGCCAACCAATATACCACGTGATGTGAGCAAGTCGTTAACTTAGTATTTGGAATACTTAGTGATTTTCTACCTACCTGTATATATCTTCTATTCTCACTGCTTTTTCTTTATTTGTTTCCTTTTTGCTTTATGTTGATTTGAATTTGCAGGAGAAATACTGATGTTGTTCACTGTGACCAGACATATTTGGATACCTTGCATGACGCATATATTCATTTGCTGATTGGCGTAATTATTCTACCCAATTAAAGTGCCATTTTAATTGTGTCCCGCTGAAATCTTTCGAATGCAAACAGAATTAACTTGAAGTATTGTGCCATCTCTGTAATTTGGGAGTGTGTAATTCCAAGGAATACCGGTAATCATTCTGGACGAATAAGTTAGAAATTCACTGAAACGATTTACTGATAAATCTTTGGCGCCAGTTCTCTTTCCATAGGGATTAGTGGGTGAACCCGAAGTGACATTTCATGAAATTCTCTGATTCAATATTTAGGCACCTCGCGTGATGTAATGGTTACACAGCTAAACGAATAAATCATTATTAGTGATACCCCATACATCTGGTCTTTGCAAAATTGAATAAAGGACAATCTTTAGATGATTATTTGAGGAAAAATCAAAATGAGAGAAGAGAGTCAATGGTGGAAGATGGTGCTGTTGCAATATCTACAGCGGAAAAGTTTACTTGCCATAAAGATCAGCTTTCGAAATTCTTGCTTTTCACCTCGGCTAAGACACCGTCTACTGAAGCCAGTTGGAAATACGCAACTATCTCAGTTAAAAGGGCAAGGCAAATTCGGCCATTGCACTCGAATAGAAACTGACTCGAAATTGCATTAAATTACTCTAGTTTTCTGTCTCTAATTTACACCTTTATATAAGACGCACGCTTCATACACACACGCACAGGCACACACACATACGCATACACACCTATACTTACTCACACTTACACATGCATAGAACCATTCAGAAACATTATCCATAAGGTCATACACACTCATACAAACACAAGCATTCACACATGTGCATCCATATATGCTCATGGATATACCCATGGCACACTTTGAATAATGGCTTAAGCAATGGAATCGGCGGCCCAACATCAAACCTGAATGAGACTGTTTGCATTTTATTTCGCGCTAATACTCTTGGGAAATGCATGAATCAGTTCGTTCTCCTCCATTTCTCAAGGCACACAGGGATTTTATCATTGGTTAGAAAACCAGTCTGGGAAAAGAAAAACTCAATTCAAACCTGCTGTACTCTACTTGAGATTGACCAGGAGTCACATCCTGCCTTTGGAGGAGGGATTGTGTAAATACATCTATACATGTACATGGGTGCAGACACGTAGTTATATATTTTACATGCAAAGAGCTGCAAGGTTCCCATATCACCCGGTCAATCAGGGAGACAATACGAATTTGACAGAGAAATCCTTGTACTTTTTTCTTTAAATGAGTCATGTTTACAAAGGAAGCTTCAATAAAAGAGTTCTGACATAGATTTTTAAATTCTGAAAATACATCTCGTTTTGAATTTTCGTAGCAGTTAGTGTCCCATTTGAAATAATGATTGGTTCAGTAACTTGTGTAAACAAAAGAACCTCTTGAATTATTCAACTGAAAAGATTTGACAGCATTGGTTCCCGTGAGAAACAAATGATTAATAAAATAATTTATGTCTATTTAGACAATGTACTGTTTGTAAGAATAATGAACTGATGAACACGAAAAGACCAAGAGACTTTTTTTAAAAAAAAGAAAAACGTTCGGTTGGTTAGTTGGTTGGTTGGTTTTACAACATATCATTCCATGTCGTGCCGAATTCAGATTTTTTTTTATTGTCATTATATCGTATCAGTTAACTAATGATAACACTCATAGTCGCATATAACTATTCTTAATCCTAATAATTGTATGGTCTTTTTTTAGTAATTATATAGTTTCACTAATTTTATCTCATCAACTGAAAGTGAGGTCAATGTACATCTTGTGAATGCATGGAATGCTATTGACAGGTTGTCGATCATATGAAAATCTTATCTCTAAAAAAGAAAACAGGATTTCTTCCAAGCTATGAGGGCTTCATATAGGAACTACAAAATAATGCTGCAAGCTGTTTTAAACAAATCATGGAAGCAACAATTCCGTAAACAGCAACTGTACGACCACTTACCTCCCATCTCAAAAATCATCCGAGTAAGATGAACAAGACATTAGAGGGACATGTAGAAGTAAGGACGAACTCATAAACGACGTTCTTAGAAGCTACCACTCCGGGTTTGCGAGTTACCTGAGAGTAAAGGCACAGGGACGCATTAGCAAAGACTTACATGAGTGCGACGATGATGATGATGTTGATAACTTGATATAATAATTATTTTTAAACAATTTCAGTCACAAATAACTACTCTTAAAGCAAATAATCAAACAGTTTCAAGTAATTATTCTTATTTAATAATAATAATAATGTTTTGTTTCGACAGTTATGTTTTCAAGTATTCCTATCTAATACCAATACTTTTTAAACAGATGATTTCAAGTATATAATAATAATAATCCTTTGTAAGCAATGATAACTTTCAGTAACTATTCTTGATATAAACAATATGCGTAAAATCGTATGATTTCAAGTATTTCTATCTAATATCAATAATTTTCAAACAGTTCTATTTGACTCATAGATAGATCCCAAAGCGGATGCTACCACTCTGGGTTTGTGAGAACATTGCAGTAAAGGCAATGAAGCAGTGACACCACACTCCGAAGAGCTCCAGAACTACAGCCTCACCACTAGACGCAGTTTAGAGTCATGACTCTCTGTGTGGTATGCACTCAGCTTATTCAAAGTTCTGTCTACAGAAGGAACAGAAAAAGGAAATTACATCAATGGAAAATGGTTCTTTCAAATATTTTTGACAAGATATTTTGTTCGTATAAATTCATTGCCTAATAAAGACGTCAAAATATTTTCATTGGCTTCTGCACCTCTTCAGTTAAATTGTGAGTCCCTTTTCTGATTTTGATTCAAAATATGCAAAACGGTCCCAAATACTGTATAGTATTTTATCATATTATCGCACAAAGTCAGGCTCGCATATTAGTTGGATTGCAGTAGTGGTTGAAATTTCCTGCACATTAATCTTTTTTTTTCTTTCCTTATAACAGTTAATTGGTTTAGTTTGATTCGGTTTGGCGTAGTTTTGCTTATTTTCGCTTTGGCTTGGTTTATTTGTTTACACAGTTATATCAAGTATTCTTATCTAATACAAATAATTTTCACACAATTGTATAGTTTCAATAGAGATAATTTTATACACAATTATATGGTTTAAAGTGACTATTCTTATCAATGATTATTTGTTTGCCCACAATTATATGGTTTCAAATATTCCGATCTAATTCTAATAATTTAAGTTGCCTCTTTTTCTACCCTTTATGAGATATTTTCAGTTCTGTTTTATATTTTGAATTGTATCTTATTTCCATATTTTGTATCATAACTCATTTTTCACTTCGTGATTGTAAATGAACGAATCTCAAGTCTATTTCAATTTGCACCAAAAGTTTGAGTCCGATTCGTTTGCGTACCACAGACCACGGTTATTTCGTACTATAATTCTGCATATATTTTCTGTACTTTATGCGAATTTAGTTATATATGTTTAAATTGTTTATATTTTTCTTGAATAAATTTGGCTAGAATAAAGAAATAATTTTCCACAAATTTTTATAATTAGATAATGAGGAAATATCTTGCAAAAACCGATATTATCGCTAATTCGAATATTTGTCGAGTTATAAATCATGGAGTAATTTTTACGTGAAAAACCTTTTGTTACGTTATATCGGGTGGTGATGGTGCATTACCTAGGCGAAGATTGTTTAAAATCAGTTTTTCTCTGAGGCTCTGTGTTTATTTTGATTTGAAATGAGAATATGGAACAAAATTCACATATATATATATATATTTATATATATATATATATATATATATATATATATATATATATATATATATATATATATATATGGAGTCAATTGAATTTTTACTATCAACTGACAAGTAATAAAGATAGTAGTGAACTAAAATCCCCTTGTGTTTGTGTCTGTTACCTAAATGGGACCTCATTGTACGAAGCACGCGGAAGTTTGTGTGAGAATTTGAAGAAAATAAGAGTCGGGTTTTGGACGCCGAACGAGAAGGATCGATTTTGGAGCTCGTAGGCGCGAGGCGAACGTGCGCCCTATGGGGGGCCGCTCGAGTTGGGGGCCAAATGAATAAGACAGCATAGAAGATTGTGTCTCTCCTCCTTACGTCGAAACCTTTAACTCAAAGTTAATAAAAAGGTTTCGTACCTGAACAAGAAGTAGTTACCTGTTTTTGAGATTCCTGTTCTTTATATGTTCTGTAGTAATGAACATTACATGTCTATTTCGCACATGGGCATATTCGTGTATATGGCTACGCAACATTAGTACTGAATCTTAATGAATAGAATTATCAATGGTAGGTAAGAATACTTGAAACCATTTAAGCGTATGCAAATCATGACACAGGCTTTACTGAATCCTTAAATAAGGGTTGGAAAGTAGGTGCAATCTATGTCTTGAAGAAAAGATCCACATTTTGCTTTTTCCTGAGCCAAAAATTTTACTAAATAAGAGAAATGAACTAATAGCCAGGTGTAGACATAGGGCCAAATTTAAACTATAAATAATTAAGTAAAAAAATTTTTTTATAAAGCATAAATTTATTTGAGAATGAGGTTTAATTTTTAGAATAATTATAATAAATTATTAGATAGAAAATTATGAAATAGCATATAATATATATGTACTAAGCATAAAAAATGTGACTGATATTTTGAAATTTTTGAAATTTTAAAATATTTAAGTAAATTAAATATTTGTTTTTGTTTTAATATATCTATTACTGCATCTTTACGTGAGATTATTAATTAAAATTTAAATCTAATTAGAAATATCTGTAATTTAAGTCTATAGAAAAAATTTTTTTTAAAAAAATTGTTTTAAAATAAATGTACTACATTGCCAACCGTAAATTTAAATTTAAAACGGAAGTGGGCTCAATGAAGAGATAACTCTTCACCCCTCTTCTATCCCCTCTCACTTTTCTATCCCCTCCCACTCTCATGTGTCTACTCCAGTTTTTTTATCTAATTGATCTGATGAAGTCCTGTTAATTTTTTTTCGTGTTTTTGAAAATTTCAAAAATGCGTAACAGGATTGAAATAAATTTATAATCCTTTGTGATTGGTTTCGTTGTTTTTTCTTAATGAGAGTATATATATATATATATATATCGTAAATTCCCATTTGTCGGTCAAGACATTTTTTTCCACTGGAAAAGCCCTTCTCGAAATACACTTTTCTTTCTTTTCCGGATTGCATGTGCATATATGAGCTTAACAAAGAAAACTCAACCTAAATCAAAAGTTGTTAATCAGGCGAGATGATATGGAGCGTGCAATGCCAGTCTCAGCATTCATCAACGAGCCATGACAATATATTTTTTTAAGTAGGAGAGTGGGGCTTTGCATTTCATTGACCACTTTAAAATCATCCTTTCAATTGAACTAAAAACTAATAAAACAAAAAATTCGGATATCTATTTTAACTGAGTGGGCTCTGAAAAATCTAAATTTCAATACAACACTATCTCAGGAAACCATAGCACCAGAAAATAATAATAAAAATCATATACAAATATTAAGAAGGCGAGTACTACTTACCCTACAACAAGGCAATCTCTCATTACCAACTAATTACCGATCAACCGCCAATATTTCTGCACTGTATCATTCAACACAACTGATAACAACATTTATATAATAATGATCCGATTTTACATGTTTATATGTTACTATAATATAACAAAAATGCTGAATCGTATCGAGGTTTCTGTTAGTACAATAACATTAAGATGCTCTTAAACAATAAAGCAATTTCAAATCCATTTTGCAAAGTAGTAGTAATAGTGTGGGGTCTTTGGTCATGATCACTTAGAATAATCTAATTCCTCAAGGGAGATAACAATTAAATGTGGATTATATAGAAGTGTTTACTATAGACTTTTCTGAATAAGTAAAGTTGGTGAGCTTAGTCGAGGGTGACCCAAAGGCTCCTTTTCAATAGCTACTACACTGAGGTGTAGGGTAGGGTACTACTCCATTCCCTGGATTGCTTCACTTTACCCTTGATCCTTACCTTATAGCGCTGAGTGCTAAGCAAGGTGGCATCAAGTACCATTTTAGAGTCTTTGGTATGACTTGACTGGGATTGAACCCTGGTCTCCCGGACCATTAGCGAACACTCTACTCATTAGGCCAATCCCATAAATAATATTATAAAATTATCAAGTATGAATTCCTCATTTCTCTTGTTGGATGGAAGGCACTAAAAAGAGAGTCCTCTTTTGACGCCAAAAATTAAACTCTGGTGGAAGGAAAATTATGGGATTTTTAAAAATTGTTTTCGCATTTTATTTTTTGTTTTATATTTTCATTTGCTTTGTTTTTTTTTTTATTCTTTTAAACTTTATTAATTAATTAATCCGCACATTCCAAACAGAGTCTGTACCATCACCTAGGTAAGATGTTATGAGGTGGGGTGCCTAAATAAGTTATGAGGGAGTAGTGACTAAATAAGTTAAGAGGGGGTTATCAATAAAATTGGCTATTTACAGACGGTGTGCAAATTTATGTCATCATCAGGAACGTATAGATAAGAGAAGAATAGCACTGTCCTGACAAATTTGAATACTTTCTGACGATGCGGAATGAACTGCTTCTGGAAACAAGATGAAATTCAAAAATCTTGTCTGTCTGACGATGCGGAATGAACTGCTTCTGGAAACAAGATGAAATTCAAAAATCTTGTCTGTCTGACGATGCGGAATGGACTGCTTCTGGAAACAAGATGAAATTCAAAAATCTTGTCTGTCTGACGATGCGGAATGGACTGCTTCTGGAAACAAGATGAAATTCAAAAATCTTGTCTGTCTGGCGGTGCGGAATGGACTGCTTCTGGAAACAAGATGAAATTCAAAAATCTTGTCTGTCTGACGGTACGGAATGGACTGTTTCTGGAAACAAGGTGAAATTCAAAAATCTTGTACGATGCTTAATAATGAGAGAGAACTTTTCTCTTAACATTGTCAAACATATTGATACAAGAATTCAGAAAAGTGTAGCAGCAACGATCATCTTCAAACAAGAAAATTGAAATTATTCCATCGACAGATAATGATGCTATAAGCGTATTTTCTCAACGGTGTTCATATCACCCCTTAGGAGATGTTAGGAGTAATGAAGGGTGCTGACTTACATTTGGTGGCAGTAGAAGGCATCCAATTTTTTTTTATTTATTTGTTTATTATGCCTCTTTGGGCTTCCCCACTTTTTAATATCTTTTCACATCAACCTTAAAAAAACTGAATCTTTGCATAAAACATATACAATAATAATACAATATCTATTTATAGACCAAATTCTATCATGTAATTCACCCGATAGCTCCCAAAATGTCCTCTTAAATTATTTTTCTTATTATTCATTTCTGAAATCGTCCAATTCAATCTTAAAATTTTTCCCACTATTGCTCTTTCTGATCCGATTAGGCAATTTTTTCCAAAAGTATATTAGTCAATTAGTAAAAAAAATCTAATTGGTTAATATACTTAGTTTTTGAAATCTGCCATGACAATGAATTTCCAGTTCCAAGTGAGATATTGAAAAATGTCTACCACATCAGAAATTCCTATAATCAGAAATTCCTATATTTTGAAAGTTTCAATTATATCACATCTCAATCTTCTTTCTGGTAAATTTCTTAATTTCTCCGATCGGTTCCTATAACTGTAATCTTTTACTCTTTTTATTCGTACAGTCACTCTTTGGATGCTCTACAATCTGAATATTACATTTGCATTTTCATGTCTTGACACCTAAGCTCAGGCTAGAATGGTTTTATACATTTTAGAACAACATTTGCCTTCATTGAAATATTTCTAACCATCCAGCCAATCATTCCATTGCCCTCGACACAACAGACAAAATATGATCGTCAGCTTCAAATATATCATCGAAACCCGCATTCCTCATTACGTTTTTAATTTCTTATTAATTTGTATTCAACAATGAAGGGAATATTCAGTGATTCATAATAATTGTTACTAATTTTTACTTTCATAATTCTATCTGTCAAAAGACATCTTAAAATATTTACAATTTTTTGATATACCAAAGATTTTCATTTTTACATGTAAGCGATGATGAGATTCGTATCAAATACTTTGCTAAAATCCAATTGTATAATATCCGCATCATCTCCTTCCATGAAATATTCATTCATAATATCAATATTTTCCAAAGTATTAGATAATATTGATTTACCTTTGACAAAACTATGTTGGTTACAATTTATAACATTCCAATAAAATGTGATATGGGATTTATAATTAATTTTTCAAAAAAATCTCACAAGATTCATTTTTTATTTTTATGCAATAGTATTGCTATTTTCAAATATATGGAATCATTTTATATTCTAAAAATTTCTCAATTTACATATTACATTGATAAAGCTTTCATTCGATAATTAATTTAATATTTTTTATGTATTTTATCAAGTCCCATATTTTTGCTAACATTCAACTATCATATCTTTAGCTTCTAAGTTTTAATAATAGTTTTATATCTTTGGTACATAATTGTTTTGTACCCTCCTTATAACAACTTTCTTGTAGTGGGCCAAATTCTTCCAAAGAATGAACAGATTGAAAAAATCTTGTGAGTACACCAGCTGTTTTAACTTGTGTGATTCTTAATTCACATACCTTATCTTTTTTTTTACTGTAACAATGATTTTGAAAATTTAAATTTTTGATTTTACAATTTTTTTATAATGGCTTAAAAATATATCTGATTTTTTTAAATCGAATTTTTATGTTTCAATTTTGGGGAGTATTTGTGCAAAAAGGTTAAGGAATACTGTTATGGAGTATTTCTCCTTATTTGTTAACTTATTTGCCATTAATTTCTAATATAAATTCGATAAATAGGATACAACTAGACATTGGACTTAATGGCCACTCAAGTTGACATTTAAGCTCTATACCCGCAGAAATAGTTTTCTATATTAGCTTCCCATACATTGTTCGTCAACCAAGTTCCCAGCATGATCTCTTATAAATATTGATAAGCACCCACAGACCATTATTAACCTATAGTGATTATATTAGCCGATTAGGCCTTCAGCAGTCACGTTAGTTGTCCAATCGGATCATTGCATTGAACTATCTACTACGGTGAGAGAGATGCACACATTCTGATCCCCATTTCTCAAAGAAGTGGACATTTACTAAAAGTGACCACTACTCTGACCTCTTGCCAACAAAGCGGGTGTCATTTTCCACAAGAAAGCAGAGATTCGGCCATTACTGCAAACGTATCACGTCGTTTAACCAAGATGATTTCTGTCACTAAGACCATTTGTCAGTTTCCTCACAACTGACTACTGATCTTTAACACAACAAGTATTGGTCATTTGACCACACCAAGTTTCAGCGTTTATTATTGTAATCACTTATTTACGCTGCCTTTTAATAAAGCGATCTGATCGCCCGCTTTGACACGAACCGATGAATATATTCCAACTGCTGTTGTTATAAGAATTCAATTTTTAGTAAATATTTAAACCTCAGACTTATTCTCTGTTTAGCTCTTTTTCACTCCGACGTTCTCATTCATTTTCCCTTTTTATTTTCTTTTTTCCCTCACTCTCTTTTATTGTTTTCCTCTCCACTTTCGACTTTTCTTTCTCATCTCTTTTTATTTCTCTCCTCCCTTTCAGTTTTCTTTTCTCTTCACATTTCTCCTCTCTCTTTCTCTCTCTCTCTCTCTCTCTCTCTCTCTCTCTCTCTATATATATATATATATATATATATATATATATATATATATATATATATATCTGCAGAACAGCCACCTCTCTCTTCAGCATTTTTCAGCAGGGTTGACATCATTGTGCATTCGAAGGCAGTAAAAATGTATGAAAAAAGATATATGCAAAAGACAATATAATTTCTAGAAAACTATGAAGCACTAAATGGTGGTAATGTTTAAAATAGGAATTTGTAATTTCGAAGAGTAATAAATGTACTTCGTTTTGATATTTTCATTATTTCATATAGTCTTAAATTTTTTCTATAGGATTGAAGACCTTATTCATCTATCTAATCTACTGTATTCTTTGAAATAATTTTTATAAAGGAAGAGTTTCTAAAACTTTCGTCAGTTTTCAATGACAAATACAGAAACATTTAGAAGTGAGCAACGTTTCTCGCTATTTTCCTTCGTATTCTCAGTTTTTCTATTCTGTTTCTCGTATACTGTTCTCTTTGTAAGCACTTCATACCTTTCAAAGCAATCCCAGACATTTGATCATTTTGGGATGGTTCGACTCTTTTGTAATGTGAACGGCGTTACGACTTTGACCTCTACAGGCAAAATAACTCGAAAATGTAAACATTCTTTCTCACTAAAGCCAATTCTGTCGATTTATCGCATTCCCTGACTCTTTTTCTAAGTTTAGATCCATTAAAATAAGAGCAGTCCTTCCTGCTTCTAGCAACTGCTAAGTGGCCGCCCTTCCTCAACAAAACTATTCCTTTTTCTTTAAATCGGATAAATGTCGAAATACATTCGTTTAGCTCACGGCAGATGCAATAATATCCCTTAGGAGCTTCCATACTTTAATAAGATGAATGTGTTTTGTGCACTTTGGATTTCAGAGTGCTTCAATAAAACTTATTAGAAGAGATAAAAGCTATGTATACACGTATATATGTATGTGCGTATGTGTATGTGCCTGTTTATATGTGTATATGTATATGTTCTCGGAAGTTTATATATGTGTGTAAGCGTGTATGTGTGTATGTATATATGTGAGTATGAGTATACATGCTTATCTGTGAGTGTTATGTGCGTATACATGTATGTGTATTAATGTCTGTGTATGTGTGCGTAATTTTGAGTGTATGTTAAATATATATATATATATATATATATACATGTATGTGTGTGTGTGTGTGTGTGTGTCATTCCTCACCAGGCAGTGTGTATTCATTCACCCGCTGGGATGGGATATGACACGAGGTGTTTTTAATGTGGGAACTCACAGCTACAATTTTGGCTTTCTTATTAAACTTAGACGCGATTTTATATTGACGACAAACCTCGAGTGATTATTTAATGTGTAATAGAAAGGTGTAGAAACTTATAAAATTCGATCTAAACAGAAGCTAAGGATATAAAAATGTCGAGTGCAGGAACTCGAGGAGTTTTGTCGGTGCCAGCTGATAGAAATTTTGAAAGAATAGGAAGATAAATGAGAACTGCTTTTAGGGAGTTTAAATTTTATTATTATCTTCTGTTTAGAATGTAGTTCTCTCCATCGGCCTGATGACCACCTTTGTTCAGCACAATACCCTCAACTACTTATCTTTCTTTATCTTTTGTCTTTCTCTTTAGTCACTCTCTTCTTTTCTGTTCTGTTTGACTTGAAAACGATTCTTTCTTCCAATTCAATTACTACCGTGCAGGTGTCATGGATATGTTACTAAACAGCATCTGGTGGTGAGGCTCCAATTCCGGTGCTCTAGGATTATGGAGTATTCCTTTATTGGCGTAACTCCATGGTCTACTCCATGGTCCTTAATAGTAGTATCTGTTTGAGTCCCACGGGTCAAATAGATCAATTAAAAAATATTAGTATTAGATAAGAATATTTGAACTGTGTCCAAAAAAATTAATGAAACATTGAAAACATTTTTTATTACAATCCAATATTTATAAATGAATCAAATTTCGCGCTAAACAAATAAACCAAAGCAAACAGAGTTATAAGTTCGATCCTTACTTGTGGTGGTTTTGTGCCATATCTAATCTACGCTGAGTGTTTAAAGGCGTTGTATTAAGCTATGCAGAGTAATGACAAAGTTATTATTTAATAGTGACTTCTGATTTGAATTCAGTTTTCCTTCGCCTGAACTGGTTTTCATACCAAGGTAAAAGATCTGTCTGTCCTACAATTTACCCATAGTTTGGGAGAGAATAGTTGTATTCATACCTTTCCCAAAGGTTATCAGCGTTATGTGAAATGTAAACAATCTCATCCAAGATTAAACTTAGATCACCGTGTCCATTTTCTACGATGATAACCGCGACACCACGTGTGGTTCAATGTTTAGCGACCTTGCAGATCATTACCAGTAAGTAGGATCCTTACTAGATGACCCAGATTTGCGTCTTTATGCTGAATCTATTCTAAACGTTCCACTAAGGCCTGTCGTCACCGAAAATAAAAAGTGCATTAAAACTAATACAACCAACGTTCTTCTATAAGAATGGCTTTGGCATTAAATAACCATTAATAAGCCATTAAGCAAACAAACCAAATTAAACCAAAACTAAAACATTTTTTAATTTGGAAAGCTTTACGTTTTTATTTTACGAAAAAACTTTGCGGAAATATAGCTTTTAAAGTCTGCTTAATTTTTTATTTAATTTTTTTCAATTTTCAAAAAAAAAAAGGAAAAATATCTGTATTGTAAAATATTTATTTTTCCTTTAGATTTGAATTTACCCTTTTTCTTATCACGATCTATTTCTAAAAAAGGATAAATAAAATGAATAAATTATTTAATTAGTTAATTTAGAAGAAATATATTTCAGAATATATTTCTTACTATGCTTTTGTAAGTAATACCAGGTAGCCTTTCTAATTATTGATATAAGACTATTCCAAGGCCTATTTGGTGAATGACTTTGTTGCCTATTTTTAACCAACGTTAGCTGTCAGTGTTATTTTGACGCAAAAGAATATTAATATTGCTATTCTTTTACCATTCATTAGTTGTTTTTTGTTTTTTGTTTTTTGCTGTATATTGAACACGGTAAATATAAAAATAGAATATATATATATATATATATATATATATATATATATATATATATATATGAGAAAGAGAGAAAAAGAGAAAGAGAGATAGAGGAATTATCTATTTGTGGCTCATGTGCCTTCGAATGCACAATGATGTCAACCCCACGTTGTTCAGTATTTTTCTGCAGGTTTGAATCGAAGTGCACGAGACCGAAACAAATCCATCAGGGAAGAAAAAGGTGAAAACAAAAGCTTGAGGATATGTGGCTTAAAAGAGTTGGGTGATATAATACTTCATAAAATGGTTATATGTGGAGTTCTCACAATCATTACGTGGACGACGTCTAAAGCCGACAGCTGAGTTTTCGAATGTGACGTGACATGGACGCTAGTGTTACTTTCCTTGTCCTAAGCGTATCTTTCAACTAACTGCATCTGTAAATACGCAGGGGTGAATCTTTCCCAACTTTCGAGCTTAGGTCACCCATAGGCTGGACATAAAAATATTGCCAGGACACTTTAAAAAGTGTGACTATGAAATTTAAATCTTTTAAGTTGCGGCCTGAGTGTTCTTCTCAGCCTTATCTAGCCATCTCCATGGGAGAAGTGAATGACTGATACCCGTACAAAATACATACGGCCACACACACACATCTACAACCACAACACACATACTCATCATATGCTTTGCACACACCCTCACAAATATGTCTTGTTCTCTGTAAGGATATATGCATATATATGTACATATATATACATATACCTATGATCATTTTGCAACCATAGAAATATGTAGACACGCACATACATAAGCATACATATATATGTACCTACACCAACTCATCTGTGTTCCGTGATATACATATACAGATATATGCAAACATATATCCACAAACATGACATACATATTTAACGTATGTTTACATACAATCCCGCGTAGATACGTTTATCCCTGAAAATAAAGATATGTATGTGGTCAACTCGCAACCATTCATATATTTGCACACACAAATATCTAACTCTAAATAATGCCTCATCAAAGATAGAGAGGACTTTAGACGATTAATTTCTCTTCATGGGGTATGTCAGAATGAACTTTTCCTTCTCCGAGACTAGATTTTTCTCCACTTAACAGACTTGGTTCTCTAACTTTGGCCTTGGCCTAGCTACAATAACCGGTCGAGGAGAAAGAAAATTCTAAATTCAAAACCAGCTGTACTCCATTTGAAAATTGAATGGGAGATGGACACTGCCAAGTAATCTTCATTGTTCTGGGAGATACCATGCAAAAGACTACTCGTCCAACCCCCCCCTCTCTCTCTCTCTCTCTATATATATATATATATTGGTAGATAGATCTGTTTGAAGTAGATCTGTTCGAAAATTATTAGTTCTTAGGAGAAATCTTTGAAACGATACAAGTGTGTGCAAATTATTTGTGTTAAGAATAATTAATAGAAGCTATGTTTTTTCTTAAAGGATTATAATTTTAATTAGTTACTTGAAATTATATAGTGGCTTGAAATCCATATAAAAGTGTGCAAATTATTTGGTAGGAATACTTGAAACCATACAATTGTGAAAAAAATTATTATTATAATTATTATCTTTATTATTATTATTAGATAGGAATAGTACTGAAAATCATGTATATAAAATATTAGTATTAGGAATATTTGCAACCATATAAGTGTATAAATTAAAATAGGAATAAGTGAAACGGTATAACTATGCAAACAAATAAGGTATACATGAATACTTGTTTGAAACCATTTAATTGTGTATGAATTATTAGTGTTTAATAAGAATACTTGAAACCATGTAAGTATGTGTAAATTATTTATATTAGATATGAATACTTGATATCATATGACGGTGTGCAAATAATTATAATCATTGAATAGGAATAGTTACTTGAAATCATATAGTTGTGTATAAATTATCTGTGTTTGATAGGAATACTTGAAAACATATATACTGAGTATTAAAAAGATTAGCTATACTTATTTACAAATGAAATAACTTTTAACAGATTATTATTATTATTATTATTATTATTATTATAAATATTAGTTAATTGAAACCATATGATTCCTTGTAAAAAAAAAAGACAGACTCCGGCAACAGGAAGTGTGATGCTGTAAAACTTAGCCGTTCTACTTTTAAAACCTCATGTTCATCTTTCTCTCATTCTTCTTCCTAAACATTTTCACCTCATGTCTGACATGTGTTTGGCTTTCTTCCAACAAAGGAATCTCGTCACAAAACTAAGACCAATCATTAATTCCTTTCTGTAAGTAATTTTGTTTGCTCCTCCAGTCGGCTACACAACTTTCTCCTTTGTTTGGGAAAAGACTCACGCTAAATCTAAATATTATCTTTCCCCATTAAGCAGAAAAGTCTTGCGCACACACAACGCTCCCGGCCAATTTTCTACAATGTTTTGTGCGCCTCTTGTCATATAATGCCAAGAATAGGAGGAATCTCTCTATCTCTCTCTGTTAAACTAGCAGACCATTGTTAGTGAGTTCGATTATCACTGGGTGTTCTATACTTCTGGCCTTGTTCCAAACTAAGCTTAGTTTAGTAAATAACGATGAAGTTTAATCAGAAAGTTTTTAATATAGTTTTTTCAATAGGAATGAGGCAATCGTCCTCTTCAAAGTAAACCCTTCGAGTCAGTATCCAACCCTTTTTTCAAATAACTGCAAAGTCCTCTATTATGATCATCATCAGTTACCTCTGAATTAACTTCCCCTATGGTGGTTTTCATTTCGAAAAATGAAAACTAGAACTGAAATATGGAATCTAGTGGAGCTGACCGAAATAGTTGATGCAGGTAAATTGTTAAATCATCATCCTCATTAAAGCATGCCAACAGCATAGGTTCCTCTCTCTCTCTCTCTCTCTCTCTCTCTCTCTCTCTCTCTCTCTCTCTCTCTCTCTCTCACTTTCTCTCTCTCCCTCCCCCCCGTTCCTATCAGCCTTCACTCTTGGTAAGTTCTCTAGACGACACCCTGTATTCACACAGAACTGATGAATATAAGTTTTGTAACACAGGTGTGTCTCTGCAGAAGTCCATAGGAAGCATTGCTTATGAGTTTTGCTCTTACTTCTTTATCAGTCCCACAAGTCTTGTGTGTCTTACTTGGAGGGTTTGTGAGATGAGAAGTAAATGGCTATACAGCTGCTGTTTGTGAAGTGCTGCTTCGAGGATTTATTTAAAGCAGCACACAGTTCCTGGCGCACTTCCCCTCTTGCTTGCTTTCGAAACGCTTCGGTAGAGTCCAACTGATGCTGCCATACAGTAGTACTAGCACCACTACAGCTTGAAGAGTTCCCGTTTCATTTTATCTAAGAGATTTGATTTCGTAACCTAATGTTGGCAAAAAGGTATGTATGTATTATACTCCTTGCGAGTGGTTCTCACAAGTTTTACCTGAATCTGAGTGACATCAAGTTTCATCGCGTCTCCAGGACTCTTCTCAGTATTCTGGCTGATCTTGATAATGCTGTAGTCTGAATCGTCTCGAATCTTCCGCCTATTTCCAATTCCCTCACTTTTTTTTCCAAATCTCTAAGGACTATCCTAAGTGCACCAATTCTAACAGATATCACTATCACTCTCGTGTTCCTCAGCTTTTTTAGTTATCTGGCCAGTTCCAAGTATTTGTTTAGCTTTTTTAGTTTCTTTTATTTTCACTTTTTGATCCACTGGGACGGCAAAATCCATTAGGTGCAAAGTTCTCTCTATTTATTCATTTATTTTATTTCATTTTGTTTTATTTTTATTTTTATCTACTTATTTACTTTTTTTTTTTTATCTATTCTTACTTTTTATTCATTTTTTAATTTTTTTTGTTAATTATCACTAAGTCTGGTGTTCCAACCGGGATTGGGTGATCCGTTTGCATCTCAAAATCCCAGAGAATTTTATGTGTCTCATTTTTAATGACAGACCCTGATTTGTGCATACATCATTTGATAATGTGGTTAAATTTCAATCTCTTGCACTATTCCCAGTGGATCACTTTTCCCACCCAGTCGTGCAAAGTCTTGTTGTTCGTTTGGTGTTAGTTTGCTGTTTTCGCTCGCTATGCGATTGTTTCATCACTTTCTCTTATACTTGCTATTATCAATTTTCGCTTTAATATAATTGGCCCTTATGGCTTTGTTTTGTGCAATTAGAAGAAATTCAGCATCTTATCATTTTTTTCAAAATCATCTTGCACTTAATCCAACGCTCATATACATTTTGAACATTGTACAGAGAAAATCTAATCAAAATTTAGCTTGTAACTATGTTATGATACCAATTAACCCACCCCTGCATATGTGCGTGGATGTGTATATGTGTTTGTATGCGAGTACATTTTACACATGCATAAATACTCTGAAAAGCATAAGTTATGTGGGACGTAATAACGCCACCACCTTCGGCACAACGGAAAGCGGATACGTCAAGCATTTTTAGAGATGAGATTGACAGGTGACAGGCTGTAACTGCCGAAGCAAAATCAAGAAAGTGAAAATTGAGTGAAGTTTCATTGATTAACTAGAACAAAGTCGTATGGAATACAAGAGATACGAATTCTATGAAGCTGAGCCCGGGCTTTTTGAAATGTAAAATTTGGACCTAAGTGAAATCACTTCCCATCGGAAAAAGTGGAGTAGGGCTTATTAATTCGGGTCCAAGTGGCAACATCTTTACTCCTTATGAATGACGACATTTCATTACTTTTGGTTTCATTACATATTTTTGCTCTGTCGATATGGCTTAGAATACGCTGACAGTATTCCCTACAGAAGGGTAAGACCTGCCCCTCAAAAAGGGGTGTACTAGGTATGACACTAAGCTGTATCTGATGGTAAGGGCTCAGTTCTGGAAACCTGAAGAGTGTTTACACATCCCTTCATTACTCCAAGGTTCACTATGACCCAGAGTGAATTTACCTATCATCTATGAGTAACATCACGGCCCCAAAGAGACTATATGTGAAACACTATCCCTTAGGTTTCAGTCGGACCACGAGGTTACCTCAACGTGATAAGAAGTGACGAACACAAAATACTCGCTGGATACGAAAGTTTATCATTACTGCCTTTTCACAGATGTCAGCGAAAAGAGACAGACAGAGGAAATGCGTCAACTGATTTGATAGACAGAGTCTATAAACCGTACGATGCGAAAAGAACAGTCACAGACTTAGCCTTTTCTTCTCCGTTAACCCGGCCGTCACCTCCCTCTGTCCTTCGTATCTCGTCTGTTGCCTCTCTGCTTCTTCTACTGCTCTTTCTCTGACTGCAGTGAGTTCATCTATACAAAGTAACACTCATTCATCTTTTTTAACTTCCTTTGCATTCTCTCTGACTTTCCTACTCTCTCTCTCGCTCTTTCTCTCTCTCTCTATATATATATATATATATATATACATACATATCTTCAGCCCAGTCAACTGGCATTGTAGAATACACCGACTGCATCCCTTCAACGAGTGTACTGGATATGAAACCAGGCGATCGATGGTGAAATGACTGAAACTGAATTGTTAGTATTACATAACGATACTTGAAGCCATTTAACTGTATACAAATAAATGATTAATACTAAACAGTGTTAGACAAGAATACTTGAAACCGTTTAACTGGGTGCGAAAATTGAATTATTTGTATCACATAGCAATACTTGGAACCGTTTGACTGCGTGCAAATAAATAGTGTTGAATAGAATCATTAGAATTAAATAGCAATACTTGAAAACATTTAACGGCGTGAAAACAAAAGAATTATTGTGAACAATACTTGAAACCACTTCACTGTATGCAAATAATGATTACACTGGTCAACAACAAATTTGTTGTCTGCGATTTTTTAGCTGATTTGGGACGAATCTGATGCGCTTAATCAAAAAATCACATTGGTTTTGCTCAATCAGATCAAGTTTTTGAGCTATGGTCATAAGTCATTTTTCACGTTTTTGTTCACATGTACGCATGTGTGGAGCATTTTAGAAGTTGGTGGGGGTAAAATGCCATGTCGAATAATTGTTTTGATTGGAAATTATTATTTTAATGACAAGAAGTATTCACGCCCGATAGTTCTGGGGGGTTATGTCGAAAAGGGATCAGTTTTAAGTCATAAAACCTCGAAATCTTCCAAAAATTGGTGCGGCAAAGCATAAAGTTGGTTGATCAAAACTAAAGTTAATAGGACAGCCGCCCCATAAAGTGTATAGTAAACTCCACCCGCGCATGTACGGGTGTTTTCGGCTCATGTGAGTTGCGGAATATTTGCGTTGTCGTGCTGGTGGCGCCAAATACGGAACGCGTTGGGCTGCGGGGACACCAATTTATGACTAATTTGTACCTATTTTTGTTTTGCAGGTGAATGAGATGGCTTCGGCCAGAAGATCGTGCAGAAATAAGCCCGATGTGTTCTGCTACATATGGGAAGAATACACCATTGCTTCTAATAGGAAGCCAGTCACAAGTTTCATAACGCGTGCTTATCATGCTTATTTCAGTATTAAACTTGCTGACCAAGTTGGGCGCCATACATGGTGTGCAAGGCATGCACCAAGACTCTGCATGGGTGGACCAACGGCAAGAGGAGTCTGAACTTTGGTTTAGAGGGAGCCGACAAACCATGTCACTGACAGCTACTTCTGCGCTGTTAATGTGACTGGGATCAGCAGAAAGAACCGGGGTAGCCTCAAGTATCCGGATCTTCAATCAGTATATCATCCTGTAGCTCACTGTGATTAAATTCTAGTGTCTATCTTCGGAGAACTTCCTGACATTAGTGACGAAGACGCCTCCAGTGTTGAAGGACATGAAGACGAAGAAGTGGTTCTTGAAGATGATGCTCCACATCCATTTTCCCAAAAGGAGTTGAATGATCTAGTTCGCGACCTCAGCTTGTCAACGGACTCTGCCGAAGTGTTGGCATCCAGATTGAAGGAAAAAAACCTCCTCTCTGACAGTGCTCGCATCAGCTTCTTCCGCGACAGGCATCAAGAGCACCTCCATTTTTCCCTACAGTGAAGGACTTTGTGTACTGTACAGATATTGCGCAGCTTCTGCTAAAGCTTGTGCCACAGTAGGAACCCAAAAATTGGAGACTGTTCATTGACAGCAGCAAGCGATCACTGAAATGTGTTCTGCTACACAACGGCAACCAGTTTGCCTCTGTACCCATCGCTCACTCGACTACCCTGAAGGAGAAGTATGAAGCGGTGAGGTATGTGCTGGAGAAAATTGGTTATGATCAGCATAAGTGGTTTATTTGTGTTGACCTGAAGATTGTGAACTTTTTGTTGAGACAAAAGACTAGCTTCACCAAGTACCCATGTTTTCTGTGCAGGTGGGATAGTAGGAACCGTGCTCAGCATTACACGAAGAAGGACTGGCCTTTGCGGGAGGAATTGGTGCCTTGCAAAGAAAAGAACATCGACGACCCTCTAGTGGACAGAGATAGAATACTCTTCCCACCGCTGCACATCAAGCTCGGCTTAATCAAACAGTTCATCAAGGCTCTGGACAAAGATGGTGACTGTTTCACTTACTTGTGCTGGCTTTTCCAAGATTGACCACGGAGAAGTTGAAAGCTGGCATCTTTGACGGTCCTCAGATCCGGCAACTCATCAGAAATCCAGATTTCGAAAACTCAATGAACGAAGTGGAACTGGAAGCGTGAAAGGCATTTGTTCTGGTGGTGAAGAACCTTATTGGCAACAATAAGGCCAGAAACTACGCAGAACTTGTCAACATGCTGACTGCTTTCAGAAATCTGGGCTGCAACATGAGCGTCAAGATGCACTAGCTATTTTCACATATGGACCGGTTTCCTGAGAACCTGGGTTCAATGAGTGACTAGCAGGGGGAGAGACTCCATCAGGACCTGAAAGAGGTGGAGACAAGGTATCAGGGTCGCTGGGACTCAGTCATGATGGTTGACTACTGTTGGAATCTGAAGAGAGACCTCCCTGCCGCTGAGCATTCCAGGAGTTCGAAGAAACGGAAGTTCAAGCCCTGAAGTTTGAACAATGGTGAAGCAACATGCAATTTACGTGTACTTACCTTTATCAATCCCCACCATTCAGTTTACTGTAATCAATGTTTCTATCAGATAATCAATATATGTTGTTGGCAAAACATTTTTTTCTCTTAAAAACATATCTAGGATGATTTGTGTTGACAAAAATCAGCTGATAATGCCACAAAATGTCATCGATTTTGTCAAAAGATCTGATTTTTTTCAAATCAACCTCGCAAAAAACCCTGACCTGATGGAGAGAAACGGATGCCATTTCCTGATTCAGCAGTGCAAAAATACCCTAAATCAGTTGTAGAAATGTAGACAACATTCAAAAAGTAAAAAAATTGTTGCCCAGTGTTATTATTAAATAGGACCCTTTGTGTTAGATAGAAATATCTGAAACCTCTTAACTATGTGCAAACTATGTGCAAACAAATGAGCTCTGGCTCGTTTAAAAAGTTATCTACAAAGTATTCGCTTACACGTCATGTATATTTATTATATATATGTATAAAGAGCATTTGGTATTAAATAGCATATAACGTTGGTATATCCATAAAACCCTACCAATTAACTCTCTCTCAGAAATAGATAGAGAAAAAGATATGTATTATTATTCAAATATTATATAACTCGCATACATATGCATGTATACAACATCCACTTATATATGACAATATGATTTGTGATGAAATAAAGTATCAAGACTGAATCCTTAGATTTTAAAATTTTTTGATCAAACTTTAAGTTGCCCAGTTGGCTGGGGCTGTAGAATACACCGACTGCACCTCTGCAAAGGGGTAAGACCCCACACACACACACACACACACAACGAGTGTCCTAGATATGACACTAAACAATCTAATGGTGAGGTTCCAGTCATGCTGGAGCTTTGGAAAATGTGAAGCACCCCTTCATTACCATCGCTCCCAGGTCCACTCTGGCTCGGAGTGGTAGCACCTGATAGGCTCCTATCTATGGTTCAAATAAAACTAAACTGCGTACATATGCTAAATTGAATTGCTTGAAATAGAACTGTTTTTACATTTAACTGCGAGTAAAGAAAAACTATACTCATACTAAATTAAATTGTTTGAATTAGAACTGTTTGACCAAATTGAATAGCTTGAAATAGAAATATTTTTGACAATGAAATTGCATACTTATGGTAAACTGAATTCTTTTAAATAGAACTGTTCATTTAAATAAAAATGGATTTGGCATTAAATAACCTACAAAGGTTGGTATGTCATAAAAGCCAAACGACCACAATCATACAAACTTTAAGACACGTGCACAGCTGAACGACTTATATATAATAAAGTGCTATTATCTACATTGCTGTCAGTATCCATTCTTGTCAATTTTAGATCGATAGATTTGGAACAAACATTGCAGCACCCTCCATATTAAACACTTCCTGTTTCTTAAATTGCAATTTCGTCTTAAGTGTATGATCTGAGGACATGGGAGAAATACAGCTGTGGCTATTCGCACCATATCGAAAAAGAAGTTTCAGAAGTTGTTTGACCAATGGAAAAAGCAATGGAATAAATATATAGAATGCTAACGGAGCTAGTTTTTTAAATTAACATTTCATTCATTGTTCATCTCTCTTACCTCTCTCTCTCTCTCTCTCTCTCTCTCTCTCTCTCTCCCTGTGCGCACGCGTGTGTGTGTGTAACTTTAGCTTCAATTTCCATATTTTTTGAAAACACCGCGTACATATGTATGAATAAAGCATTCAATTATGTGTATGTTTATGCATATATATATATATATATATATATATGGGGGGGAATATATGTGTGCATACACATGAATATATACATATATATATATATATGCACAAACACATACATACATACATATATATATAAGTACATACTTTGATATTTATAGATTCTAATGTGATTATATATATATATATCTGTGTGTGTGTGTGTGTGTGTGTGTGTGTGTGTGTGTGTGTGTGTGTGTGTGTGTGTGTGTGTGTGCATATATATGTAAATATTCATGTGTATTGCACACATATATTGCTAACAGCCGTACGCACAAATACACCGATTACGTATGCCTACCTTTTTTTTTTCTTTTTTCTTTTATTAGAAAATGCATAAATGTTTAAAGCCTAGCAATTTGTTCACTTTTTATTGCTGATTTATCAAATGTTGGAAGAATTTCGTCGCCATCTTGCAGCTATTCACTTGCAAATCAATCGAGCAGTTGTATCACGTGACCTTTTCCCGCTGAAAATGGCGCGACTTTTCCTGGCCTTATCAAATGCCTTGGGAGCGTTTTAACATCCGGGTACTGTGAGGTCTACGTCTACTTTTACGCAACTGGCTAGTAAATATTTTGTTTACGAGAATTTTGTCACCTTTTTACACGCGCTATTCGCCAGCAAGTCTACTAAACTCTCACTATTTTTATATGCCAAGGGATAGATAGATAGATAGATAGATAGATAGATAGATAGATCCTGTAGCTATTGACAACAGCAGATTTTATAAGTATGCCGGTTGCTACTGCCATACTAAGAATATTGTGCACCAGTCTTTCGAACGTAAAAATTATGCTACATTTCAGATTATTATTCAGAATGCTGTTTTATTAATTTATTAATCCATTTTTGCTTCAACCTGAAAAGTGATCACAATGTAACGAAACCCAATGCTAAAAGACGAATAGATAAAACTAGACGGAAAAAATGGATTAAGAGAAAGATAAATTCAAGTGAACAGATTACACATTCAACACAGTTTACTCTTCATGTTAAATTTGGGTGAAAACTGCAAAGGAAGCCATACAATGTATCACTGATGAGGAATGACTAGAAGTAGAAAGACATGAAGAAATGAAAAAATCCTAAAAATAGATAGATAAGGCAGCGATTAGCAACAGCAGATTTTAAAAGTATACTATCTAGTTTTATCACACTGGAGTATAGCTCTTACTCACAAGACATTCAGTACTCATCTCCTCACTTGACGCCGTTCTTTGGCTGTCCGGTCAGTCACCTCACGACGCTTGGTCTGTGTATCTTTTGTGTCGCCATATTTGTTCTCGTTCGTTGTGACAACCCCAACTGCTTTCAGTTCTTGCGTGTTAAGATGAAGAACAATTCAAAAATCTTTATGTGCATATATTACTTTTATTTTATATACAAGGGGGCAAGTAGAGCAGAGATGGAACATTACAACCCCTCTAGTTGGGCGAATCCTTTTTAACTAACTTATTCCTAACTTTTAGAACCTTTTTGATAAAAACTATTTAATCAAAGCCCAGCTTTTATTTGATCCCGAGTTTATCATACATCAATCAAAATTGATGACCCAACGGTTTTTCGACACCGTTTTAAACTATTCTACACCATTTGCCAAATAATAGAATCTGCCAATCAATTATTTAACAAAACGAACAATATTTTACACCAGTTTTTTAAGAAAAAATTTTGGCTGTCTTATTGTTTAAAATCCTTTTTTAACACTGACCACAAGGTAGCAAAGCTCAGTATTCAGTTATCAAATATGACTAGAACGGTAACATTAGATTGGATTGATGAACTCAAAGAGACACAAGGAGAAAGAAAAAAGATGGATTTTGTAATGAAATCTGGCGGAAATTGGGGAAAGGAAACAAAAAATCAAAATAACCCTAAATCTAAACCTCGACCTCTTAGGAAACATCTCAGTTTGATTTTTCTGAATGTCTTTTTATTTCTCTTAGATAGATAGATAGATAGATAGATAGATAGATAGATTCGGTGACTCACTTACAAGAATGGATTTCTCGTGAAATCCAACCGTGGGGAAAATTATCTTTAAAACTTTACGCTGAAAATATTTCAAGACAGAGATGAGTTCTTCTCTAATTTTGAGATGAATTCTGATCATTCCAAGTAATGTTTCAGACTGTCATGACCTTACCACTTTACGTCTTTGAAGACACTCTACTTCTCTAAATACCTTTACACTTTACATCTCTCATGACCTTAAGACCACATTCACCTTAAAAGTCGAATGCGTAATACGTCTCTCAAGACCTTTTCCTATTACATCCATCAATACGTTAACACTCTACGTGTTATGGTCTTGAGCGACGTCGAGTATTAAGGTCTTGAGGTTCATAGAATGCGGTAGAGGGTTAAAGTTTGAAGAAGTAATTTGTTATGGTTTTAGGATCTTTGGAAACGTAGATTGCCTTAGAGTTTTATGGTTTTTAAAGACGTGAGTATTAAGGTCTTCGAGACGTAGTGTGACGAAGATCATCAAAGTCTTGATAAATGTAGCGTGCCATGGTCATGAGAGACTTATTTTATGGTCTTGAGAGATGTTGAGTGTAGTTGAGTGTTAAAAATTTTGAAGGACTTTGAGTTCTGTGTAGTGTCCAGGTCCCAAGAAAATTCTTCCCTGGATAGCATATTGTTTCCAAAAGTTTAAGTTAACTTGTCTAACGTTTCTGTCACATTGTCTTGAATTTTGAAACAGATTCTGTTCCATTTACTCTAGTTAAGTCTACGAGGGAATATAAGATATCTGAGCCAGATGGGTTCCGGCTAAAAAATAAGAAAATGTTTTCTGCGCGATAAAATTTTGTTGCTTAATTTTCAGATAACCTTCCAGTTCTCAGGCATTTTGTAAGACTGATTTTTTTTTATTTACAACGACGAAATAATTTCTATTTTTCGGTAAGTACGTAGATCGTTCAAAAAGTCCGAAGTTTTACCCAAAAAGACGAGCCATAGCTGAACATTGATGATGTGGCAACACTCTATCACTGCTAATAAAGCTAGAAAAACTTCAAATTTCTGTCTTAAATTCTATAAATTTGAGGCCCACTCAAATGGGAACAATAAATCAAAAATCTGGATAAGTCTTCGTTCCTTTGAACAATCATCGTATGAAAATGCGTTGTCTTTCACTTGTCTTTTTTATTATTCCCCAAGAGGAGGTGGTAAAAAATCCCTAATAGTAGAAGTGGGAGAAAACTATTATAAGTCAAGTTTACATGACGTGAACAACATTCCAAATTTGATATTTGCCAAGAAAAACAAAGGAAAGATATGTTGGAAAGTCAGAGATCGTTTCGACATTGTGCTTGAATTCTAAAACCGTCTAAAACCATAGAAAATCAATATCTTTCAAATCTGACAACTTAGCTCCGAAGAAGATCGGAATGCAAAGTCTTGAAAAGTATGTTTTTCTATTTTTTAAATATGAGCAATCTTATTCAGATGTGCTGGAAAATGAGTTCACCGTTTTCACGTCTGTTCAAGGTTGCTAACCTGAAAAATAAACAAAAAGTCTGATTGCTTTCTAAACTGATCTCATGTCTATTCAGATAATATCTTGCTCTGGCTTTTATATCTGTCCATGGGCTTATTTGAGTTTGTGTACAAATAATCCAAAAGCCAAGGATACACGTGCATCATGATTACATTTTACTCTGAATCAAAATTCCATTGACTGTCCATAACGATTGATCAGGTCAACGCACTTTTCACTTGTCTGATGCTTATGCGTCCTTATTGCTATCATTTTGCTGTCATAGTTTCAGTGACTTATTTTATGAACAGACAAGCTTTTAATGCGTTTGCCTCGAGCTCTGCCTTGACTTTAATAACTTACAGAGCTGAGGCCAAATGGTTAGAGCACTTTAAAAGTTTGCATTTTACTTTGGTGATGGTAGTTTCCTCTTTTCTTTACTTTTTTGTGTTGGTCTGTCTGCTAACTTGCTATTTGCTATTTCTCACTACCAAGTCGTCACCAAACAAAATTCGTTGTCATTAAAGATGACTTCTGTCGTAAATTGAAACAGTCCGTTTGTCATGAGGAGTATTCGGAACTCTAGATCTTTATTTATTCTTGTTCTTACATTCTGGTTAAAATGTAGGCGAAGTCACGTTGAAGATTCCCTATTTCATTTCCTGTCCACGTCTTGTCAAAAAACGTCTTTCCAGTTTATATGTAGTTCCTCACGTTCCACACAAAACATATTGTTCCATCAATTTTTTTTTCTTTTTCAAGAAAATGTAAGGAAGAAAAATGCGCACTTGCAAAGCAATGTTTTTTTGCTTGTTTGTTTGTTCCTATAAGCGTTCTGCTCCAACTACACAAACCCCGTAAGACTTTCTGTTCTATGTTGCATTGCCAATTTTATATTTATTTACCATACAATTTATTCTCTTTCAATTAATCTTAATATCTTTTTCTGTTGTGTCTCCCTCATACTCTCTTTTTCTCTTTCTCTCTCCCTTTCTTTTTTTCTGCGTCATCATTTTCTCTACTTTTATTGTTTCTTTCCTCTATTTTTGCTTTTCTTTACTTGTGTTCTCTTTCTCGCTCTCTCTCTCTCTATATATATATATATATATATATATATATATATATATATATTGCTTCACCGACAAGGTGTTTTAAAAAGCATGCGACAGTTCTTTTCACAGTTTGTACATAAACTATTTTTGTTTTTCAAACTAAAAACGACTCATATCTGCAGTTGGTTTCAAAAATATTTTCAGGAAAAACGATTAAAACTTTGATTCATCATCGAGAACTTGGCCCGTTCAAAAACTTGTTAGACTTGATCCCTTTCGATCCTGTACACTCCTAGTCTAAGAAAATCTATCAGCAAAAACATTATCGCTCATTTGGAAGGAATGAAAAACGAAAGTTTAATCAGGAAACGCAATTCTTTTCTATTAATTATTGTCGGGGCGACTTAGTTCACTTTTGCGATTAATAAATATATACAATCGCGTCATGTACTCAAGTAAAGGCAATTATAAAGCTGGTTCAATTTAGTCTTCAAATAGCTGCAATGAATAAACATATATAATCGTGTCCTATATTCATTATCCAGGGCTCAAAATCAAAGTTTGGGAGTAATAATAGCCATTTTTATATTTTTACAACATAATCAAGAAATAACACAGACTATACAGTAACGACATTTATGTTCCATAGTATTATAATTTCAGTCTCGATGGCTTTTGATCACACCTCGTACTTCACATACGACTTCTTATCTTTGTTTTTGTTTTTTTTTTCCTCTCTTCTTTAACTTTTTCTCTCTGTTGTTATTTTTTTTAGAGAGGAGTACTTCCCTTGACTTTCATCTCTTTCATCTTTTCATCATAATCATTGAGATAACTATTGACCTTTAAACAGCTGTCAAACGAACACTCACCATTTCCATATATTCATCTCCTACTCCATCTTCCACCCCTTTTTACAATCCTTATCAGTCAATATGCAATCACGATCTGTATCTTGATAATCGTTTTCACAGTGGTCTCACTTGGCCAGTTTCGCGGTGGTAAAACTTCAAGCTACCTTACTTTCAAGTTTCTTCCTTTTTATCTTAAATTGATTTCATATTACCCTCGTCGGGACAAGCCTTAATGTGATTTTATATGACCCTGCACATTTCACATTACCCCTTTGCTGATTTAGCTAAAATATTAAATTCTTATGCACATACAAGACTGAAATTGACTCTCAGTATATGAAAAAAGTATCACAAAATTACATTAAAATCACTCAGGCTCAACTTCAAAGTGCATGATCAATATCTTTTTATACGCATAAATTTTTAAAATTTAAGTAGACATAAAATCCCCTGCAAGTTACTCCCGGGTATATAAATTGATATTTTGAGGGAGTAATCTAAAATCGTAGTGGGTAGGCTGAAATTACCTTCAAGCTACCACAAGTCTAATTAGAATAAATGTTTTAAGGGTTAATCTAAAATCCACTACAAGCTACCCAAGTTTTGTGTAGGTTGAAACCATCTTAATGCTACCCTTAGGTCTAAAGAAATACAAATATTTAAAAGAGGTAAATTAAAATCGAGTGTATTAAACTGAAACCACCTTCAATCTACCTTCGTGAAAATAGATAGATATTTTAGGGGGTATTCTGAAACTGTAATGGATGGTCTGAAACCACCTTTAAGCTACACTTTGGTCTAAACAAATCCATATTCAATGAATTAATTAATTAATGTTTTGAAATCGTGTGGGTTAGGATGAAATCCCCTTTAAACTATCCCCAAATCTATAAAAATAGTAAATAAATTTTCTACGGGGTTGAAGATCTGAAATCATATTAATGCTGAAATTTTAAAAGATAATTTCATACTACCTCTTTAAACGTGATTTTTTTAATTACCATGAGTCAAGGTGAAACAGGAAGGATCTGAAAGTGCTACGGAGGAATATCAAAGCCAACTTTGTTTCAACCCACCAGGTTTATCATTAACAGTTTTCAGTGCATGGAATCTGGCATTTTCTTTACACGGCTTCCCAACTCCAAAGAACAACCACTTCTGTAATATAATGGCCGAGGGATTTCAGTTTATGCCTTTGGGTTTAGTTAGGCTGAAAACCTTTCGGCTCAGCACATGGGTTAGTTAGGTGCAACTTTAAAACAAGTGTTCACGCGCGTGTGCAGAGCGGACGTGTCACTCAGAGATGTCACAATAGCCCGAGATGGGAAACGGGGTTACACAGTGCGAGTAACATCACGCACCGGAAGCGCGCAGAGAATTTGGGGAGATTTTGAAAAAGTCAGTTAGTTGAGACTAGACACCGGACGAGTTGAGATGAGACCTGCCTCGGGGGAAGACGGTTGGTTTTCGCTTGCTCCCGGAGACCTTTGTGGCGGGTGCCACACGTGTTGGTGGGGGGGGGGGGGCAGATGAAACAGCCAGAATAGAAAGAATGTGTATCTCTCTTCCTTATGTGGAAACCTTTAACTCAAAGGTAATAAAAAGTTTCGTACCTGAACTGAGAAGTCGTTACGTGTTTTTCGAATTTCGATTCCTATGTTCTATCTTTATGGACTTTCGATGTACGTTTCACACATAGCCATATCATGGCTATGGTACACTTCTAGCCATTCGTCTCTTCTGGTTTGTCACTTTGAAAATAGGGTCAATCAATCCAAATACAACGACACATCTGTCGTCAAACAACCACACATACTTTTTCGATGATATTCCAAACTAGCACTGACTCCTTTATACTTTGTCAAGGTGACTATATGTTTATATATCACTCTTTTATTATATAGTTATGTGCACGTCTTCATTTAAATTTTGAGATTTTAAATTTTAAAAATTACACCAAGTAACAAATTTTTAACTTCTTGTTCCATGGAAAAACGTGCTTTTCCCAAATGCTTATGTCTAAATTAAATGGAATAATCTATTTTTCTCTTCACCCACGGAACGTTTAACGAAAACATGATTGGAGACTATATTGAAGTGTTAATACATGAAAAATATTTACACTACAGTCACAATTTCAAAATACTATTCCCTTCGTAACATTTTTGTATAAATTTTGCATAGATACATGTAAATTTTATATGTTATTTTATCTAGGCCTTATATAAATGCAAATGTGCAAATTCGCCCGCTCTCACATAGAAAACAGGTTTATCTTTAAATGTCATTATCCAAGGTTTAAAAGCAAAGTTTGAAGGGAATAAAAGGCCATTTTCTTTACTTTTACTATATAAGCAATTAAGAAATGGTTCATACTATCCAAGAACATTTGTATTACATAGTTTTTATCTGGCGTACAAAAGCAAAGTTTTAAGGAATTAATGACCTTTTTCTAAGCGAAAGAAAGTATACATCTCAATGTCTATAAATAGATATTTTGAGGGATTTATCTGAAACAGTAGTGGATAGGTTGAAACCTCCTTTATGCTACCTCCAATTTTAAACCAATACAAAATAGATTTTTTATAAATAAATGATGAATTTTTAAAAAAAAAAAGAGATAATGATTTTCGGACTGCTACATATTCCTAATTTTTTATTACATTGTTTCAGTATTGTAGAAGTTAGTTATAAATACTACCTGATAAAATCCATTTTGCTCGTATAATATTCTGTCATAAGAAATAAAATCCTGGTGTCTTTGGTTCAGAAGAAAATATACATTTTATTCTAAAAATTATCGAGGTATGTACTTATTTACAAATCAGGATCTGTATTTATACTAGTCTCTCTCTGTGCATGTATGAATGTCACTATGTGTGTGTATCTTTGTGTTTGTGAGTATGTTTGTGCATGTGTGTATTGTGTGTGTGTGTGTGTGTGTGTGTGTGTGTGTGTGTGTGTGTGTGTGTGTGTGTGTGTGTGTGTGTGCATTGTGTGGATGTGTGTTTGCATGTGTATATGTATACGTACGCGTTTGAATTTGTGGTTATGAATGTGTGTTCTTATGTTTGTATGACTGTATGTTTAGAGTTTTTGTTTGAAGGTTTGTGATTGTGCGCGTCGTTGATTGCTTTTCTGCGTTAGTGCGTAGGTATGTCTTCTAATGTGTCATTGTGTTTATGCATTTCTGCGTGTTCTTGTATTCTTAAAGTAAGTCGCTATTTATGTATTTCTAAGCGTGCATATATATATATATATATATATGTGTGTGTGTGTGTGTGTGTGTGTGTGTGTGTGTGTGTGTGTGTGTGTGTGTGTGTGTGTGTGTGTAATGATTTTCCTTACCTTCGAAATATGTACAATTTGTATGTCTTTAAATAGCAAAGAATATATTACATAAAGAGAAACAGAAAATTAAGGTGAAGAAAAAAAGAGAATTGAAAAGAAAGAAAGAAAGAAAGAAAGAAAGAAAGAAAGAAAGAAAGAAAACAATTAGAAAAAGACAAATCCTCCTGGAGAGTATATGTACGAGTATTTGAATGATTAAATAGATAGGCCAATGCAAATCGCCCGCTTGTCCTCGCCTAGTCGCCAACCCTCTTGAGGCAAAATCATTGCCAAATCTATTAGCTCTTCCACGAATCCAGTTTGTCGCACTATTCACACGAGTGTACCGGCCATTAGCTAGAAGATACGAGCTGTCCATTCCGTCCAGCCATCTTCATTTTGCCAATAATAAGACCAACTAAAAGACGAAAGAGGCAGCCGAACTTTTGGCGTCATCTCTTGCTTTCTTGTCGAACAAAGCAGAGTTTCCACTAAGCAGACGGACATCTTCGATGTGAAATGTACAATCAAATACAATGGCAATATCATAGCTAAGCAGAAAAGTTTTTTGTTTTTTTGTTTTTTGTTTTTTTTTTTGTTTTTTTTTGTGGGGGGTGGAGGTGATTTTACCAAGATACATCTCCACATACAAATTCTTTTATAACGGCTGAAGATCCTCGCCAATTATAAAGACATCAAACTCTCAATTAATGTGTCCTCTCTAGTCTTTTGTATATGTTTTTTTTTAACTTTTGCTTTGAATGCTCTTTATCTATTTTTTATGATAAAACTGTGGGGCAGTAGTTTAAAAGCAAATCTCGTAGCGAGTCCGATTCTCGAGTTCATGTCCTTTAATCAAAATGGTACTATTTCCTTATTGAATGGCAAGACTCTAAAATTAGTAGACCAGTACATATACCTCGGTAACAATATCTCATCGACTAAAAGCGATGTCAACATACACATAGAATAAACAAGGATTGCTACTTACAGGCTAACGACCATATGGAAATCTGATCAAACTGGAATTCATCCAAGCTGTAGCCATGTTAGTACTACTGAAGGGTTGTACTAATTGGACTTCGAGAAACACCCTGAGAAAAGCTTGATGGGAATTAAACTAGGATGCTGCGAGCTATTTTGAACAAATCCTGGAAGCAGCACTTTTCAAAACAGTGACTTTAAGGCCCCTTTCCTCTCATCTCCCAAACCATCTTAGTAAGATAAGCAAGACATGCTGGACACTTCAGGGGAATTAATGTCGAACTCATAAGTGACGTTCTCTTATGGAATCCTACACATGGACATACCAGTATGGGCCGATCAGTAAAAACTTACATTCATCTGCTGTGTTCGGATACTGGATGCTATCTGGTGGACTTACCAAAAGCGATAGCCGATAGGGGCGGATGGAGAGAAAGAGAGAGAGAGAATCAAATCCTTTCTATAGGCATGTCTTCATGACGATGATACAATGATAATGAGACACTGATGCTGAAATTCGTTACATACCCTGAGAGCAAACATTAACAGGTACGACGGAAACTATGATTGAGAATTGGAAGATCAGTCCTTTCCTGAGCGGAAATCTGAGAAACAAGATGAAAAAAGAAGGCTTTGTGAGAGAGCTGCACATTGATTTGGTGAGACATGTCATGTTTCAAGAGAGACAGAATCTAGCATTTAGTAAGATCTAAAAATCAGTTGGAAGTGAGATTCTAAGCGAAGCAGTTGCATAATAGAGGCTTAACATTTAGTTCTCCTACAGAGGAGTTTTCCACCAATAAGGACCAACTGGGAAATGACTTTGTTGAATAAAGGTGCCGTAACTATCACAATTTAATGATAATTGGTTGCGCATATAGTTTCAACTATTTCTTTTGTTTTTATGTTTTTCTTTCACTTCTGATTTTTCAAAACTTTTTCAAGTCATTTACCAAATGTGTTGTTTATCTTCACCTATCTATTTTCCATGTCCAGTCCAGATTGGCTGAATAAAAAGCAGCCTAGGTTGGTAAAATTCTCGAAAACTTTTAACTTCGTCGGATCTATGATGACGAAAGACAAATGATACACTTCTTTAGTGGTTGGTTGGTTGGTTTTATGGCATATCACTCTTTGTTAAGTTACATAATGCCGAAGTCAGTCTTTTTTGCAAGCAACTATATGGTTTCAAGTAAAAATATAGTTTCAATTTGTAAACAATTATGACTTCCAGCAATCATTCTTTATACAAATAATTTTCACATATTTTTATATGACTTTAAGTATTTCAATCAGATACTAATATATCATACATGATTATATGATTTTATTTAAGTATTTCTATTTCATATCATTCATTTGTTTGTCAACAGTTATATAGTTTCAAGTAATCCTGTTTGAAACAAATAATCCCTATCTAATACTAATTTTCAAACTGGTGGGACCCTATAGATCTTTTTTTAAATATAGTTGATATAACCACAAAATACAACGAACTGGTTGGTTGATTGGTTGGTTAAGATTTCAACCTTTGCTAAGTTATAAATGCCGAAGTCAGTCTTTCTTTCTTTTTGTTTTTTGCAATTACGATTTTTTCGAATAACTAATTATAAGTATAGCAACAAGTTACAATTTTTAAAACTAATACTTTATACAGTTAAATGGCTTCAAGTATTCATATCTAATACAAATTATTTTTAACCCCGATCTATTTAAATCATCGATGGTCTATAATAGTTCCTACCACAAAGTTAAGATGAAATTAATGGCAACGAAGAGGTGACTTTTCATCCTCAATGCTTAAGAACTGGAATCTTTTGTGGCCTTTTCAAAACAGAGTTTGACAGCAGTCCTTTGTTGACGTCGCATCACCTACAAACGAGAACTCTCTGACTAATTGTATTGCAGTTTTAATGTGAGCTCAGATTTGCTCAGGGTTGGACAGATTTTGCTGATGTACACGTTGTCCCTACCAATCATCGTCTCTGCAGTCTGTTTCAACAACGGTTGTACTCATCTGGTTACATAAATCATATCTATTTTCCATTATGTCACTTACAATGGATTCGACTTGACGCTTCAAATCACACACTACAGACTTCACTTAAGTGTCGCTCATTTATATTTTCAACTATGCAATGTAAGAACCTTGCGTGGTGTAATGATTAGCGAGATAGACTATCGGCCTCTTGATACTGTGTTTGATTTTCTCTGGGTGCACCATACATCTGGCTTTTTGCTAAACTTAGTTAATGAGAACTATCAAATTTGCTGCTCCTTATTCTTCCTTTAGTTTTCTTCAGTTATTTCGAGAAATGTATAGCGTAATGATTAATGTCGTAGAAAATGGAATCAGCAACCCGAGTTCAAATCTTCAATGAAGCTGTTTGCTTTTCCCTTTGCACTAATCCCTATGAGAATGACAGAAATACATCTGTTCTTCCTCCATCAATGGGTAAATAGTAGGATATAATGGGTTCTTTAGCCTGAATTAGGTAACTCGTCTCAGAGAATAGAAACCAGCTGTACGGTGCTTACAATTTGACCTTGTATCGCGTCCTACTCTTAGCGGAGAGGTTCGGCAAATAGGTACTTCGAGCTGTGATAATCTGGCATCCTAATAACATGACCAGTCCAGAGATTCATATGATGAGTGATCGTGGCTTTGGCACTTTAAAATGAGCGTTCCTCGGGTCACTGGTGTTGATTAATTTATCTTAGGAAGAGATGTCGAATAGCTTGCGTAGGGATTTTTCCAGAACTTTGATGTGGCGAACATACGATACCCATTCTGTGTCATACGAGATCGTTAGGATAACAACTTTGAAAACAATGATCTTATTTGTCATATGGATGTGTAGATCATCGTACATTCTTTTCCGATGTTGTCCGAAAACCACACTAGCATTTCTGTTGTGATGTACTTCAGTATTAATGTTGGTTGGGTATAATAGAAAGCTGTTAAGGTAGGATAGATATTCCTCGATCTTCAGAAGTACCCCTGTTGCATCGATGGATGGTGCTGAAAGTGTAGTATTAGGTTGGAACGGGTTTTGCTTGTGTTCAGCTTCTGGCTGAGTCTGCTGTATACCTTAGTGAAGGCACTAACTATAGTCTGGAGGTCTTCTTCGATACATGAATTGACAGAGTTGTCATTTGCGTATTGTAGTTCCATGATGATCGTTTTGATGGTTGTCGCGGTTGCTTTCGGGTGATTAATGTTAAATTGTTTACCATCGGCGCGGTACATCAATGATATATGTACAAATAAGTCGTCAGTCAGAGATTCATTATGACTGCAAGAGAGAGAGAGAGAGAGAGAGAGAGAGAGAGAGATTGAATTCCATCATCTACACACAACTGCCATATCTTCTTACATTGTTAACCTCTATTCCAAGAATACTATTTTGCTATTTCTGATGATTTTACTAAGAAACTAATAGAAAATCTTTTTTACGTCATCCACAGAATCGAGTGTAGATGAATACTGTGACTTGCTGGTTGTTAGAAAACTTTAGTCATAATTGTATAAGTTCATTGATGCCCACTGGACATTCACTTAATTGGTTCTTTAACGCAAAACCTACACCATAAGGGCGCAATGTAATAGCTGATAGATCTTTCCCGTGGAATGCATACCCACCACTAACCTTTCTCAACTCCCCTCTAAAGATATCAGTGTTTTATTTGCTGAGCTCATGACCGGTAACTTTTGTCTATCTATCAGCTCTCTCAGAATTTGGAATGTCGTCAAGTGTCCTGGCATTCCAGGAACTGAATTTGAGGCTGAACTTTTTTTGCGGTGTTCGGTTAGCTGCAGTTGGCTAAGAGGGAAAATTAAAGCATACAGAGTGGTAGCAAAAAAGGACAGGCCAAACACATCTACAACTACCGAAAGGCACTTCTACCTCGTCGAAGTTCACTTACAACCATCTTATAGCTGCCTCAGGTCATGACTAGAAACTTCCAGCTACACAAACTCATTTTCGTCAGCACTACTGATCGCTGAAAGACGTGAGGTTGAGATACTATCCTTGACAAAAATTATGGAATTAACACACTTGAAGTTTCTTTCACCAAAAATATGAAGCTTAAAAATGTTTAGAAAACCTATTTTACTACATCCAGAGTCAATGAATGACTAAGGGGGGGATCAGTTTGGATAGAATAATAGTTAATGAGCGGGACGAGCGGGACTAGCGGGTCGTTGTTATTGATTTCGATTCTCACTGGGTACTCCATACTTTTGGTCATTGAAATTTCTTTAACAGATTCAGAAAGATTTTAAAAGGACTTTCTTTTTTCATTTGACAATTTAATTGTATTAAAAACAGTTTCTAAAAAATTAGCATTCCAAATCAAAAGACCTGTTGACTGCAATAGAAAGTCCTGTAAATAACAACTATAAAATTATTTTATTTCTTTTCTATGCTTTCTTCCTCCCTTACTTTTCTTCTAGCATTACTTATTCTTTCTTTTTCGTTTCTTATTTTTCTTCATTTCTCTCCTTCTTTCTTTCTTTTATTCCGTTCTTTCCGTTTTTATCTTTTTTCTTCTTTTTCTGTTAGTTCCCTCTCTTTCTTTTTTTATTTTCACATTTTCTTTCTTTCTTTCTTTCTTACTTTCTGCATTTTTATATTTCCTTTTGTATTGTTGTCTTTCTGTCTGTCTGTCTGCCTTTCTACCTTCCTCTTTCTTTCTCTTTCTTTCTTCTCAAGCCTTCTTTCAGTTTATTTTCATTTTCCTTTTCTTTCATTTTTTGGAAGGAATCCCCATGGTGATGTGGCTAACGTGCTGTACTGCGGCATCTTAGTAAGCAAGTTCGAACTCCAGTCACGCTTTTATGCTCGCTTTCGGACAAATACCTTTTGGACAGGTATGAACCATCTCATCTCCACAGCTACGGTTTAAGTAGTACCACTGCTATTTTTCCACAAGGTTATTTTTGGCGTGAAATAACCCACGAAGATTGATATGCCATTAAACAAAGAAACTAAAAACCAATATCTTCCTTCCTTTTTTCTTTCTCTCTAGTAGTATCTTCCTCTTTTTACTTTTCCCCTAAGTTTTTTGTTTGTTTGGGTTTTTTTCCTTCTTTTTTCTGTTTGTTTTGCTACCTTCTTTCTTTATATCTATGATTTTTGCAAGTCTTTTGTTGCCAGATTTTTGTTTGGATTTTTGGGTTTTGTTCTTTTGTTTTTTACAGTGTAAAGAGCTTTTTTAATTAGATCTAATTCAGCTTTCCTTGTTTCTATTAATTATTATCTGTTTGTGTAGTATAGTATTTTTGTCGTCTGTCAATTTCCGTTTTTCATTGTGGCTTCTGTTATTCTCTTCTCGTTTTCTGTCGACTTTATTCATTGTTTTCTTCCTTTCTTTATTTCTCTTTATTCCCGCCTTTTCTTTCTGAGCTCCGCCATTTTAACATTTCGATGTTTTCTATTTATACAATATTTAAAACTTTGCAATTTTCCTGTCACTTCACATTCATTTAGAACCCTTCCATTACATAAACATTTACATTAAATTTTGTGTTTATCTTGCTTACTCGTTTTATAGACGCATAGGCGCGCACACGCACACACACACACACACACGCACATACAAACACAAACATACACACATACAAACACAAACACACGCACATATATATATATATGTACATACACACATGTACATAAGCACATAGATATGTACATACCCAAATATGCTAACGCACATACATATATGCAGATACGTACATACACTATGATATACATACAAACATAGATATATACATGCACAAACATGCACACGCATACACAGACACACACATAGACACAAAACACACACATACATGCATATATATATATATATATATATATATATATATATGTGATTTAACAGTTTAATCATATTCAAAACATTTTCCAAAAAGTTTACATTCAAGCACACAAAACACGAGTAAAACATGACTAAATGACTTGTTATGCTATATGCAATAAAAATTGGTTCTTTTAATGTAAATTTCTTGGTTTTCACTTTCAAGATCAAGCAAATTCTGTTTTTTCGAATAGATAGGATAAATGCTATATATATATATATATATATATATATATATATATATATATATATATATATATATATATATATATATACTACCCCTGGCAAAAATTATAGATTTTCTTTAAGGTTTTTATTTAGCAGTAAATAATCTAATAGCATATAAGATGCTTCGTGTCGATACTGCTATATGGATGCACTACTTGGACGCTAACAAAATGCATTGAGAAAAAGCTTGAGGGCAACTACACAAGAATGCTGCGAGTAATATTGAACAAGTCCTGGAGGCAGCACCCCACAAAGCAGCAGCTGAACGGCCACCTACCACCCATCACGAAAACTATCCAAGTTAGACGAACCAGACATGCGGGACACTGCTGGAGAAGTAGGGACGAACTCATAAGTGATGAACTCCTGTGGACCCCTTTACATGGACGAGCAAAAGCAGGAGGACCAGCCCGAACCTACGTACAACAGCTCTGATGTAGCCCCGAAGACCTGCAAGAAGCAATGGATCAGGGATATCCGTGCTGATGGCGTGACATGATGATGATGATGATGATGATATAAGACGCAAAATATATTCATTTATTAGCCGAACATTTTGAATTCATAAATTATTTCTTAAACAAATTATATTGAATCATTTAAATTAAAGTATATTTTCTTAAATCATGCATGCTTGTTAATTTCTTAATTTTTGCCAGGAGTAATATATATATATATATATATATATATATAGAGAGAGAGAGAGAGAGAGAGAGAATGGGTTGAAAAAATCATGTGATGACGTTATATTTGCTGTTATTGACATTTTTACCATTGGGATACAAGTACAGCAACACCAGAAGAAGAAGTGTGTGAACACTAAGGAGGGCTATGTTAAAAAATAAACCTTATTTGGTCATATTCCATGAGGATATCTTGGTCAGCCTAAAGTTTTTCAGCCGACCCTCACATAGTAGCCAAAACGCTTTTAAAAAGTGATTAAGTATATAATAATTTTTTAACTGCTCGATAATCTCATTAAGTAGAACCGATTTATAATGTTAAAGTTTTCTCGATGTTAAATATTCTACTCATGACTCAGTCTTTCACACACAAGGGGTTGTAAGATCGTTTATCAGTATTTACCTTTACATTCATTTGAGCATAATCTCTCTCTCTCTCTCTCTCTCTCTCTCTCTATATATATATATATATATATATATATATATATATATATATATGCGTGAGTATGTGTGTGAGTGAGTGTGTTTGTGAGAGAGAGAGAGAGAAAGAGAGAGAGAGAAAATCGATAAAAGACCCCTAATATGAGGCATCTAGTGAGAATCAATATCTCTACTCAGCTATAATGATCAGTTTGCTAACCCTTACACCACTGTTGTGCCCATGTGTACATGCATGTATTTATGTACGTGTGAACGTATGTCTGTATACGTGAGTAATCATAAACTTTCTTGAGAATTACTTTTCTCATCCTAATCTTTTGTTGACACAAGTCGAAGCAAAACAGTCGTTCAGATCACACCTAATGCCTGATTGATTACATTCATAACATTTCCAAAAGAATTAAATCTCATACATCGACGGAGACTTACAGACGAAACAAAAACTGACTGACAGAAAACTTATTACCCAAAAGAAACGTTCTGACAGAGACAAAATCCAGATGCTACGACTTAGCGAAATACTCTAAAGTGGAGTGAAAATTGTTGTCAATAATTCAACGAATGTTTCGTGTATTGGACACTATATCAAAATAATATCTATTAAACATTACTGCTTTTATTTATTCAAAATTTGGGTTTTCCATTTATTTATTTTTAGTCGAATAAGTACGTTGAATAATCGGTGCTCTAGATTGCCAGGAAAAAAATTGAATCTTTTTTTACAGTCAAAAACGTAATGTATCAAACTGTTTCAGAGATATCTTTTATTTGAACTCACTAATTTGTAATGTAAAAAAAGGTGGGGAAGAAGAGTTGAAGCCGTTTTGTTTGTCGATGGCAGAAAAGAGTTACCTTTCATAAATTGTTACCCTCCTCCGGACCCACGGTGTGATGGGGGCAGTTTCGCTTAAGCTCCAAATTACATGATTTAACTCTTTGACTGTCCAGTACTCGAATACTAAGTTTCTGAATCTTTACTTTATCTGTCGTGATTGCCAATTAGACAAGTACTCAGGCAATTCCTACAAGTTTGATTCACGAAATTATTTTGAATTTAAAGTTTGAAATGAATAAAACGTGTGCACGATTACGGAACATATATAAGCCAGTGCCAATTTTCGATACTTTTTGTCGAGTAGTTTTTGGCGAAACACAAAATTGTGAAAGTGCAGCATTCTTCATAATCACCTGACTTTGCTCAGAGCAATTTTTTCTGGTTTCCGAAACTGAAAATTCATCCCAACTTTAAGATTGATGGAAATGGAGAAAACATTAAAAGAAATATGAAAGCAACAATTTCACAGTAAATGAAAAGAGGAGTTTCAAAAATACTTGGACGAATGGAAAACTCACAAGAATAACTATGTTGAATGCCAAGGGAAGTATTCTAATTGGTTGGTTGGTTGGTTGGTTTGATGGTTTTACGGCGTATTAACCTTTTCCAAGTCATTTAACGCCGAATTATCTTTAAAACAATTCATTTAGTCTAAGTGTAGTTTTTGTTTACAAATAGTTAAATATCAGTTCTATTTCAAACAATTCAGTTTAGCATAAGTACACAGTTTAGTTCTATTTATCCCATAAACAGGACTCTATCCGGAATTACCACTCTGGGCCAGAGTGCACCTGGGAGAGATGTCAATGAAGAGGTACTCTGCATTCTGCAAAGCTCCAGCATGACTGGAACCCCACCCTCAGATTGTTTAGCTTCATATCCAGGACACTGCAGAGGTAAGTATGTCTTATTCATAATTTTGGATGAGATTTTTCGATCTGCTGTCCTCATCTTTATGGTGCGAAATTGAAATTCAACGTTTCGGCCGCTAAATCCTCCGGCCTTCCTCAAATAAGGCATTCAAGAACTATGGAGATCTTATTCAAATGATGACGTCATTGTTTTTCACGCCTATCAATCCGAGAAGTATCATGAGAAGTTTCACCAGAAGCGTCATGAGATGAATTCGAAATGTCAGATCCAATGGTATCAGTTATTCTTGATATTTTTTAAAGTAATTTACTTTAAAAACAATTTGATTTGGCCTTTTCAATTATTGATTCATAGTTTGGGTTCACTTTTATATTTTGGTCTACTCAAGAGGTCAACATAGCCCAACATATGTGCTGCTTCTTCGAGACGTCTTTTCTTTTTCCAATGTTCTTCCCAATCGATCATTTTAACTTTATCACACACGGGTAAATAGTTACCCTTTTCTTTCCATATATGGTCACTCATACCTGACTTTTCTATTTCCTTTCGTACCTTTGCTTTTCGATACTCCTGTAGTCTTACTTTCAGAGGACGGCATGTCTCGCTTTTGTATACTCTGTCAACAGTAAGTTGAGGACAACAGTCCGAAAAATCACAAACAAAATAATTAACATCAAGCATCATCTAAAAAACTCAGTCTCATTTATTGTTTATTTCTGTCTTGATACTTCAGTCACAATACTTTTTGAACACTATTCATAACTCCATGATAAATAAAATTTTTCACAACAGTAATTTCATTTTTAATGCTGTAACTTCTTTAATTTTGGATTGTACAATTTTCCATTTACAATTAAGTTGCCTTCGAGCTGTTGAGAAGTTCGAAAGACGTGTTATCATACTTCCTTTCCTTTTTTTTTTTTTTTTTTTTTTTGGTGGATGAATCTTGTGAATAGAATTTTACTAAGCTTCTTGCTTATATGTGGTACACAACTGTATAAATGGGGCACCTAATAAGTCTCGCACTCATTCGTGAAGGTTTGCTTGTCTAGCTTGCTAACCATTACACCACCCGCGGCACATATTGATTTTGAGTATAAGCCATCATCAACTTCCTGTCTGAAATAAATAACCACCGACCTTGCATTCTTGGATAAATTAATCTCTAAGTTACTTACAATAAAATAATTAATCCATGTGAGCCATTTAATTCTAATTCATTGTCTGTGTTGCAGTTTATCACACATAATATTTTCTTCTCTTTTATAGATATTCGTAATTCAACCCATTTACTGACCGGTGCATAGGTGCATGCGTAGGGAAGTTTAGATTTCACTATGTTTAGGTTTTACTAACTTTTCAATAAAATTATAATCAATCTTTTTGAATGAATTTAATTATAACTAAATACTCCGAGTAACTTACTTTAACAAAAACAACGAATATTTTGACCAACTAAATAAAATGACCATTGATAAGGCATCTGTTACAGTTCAATCAAAGGCTATGTTTTAAAATGAATCTAAACGCTTCTAATACCATCTAATGGTAACAATAAAAGGCACTTTCATGCACTAAAGAATAATGGTATAATAAAACATCATCTCGAAAATTCAGACAGTAATATTCATTAATATTAGCTCAAAGTATAATTTTTGTTTTTGAAATCAGAAAACCAGCCCTCATATTTTATTAATTTCCTAAGAGACTAATAATGTCATATTTCCGCTTTGATTTTAAACTATAGGAACATAAGTCACGTGGAGAATTTCCTCTCGCCACTGAATCAACAATGTTTATTATAAACAATTTATTTGGTTCTTATCGTGTACAAAATGAATAAAATGAGAAGTCAAATTTAATGATATTTAGCTTCAAGCTATATGAAAGTAGATTTCTGTTTACATTTCCCATAGCGCAAATACTCAAACTGTTTTCTTTCTAGCCATGAATAAATAGTAGCGCAGATTGGACTCTTTAACCTTAGTATGACAACCAGTCTAGGAGAAGGAAAATTCTAAATTCAAACTTATTAAACTCTTATTAAAAATAGACCTTGTGTCATATACTTGCTCATACGCAGAGGTTGTTATATATATATACATATATATAAGTAAAGTTGGTGACCCGAAGGCTCCCTTTTTCAATAGCTACTACACCGAGGTGTAAGGGAAGGCTCGATTCCTTTCCCTAGATTGCCCCACTTTACTCTTGATGCTGGGTGTTAAGCAAGGCGGTATCAAATACGATTTTTTGAGTCTTTGGCATGACTCTGCTAAGGATTGAACCCCAGTCGACCGGGCCATTAGTGAACACTCTACCCATTTGACCAATGGCCTGTTCTATATATCTGATAGTAGACTGAAATAATTATGTCGTTCTCTCGAGTACTAAATCTGATTATTCAAGACAAAGTAAACAACTACGATAATGAATGCTGATTTTCTTAGCTTGATGCATCACGATCTTCTCCATTCATTCCGTCCCAGCCGCCATATATAGAATTATTCGAGCGTCACCAATCATGGAGTTTTCTACAGATATGTTATTTTCAAAATACCCCAACCGAAAAAGAATACATTTTAAAAAGCAAAGGCACTGTTATTATTGTTTGTTTTGTTTTGCTTTTTTTTTTTAGCGGAGGAGAGTGGTAATCTGTTTCTCATACGAAGTATCATCCTAAAGCTATCGTGCAAGTTTTCTCTCCACGTGTAAAAGCCAATATTTTTTCATCTGCGTCTTATATGAACCATTGCCTATCTGCGGCTTATAAGAACCAGTGCTCTAAAACGTTCCTTACTCATGTATTTCTTTACATGACACTTTATATTTACGGCTTATACGAACCACTGCATAAACACCTTCCTTACTAATTTTCTGTCCACGTATTATAGGATACTCTTTTTTATCTGCATCATATACAAACGATTATACAAAAACATTCCTTGCTTTCTTTCTACGTATTAAAGGAGACAATTTTTATCGACGGCTTATACAAACCATTAACCTCAAATTTCCATACTAGTTTACTGTTCACAAATCTAAGGATACTTATGTGGCATATACACACCATTAGCTCTTGACGCTTATCTTTCTTCAAATTAAAGAACAGTATTTGGTCTGCGTCATTTCCTTATTTTTTTTCTTCTGACGTCTTAAATGAAACTATTTTTATCTGCAGCTGATTGGAAACATTAAATAAAACGGTCAAGAAAAAATGAATTAATAAACTCAAAGGATAGAACATTGTAAAAATAATCACTTTAACTTTTTCCCCTTCCAGATTCAAACCCAACTCTTGTCAATAAAACCCACAGTGGCTGAGAGAAGAAGAAATATATGGGGAATTCGACGAAACGAAGACTCTTTATACTGTTGTTTAATTTACGATCAAAACTGACTCGCAGATGCGAGCTAACATCAGTCGTAGAATACGTTATCACTAATTCAGCTTTGCTAGAGTGAAACATTTGAATGATCACCGTCGTCACGTGATCGTCTGTTTTATTGACTAATTCACTTCATAGAGCTTTGCTGCTAAAGTTTCAGCACATAAAATATTACGTTGCTCCAAAACCTGACATGAATTGTTACTTTCCCATTCAAAACATTTCGAAAGAGATTTATTTCTTTATTTCAAACTTGTTTACTCATTTATTCCGCGCTCTTATTCTTCTTGGAAGGTATAAATATCAGTAATGAACGCATAGACCCATTCAGTTACATGGTTCGTTATGAATAATGTGCTTTTTCCACAGATTAACTCCGTTATTAACGGTCGGTGCGAGGACGCTTCGATGTATCATGCAAACTGAGCAACTAGGAAGCGAATTAGACCTTCCCTAAGTCTCCAACACCAGCATATTGAAATGAAAAAAGGGCCAAGTTCATAAAAGTGGTATGATAATGGAATAAAGCTATTTTTGGCCTGTCAAACCGTACACGAGAGGGTCTCTGCTTTAAAAACCACTTTGTATCGTAACACATTTAACCCTCATCAAGTACCTTTAATTTAGGTCAGTCAATCCCATATTGATTGATTGATTGATTTTAATGACATATCAACTCGTCTAGAGTTATATTATGTCTAAAAGATAGGGAATAGTGCTCATTGCACATTCACACCAAGATTTCTTATGTAGTCATTTCTGTTGTTGTTGTAGTTGTTTATTCTTCCTATCAAATATGAATAATTTTTTAAAAACCTAATTAACCCATTGATGGGACCTTAAAAGTTACAACCACTCCAGATCAGAGTTGACCTGGGAGTAATGGCTATCCAGAACTGGGACCTCACTAACAAGTGCAGTTTAGTAATCGTCATTCTAAAAGCAAGCAAAACTAGGTCACTAGCTTGAGTCCAACAGTGAATTATAATGATAATTCCTCATCTCAGAAGTTCGGTGAGAATTTTCAATTATCAAGAGCAGGAAATTAGATGATAGATTTAGGGAAGTTGATTTGGTCTTTTTTAAACGCAACTATATGGAAGAATTAAACGTCAAATCTGTATCAATTCCTCCTTTTTGACTTTCCGGTGCAAGGTGTCTGACATAACTTTGTCTCTTAGCTGTCATTTTCCACTAATTGTTATTTCTAATTATTATTTAACAGTACGGTCTCAGAAGCCAAATAGTGCAAGCCAAACGGCTGCTTGTCGCCGACGTCTCTACTACTGAATGTATAACAACCAGTGAACATCAATTGCCTTCATCATTGACTGAGATTACCTTGACACCTATTCACGTATATTCTACTTTAAAATGAAACGTTGAGAATTTACATTAACAACTTAGGTGAAGTAGTTCAGAAAAACAATTTCTTCATTGGTGAATAATTACCGTTGCTTGCAATTTCATTGAATTCTAGATTGGTTTCTGGGAAATGTCTTTATTATCTGTATATATTGCCGAAAAATGAAAATATTAATTTCTTCTAAGACAAAAATGTCATGAAACAACCAGGACGAAGACGCGAGAAATTGTAAGTTAAACATGGTGCAACAACAAAGAAAGTCATAAAATAACAATTTTTTTTAAAATTGACAGAAAACATCCAAAAATAGGCACTGTTCTTATAATTGATTGATGGTCGAAATTTTCCCCAAACGAAAGGTTTCTTGAAATCGTGAAACAAATTGGTATTCACGCTAATGCGCATTGATAAATGAATGAGTGAAAAAAAAGAGTGTAGACACGAACGCAAATATAACATCCTACACTTACACATGTCTACGTTCATTAAACATTTACGTTATGTATATATTTGTACCTGTTGAGTTTTTTTTATACCAGTAGTGACTGATGATACATACTGAAGATCAAATGACAACAAGTCTCTTCAGATGTGCAAGGAACCCCGTCGATGGAGTTTAGAATTTTCTGACTGTATCCCTGACAAAAAGATTGGTTCGCTGGCTGGTTGGTTGGATTTTATGGTATATCAACATTTATAGGTTATTTAACGCCAAATTAATTTTTCCTAATAATCAATTCTATTTCAAACAATTCAGTTTAGCGTAAGTACACAGCTCATTGGCTTAGAGGGTAAAGTGTTGACCAATGGTCCGGGAGACAGAGGTTCAATCCCAGGTCGCGTCATACCAAAGACTTGAAAAATGGTACTTGATAGCTCCTTGCTTAACACTCAGCGATATAAGGTACGTATCAAGGGTGAAGTGGAGCAATCCTGGGAAAGATGCAGTAGCTATTGAAAAGGGAGCCTTCTGGTCGCCCTCGACTACGGTCGCCAACTTTATAATTAGTTTAGTATAAGTACAGATTTTGTCTACACACAGTTCAATCCCAAAACAGTTTCATATTAAACAATTCAGTTTAGTGTAAGTACAGTTTTAATGGCAAAAACAGTTTCTTTTCAAACAGTTCAGTTTGGCGTAAGCACGCAGTTTAAATGTAAGTAAAGTTTAATTGACAAAAACATTTGTATTTTAAGCTATTCCGTTTAGCCAAACAGTTCTAATTCAAACAATTCACAAATATGCCTTTAGTTCTATTTAACCGATTGATAGGGCTCCATCAGGTGCTACCATTCCGGACCAGAGTGGACCTAGGAGCAATGGCAATGAAGGGGTGCTCTGCATTTCCCAAATCCCCAGCATCACTAGAACCTCACCATCAGATTGTTTAGCGTCATATCCAGGACTCTCAGTGGGGGTCCTACCTCTCAGCGGAGGTGTGTCGGTGTATTCTACAGCCCCAGCTGACTGGGCAACTTACAAAAAGAGATGTGCTGTGTATGATATGCGTGACACTAATCAGCATATGATAGTGAGACCCCAATTCTGGACATCAGGAGAGTAAGGAGTACCCTTTTATTGACATTACTCCCGGGTGCACTCTGATCAGAGGTGGTTGTAGCTTTTAGTGTCTCATCCATGGATCAAATAGATCTGTATAAAAATTATTCGTATTCAATCGGACTGTGTGCAAAAAAGTCTTTAGAAACAACTACACATAAAATGAAAATAAAAACGTAGGAAGCACGCATTTGTCTAGCCAATCGGCATAAAATAACCCTAGACAAGATGACTAGCCGTTAAAATTAGTCAATCAATCATTCAGATACCCACCACTTTCACCGACTTGAACATTACTGCGCACAAATCTTTGTTAAAATTCCGATTCTCTCAGTCTTGCTATTAGTGTCTTTAGGACAACTTACACTGTCCCAAATTATTATACATATTTTACCTCTCCTTATCTCACAATTATTTACTCCTTTTCGAATTTTTTTACGCCAGCGTTAACCGATGGTTTCTCACTGGAGTTTAAGTGACGACAAGTCTCCTCAAGACTCCAGGATTGTTCTCAGTATTCTGGGCGATCTTAACAATGCTGTTATTTATATGGTCTCCACTCGTCCTCTTATTTCCAAGTCCTTCAAGTCTTTATACCAGTCCTTTGGTGACGGTGCCAAGAGCATCAATTACAATTGTTATCACCGTCATCTTCATGATTCACAGTTTTTTTAAATTCCCAAGTAAGGTCCAAGTACTTATCTTTCTTTCTGCTATCTTTCAATTTTTCTTTATGGTCAGCCGGAACAGAAAAGTCCACAATTCGACAAGTTCTCTTTTCTTTTCTTTTTTTTTTTTTTTTTTTTGCGGACTATTACCAGGTCTGGTCGTCTGGCCGAGATCAAGTGATTCGTCTGTATCTCAAAATCCCGGAAGAGTTGGTATGTCTTGTTCTCCAGGACAGATTGTGGGCTGTGCGTATACCACTTGTTCGTTATTATTAATATTATTATCATTATCATTATTATTAGTGTGTGTGTGTGTGTGTGTGTGTGTGTGTGTGTGTGTGTGTGTGTGTGTGTGTGTGTTGATGCTTCCATTTTCAAGCTGTATTTACAAAGACAGTTACGAACAATAAATAAAACATTTTTTGCTTTTTGGTTTTTGTTTTTGTTTGTTTTTTCATTGGTATTCACCATGATTATTCCAGCAAGTTTTTTATTGGCCAAAGCACCACTGAAACTTTTGTTTTGATAGAGTGTATTGATGCTCCATTGTATTTCTTTTAAAGTATAAAGGGTACTGCACTTTCACAATCCCGTGTTTCTCAAAAAGCAGTTTAAAACGTCTTGACACTAGTGATCAAAATTCATGTATTTTCCCTTTCCTTCTGCCACAGGCAAGATGTGACACAAGGTCAATTTTGAGGCAAAGTGAAGCTGGTTTAATTTAGAGTTTTCCTACTATTTGATTGGTTGCTTTTCTAGAATTAAAGAACCATACGTGTTACTCATAACTGCAGGAAGAAAAGATAGAGTTACTTTTCCAAGGACATTAGCGCAAAAAGCCTCGTTCAGGATTTGAACTTACGTTCGTGAATGCCATTTCCCACATCGATAACCATTACGCTAACCGAAGTCTAAAAACTAGTAAAAAAATCTAGACATTATCCCTCTATTCTATAAGTCACTCAGTACTTCTTAATTTCAAATTTTGACATTTCAGATTACAATATCAATACTTTTTAAAAGACTTCGTTTCTCTCTCTCTCCCTCTCTCTCTCTCTCTCTCTCTCTCTCTCTCTCTCTATCCACAGGATATCTTTCACTACAAATTTAATATCTACTAACTAGACACACACAAACACACACATGTATACCCAAACATTTAAAATTAAAATTCAGTCCACATTGACTTATAAATACACACACACACACACACACTTATATATATATATATATATATATATATATATATAATTTATTTACAATGTTTATGCGTCTGTTCTTTCGCTTACACAATATCGATAGATAGAAAGGTAATGTATGAACTAAATAATAGACATAAATATTGCAAATCAATTAATTCTGTTCATACCAACCGGTTTCGGCCTTGGTTCATCATCAAGATTTGGTTATTTCAAGACTGATTGACTTACTGTCTAAACCAATTACAGCAACCCAGTCTCGTATCTTGATGTGCACGTGATGAAAAGCGAAAGTGAACAAGTCGATATTTAAAATCACCGCAAATGGTTATGATGCTCTGTCGGAACATTACCGTTGCGAGTCTGTGTTTTATCTATCTTTGTAGATATCTTCAATAAATAAACGTGCGCAATTATACAGACACAAGAACACGCAAACCTGTTAAAGATCCGACTTAAATACTGACAGAAGAAGCCAAAATAATGAGCTGCGTCTAATTTCGTTTGTTGTGGTAATTGTCGCTTGGTTACTGACCGTTGTTAGATTAGAAACTTTGACAAACTAAGCTTTTTCTTGATTTGTACTGACAGTTATGGTAATATTATTTTGCGGATTGCACACCACCTGATAATGACGTTTATATGGCCTCCATAAATATTGCTTGTCTCAAACTGCGACAGCGACTGAGTCAAGAACAACACGGCCGGCGTCATCAAGCAAATGCAACTTTTATTTGACGAAAGATAAACTGGAAGTTTGGGCGGACAGCGAAATTCGGGGAAGAAAGAAAAACGAAAAATAAGCAAACGTTTTCTATCAGAGACATTATTTCCTTGATTTGCTGCGTTGCATTTTCCTGGAGTGATCAACTTTATGTGGCAGGAAGAAACAGTGACAGAAAAGTTTTCTCAATCCATTATAGAAACTTCCTTTATTATTTTCTGATACCGGTTTGGAGGTGCAGATCAAGGGTGCTCTGGGTGGATGAGAAATTTCAGTTATTTGTTAATTCAAATCGAAATTCTTTCATTTTGTATCTATGGGTCATCCGTTCTTTTGTCGGTTATATACGTCGCCTAACCTTCTCTGCCTCTCCAGTGGATGAGGGATCAACTGACTGCTAACAACAAGTGGGGCCTATGTTTACTTCAGGTTGGTTTCAGGTACGATACATTTTGAGCAAACCTCAAAATTAAGTCTGTATATAGACTTAAAAGAATAATCCAAAAAGAGTGCTCAAATAAGGGCTGATTAATATATGTAAACATACATAAAGAAACCTATGCAGAGTAAAATATAAAAGAACAAGAAAATTAATAAATATACTCCATTATAAATTCATTTCACCACTCTATTGACCGGATCTTCAGATAGATTTGAACAGAAATTTTGACCGTTAACTTCGGAGAACACATTTCATCTTACATAAGTTTCAATTAGTTATAATTTAAGTATACATAAATATGTTTATAAAAAAAAACACTATATATCCATATTTATACATATCGCGGCTTAGAAAATCTTCCAATATATAATAGTTAATTCCATTGATTCTTTACTTCCGCTTGTCCTCCAGTATTAATCGTTTTGTTTATCATGAATAAACATATTTCCGGTTTCAAAGGGTTTTTTTTAGAATTTCATTTGTAATTTTGAATTAAAAAGTTTATTTTAAAGTCTTTTTTATTCATCATTTTCTAATGAATATTTTTTAGAAATTTTGTAGTATTACCTTAATTCTAATTTAATTCTACTCAATTGCTTTTGTTTTTTCAAAATTTACCAATCATACTACGATTATTCAGTATTTTATCTGTGTATTTTACATAGAGAATTAAGACTGAAATGTCTTGCCAGTGGTTTTTAATAGTGGTTTAAATATTTACAATTTTACTTTATTTATAAAGACAAATTATGATTCTTAACAATAAGAAATCTAAAATTTCTATACTAATATATTTTGTCAAATAATTACACATAAATACAATACTACAAGATTCTTAAAAAATATATAGTAAAAAGAAATAGATTAATAGATTTAAAATTAAACCAATTAAAACGATGGACAAAGTAACCAATATCATCTGATGACTTTCAAAAATTTTGATAATCGTAGATACC